>WBMZ01003306.1:0-347692 GCA_013400975.1 Atrichornis clamosus
TAAAATCTTTATCTCTTATGCAGAATATTATATTTTGCCATATTTTTCTTCTATCATTTATGAAAAGAGCCCCAATATTTAAAAAATGTATTTAAGACTGTTCTTCCCCCAAGTTTACCTGTGCTCGGCTGACATTCTCTTATAGAAAACCTGTTCCCTAGAGGTTAACTTGTAACATGTAACAATTACATTTGTGATATTTTTATTAAATAATAGTCCCAAGCAACATTTTGAAACATTTCTGTCTCAGATGAGAAAATTAATTTCAAACACATTCTACAGTAGAGGATTGCCATAGCTTTTTGAAGTAAAAGCAGGAGGAATGTATTAATGTGGACCTAAGAAAAGTATATTTTTGTTGCCTCTGCCCATTGGCTTGTCTTTATGGATGCAACAAGAAGAGAAAGAGAATCTGAATCAATGTGTGTGAATAGGTTCAGCTCATGTGTTGGTGCCTGTCATAGACATTGCCACCTAAATGGTTGATATTGATCAGAGTTTTAACTAAACTAAAACCAGGGTCTTGTTATGGCAAGTATCAGACAATTTCAGTAATATGTCTGGTTGCTCTATACCCCTAGTCCTTCCCAGTCAGTCAGTGAACTATCACCCCGAAGAACAACACTTTAAAAGGGTTATTTCTTAAAAAAAGGTGTATTGCGGACAAGTGCAAATTATAATTCATGTTGTGGTGGCCTTGGGATAGATGCCGTCCTGATTAGTGAGTGGCTGCCCGGCCAGCCGCGGCACGGCCGGGAGGGACGTTCCCCCCGCAGGCACGTGCTGCAGAAAACACACGAGGACCCAGGTAGGGTGGGCAAAGTTGTTACTCAGCAACACATCTGAAGGGAACATGTGTGGAGGGCTTTGTCTATTGTGCTGCCTTTTCAGGCTGAGTCGATAATGCCAGTGTCGGTTTCAAGCGAAGCGTGTGCCAGATTACAGATAGCCAGCAATGGCATTTGAGAGCCGTTAATTGTGAAACTTGAGAGGAAAATGTGCACATTCTTTTTCAGAGTGCTATTCGAATGATGGCCTTTTTATCCCAGAACACTGTGGGTTTCACTTTTATTCTCTTCCCACATAAAACGCATGAAGTGCACTGAGTCTCTTTCATTTGGCAGCTTATATATTGCATTCTTTGCAGGGACTGCTTTGGCTTGTTAAAATGTACCCCATGTATTAAAATGAAATTGTCGCTGCTGTGTGGTGCAACATAACATGGTTTGACACCAAGTGCCTGCAGCTACAGAAAACAGACTTTTATTGCATTTATTCTTTCAGAGACAAGAGTCTCTAAAGGCTCAGTGCAGACATTCGCTTAGTTAAATCTGAATGAAGCCAAAGTGAACAATCTAAGTCGCTGTCTTTGTGCTTGTAGAGGTAGCCCAGACCACCATACACAGTGATAAAACCTGGAAGGGATGATTTTTAAGGGCTCCACCTGAAAAAAATGGACAAAAGACTTTGACTTCCTCAAATAATTAGGTGGACAAGCAGTTTTTTTTGTTTTGGTTTGGTTTTTTGGTTTGGTTTTTTTTGTTGTTGTTTTTGTTTTTCGGGGTTTTTTTTGGTGTTGTGGTGTAGTCCTTTGGGCTCTGGCAAAATTGTATCCTGGGAGACAAACTGCTGCTGTACATGAGCCATTCTTTGCTCAAAATGTGTGACGGAAAGTGTAGTGGATAAATTAATTTTAAAATTATCTAGACTGGTGAGAAGTAAGCAATAGATATGTCAGTGGAGTTATTTTGTGGAGAATACCTGGAGGTAAGCACTGGTGTATTGAAGGAGCATTGAACATGGTTTTTAAACTTCTCTAGGAAATTACTAGCTTTCCATTTCTCTCTTTCCTCTTTTCCAAGTTTCTATACTCCCTTTGTAGCAAAGTCAACTGTTCTCTGCTCTAGTATGGAGTTAATTTACAAGATTTGAAAAAATGGTGAACTCACAGATGTGGTATAACCATGGTTTGGGATGTGACTAGTAGCTTTGTATCCCTTACATTTCTTCAAAAATACATGTACCAATTCACTGTTAATGCTTTAATGTCTCAGTGTTGAAAGTTATCCTGAGGTCATAGGAGATGAACAGGAAGGCATTTCGCCTGCCAGCGTTACACGTAAATTACTGTCGTCACCCAGAATGTGAGTTTCTGTTGTAATAGGCATATATGCATTGTCTTTGGTTTTGCTATAAAGTCTGTGTTTGCAGGTCGTTTTTTTAACATTGTAATCCTTAATAATTGTTGTTTAATCCTCCATGTTCTTCTCCAAGTCCTGTAATTCATTACTTTATGCCATTTGAAGTTACTTTGGGTGCACAGGGAATCTAGGAACACGTCCTTTGCCTTTCCAAGCAGTACGTGAGAGCATAAAGAATGTCCTTGTCCAGGGTGATGCCGTGGAGCCGAAAGGGGACTGTTCCTTGACACTGCTGTGGCTCACACACAGCCGGGAGTGCAGCTGCAGACGGGGAGGGCGGCAGGTCCTCCTCGTGAGCCGCGCTCTGTCCTAATGAGCTCAACCAGCTTCTCCACAGAAATCAGCAAGAACAGCTTTGAAGATTCCTCTCAGCATCTGTGCTTGTCCTTTTTGTCTCCTTTTGCTTTTTGTTTTTGCTGACTGAGTACTTCTGTAACAGTCTAGTAACGCATATTGCCTCTACCCATATCCCACTCTCTTCTCTTTTCCAGAATGGAGTCTACAGAAAAATGTGAAGTAGTAATTCAACATTTTAATGGCAAATATCTGAAAACCCCACCCGGTCTACCAGGTAAGTCTAGCCATCATTATGAAATTTAAAATTCACTGAAGACTTTAGAAGACAGAAATACTGGATTTTATGTTGAGAGTGGCTTAAATTACTTCTCCTGCTAAGAGGGCATATAACTTCCCCAGTTGACCCCTATCCTTTATGGCCCACAGCAGCTTCTTTCTTGCCCAGGTTTGTATGTTTCAAGCATTTATGCCTGACAAGCAGCAAATTTAAGAACATATGAAAATCAATATTGTCTTACCGTGTTTTTAACTTTTAAATGTTGGTTTTTTTTTTTTTCAATTAGGCTAGAGGCCACATAAATAAATGCCGATGCTTTTCTAACATGCTAGGAATATAGCTACATTAGCAACTTCATTATAGGTTATAAAGTATCCATGATTTCAGGTTGTAGTACCTTTATATTCATTACAGTTACTTCTTAGTGTTGTTGGTTACTGTTACCAGTGTTAACAGCAATAGCTGTTAATACTGAGGATGTTTCAAATATTAAATTATTTTATACCTTTTGTACTTCCCATAATTTAACAAAATCCTGGCATTTTGTCACAATGCCCATAGAACACATTCATAGGTGTGTCTATGCCACATTGAAAGCCAAGTTCCAGGTATTATTTTGCTTTTCAAATCCTCCGCTATCATCTGTGTGTCCATCAGCTGTGCAAAGTTTCGTGATCAGTTGCTTGATACTGCTTGACAAGACCTACCCAAGGCCACAAATCTGCAAAGATTTCTCCTCTGGATTGTCTGAAGAGCTGCATTCAATGAGCAGGAAATACTTGCAAATTTGTGTCCTAAGTTACTATCTCCCTTTTTTTTTCCCCCTCCCTAGCTTCCCTTAAATTATTTCCTTTTTTTTGTTACTTTCATTAAATTTCTTCATATTCATTGCCTGGTTCTTTATACTGAAGATGTATTAAATACTCTAATTAAAAGAAAGCCATCTGCACAGCTACTGTGTACAGTAATTGAATGCTGCAATGTACATATAAATTTTAGTCAGATCACCTTCATGAAAGACTATAAAGCTTTTAGTACAAGCTGCAAGACTCCATTTTAAGATTTCTTTTTCAGAAGTAGTCACTGACAATTTTTCTCAGCACCAGCTAATGAATTACAGCACCAATTTTGTGAAGTACTGCAGACTTGGGCTGCGTATAACAATGGGCAAAGCAACATAGGCAGATAATTTTAACCTTTGGCATGCCTTTCTGTATGCACACATTGAGTCCCAGCAGTAATCTGGTTAATATCATAGCAACACCCAATGGAAAGAGTGTGAATAGCAAGGAATCAGGAAGTCCAGCTTCGTCTATAAGCCTGCACGCTCCATGGTCACCTTCCCAGCTGTCTCAGAGAGGATACATCACTAGATCCAGAAGCAGAATATTCTTACAGAGCCTGCTTGAGATTGAAACCTACAGGGTAAAGAATGAAAGCTATAAAGTGAAAGGAATTTTATTTTTCTCTTCTTTCTAAAAATTTTTAAATTGATCAGGATTGCACTGAGTATTCAACATGAACAGTGTTGGACATCAAAATAGTAGTGTCGATAGGATAGCGTGATTGTTTACTTCTGTTCCAAGAGATACACTGAAATTGAATTTTAATGGCTATAACTTTTGGTGCTTTCTTAAAGGACATGAATAAGCTCTTTAGTTTCTTAATGAAGGTGTCCATGTGAAAAGCTTGTCTACTGTGTTTCTCTCATGGTTGTTGTTGTTACATGGCATTTAATTGCAAGAATTATTTGGGAAGTGGCTATATTAAGAGTTTTAATATACCTGAGTACTGTTCACATGCAGATACAGCATAATGCAGCTTGGGACAAAGTCACTGAACCATTAACTGAAGTCCCTCAAAAGATATCTATAACATCCCATTTTATCCTCAAGTTTTGGGAGACAGATTTTGTATCTCCAGACACAGATAATTAGAACTTGTCATAGTGTATTTGATCCACATGAAAGAGACTATTTGTGCCTCATTATTAGAGTAGGACACTCTCTAAATCCATAACTTAAAGATTTGTTGTATTCATTCCTCTCCTTCTTAAGAAGCCAGAGGACAAACATGATCACCTTAACAGCTGGGTCAATTCAAAGGGTCATTTACCTTTGATCCAGTACAAAAAAATGTTCACTCCTAGTTTCTTCTTCCTGATGTAAATTCCTGTTAATGGTTGTACTCAGTTTATATATCTGTGCTATGAACCTGTATTTAAGCTTCTCAGCAAAGATAGAAGTGTCTTGTTTTATTCCCCTCCTGGCAGTTGCTTATCTTCCTGCATGAAGCAGGAATGAAAATCAAGTCTCCTAGAGTACTTGGAAAATCACGATTAGAGTCTGAAAGGATCCTCCCAGCACCTCAGTAATTGGCGTAGAAGGAGAATCATCTCTAGGTATTGCTGTGACCACTTTATGGATATCAGTCCAAAAAATGAACATTAGTGGAAGTATGCAATGTTGTCTGTTATTAACCTCTGCTGCTCAAAGACCTGATCTTACTGAGAGAGAAAATGGATCAATCCTTTTCGGGTTAAATTACATTGATTTTGGATTTTCAGCTGGATTTTGTTCTGGTGTAGCAGTGACTTGGAAGGATTTTGCGTTTTTGTCTACATCTCTCACCCAAACTCTAATGTTCTGGTTCAGGTTTGCCAGCTAATAGAAGGTTGCACGAGGCCCACCGAGAAAGAAAGCAGCCTTGCTGCAGGCTGTGGAGTACTGGCCTGAGGACTATGGACTAGACAAATCATTTTGGCAGCTCTCTTCCATCCACGCTGTCTTCCTCAGCTGGGTTCCCCGAGATGTGATCCTTGTGATGTGTTGCCATACATCCTGTGGGATGTATGTTTGGGAGATTAGCATGTTTACAGGATAAAACGTTCACGTGTTGCAGGGGCAGTTTTGCTTGGTTCCCAGCTCAGGATGGAAGAAGGACTGGACTAGGCAGCTTTCACACGGTGCTGAACAGCCCGTCAGAAAGGCTGGGCACCATGGCTCTGGCTTTCATGCCAGAATAAACCATGGGCCATGACTTAGTTGTATCTTCCCAAAGAGTTGTCTCAAACATTACTTTTGAATACAGAGCTCTTTTTCAACTAGTTTTTTTTCTTGGCAAATGAGATGTAAATTTAGTTGGTTTCTTGTTTGTTTGTTTGCTTGCTTTGGGTTTTTTGTTGGAAGTAAGAAGTTACAAGGCAATAACTGTTGTGTACCTGGATGTTTGAGTTGAACCAAGAGTCACACATCTAAGCTGATCCAGGCCAACGATGCAGCAGGAAAGCAGCATTACAGCTGCAAGGAGAGGAGGGCACACAGGGCATTGTGGAGGCTCTGTACTCTGTGCATTCTGAAAGCAAAAATGCATCCATCCTTTCTAACTTCAATTACTGGCTGTAGTTTCTTAAAAATTGTAGAACTGAGCACTTGCACCTCCAGATCACTCTGCTTTAACCCAGTGATAATGTAAAGATTGTTCTCTGACTCTTGAAACATTTTACTGGTCAGTTGTATGATGCCTAGGTAAATTGAGCATTACTGTGTCTGTGTTAGTGAATTATTCTCATTAAGGGTCCTTCTCCTTTCAACTCCTTGGCTTCATCCCATTCCAAAAGGAATTGCTTCTCTGTCCTGCTTGCTCAGCTAATAAGCATTTCATGATGTTCAGTCTTAGATGTACAGTACAAAATAATTGGTTGTCCCATAAATAATTAGTTAATATCTTTGCATTTCTTTCAGACTGAGACAGTACAGTTGTCTCTAGAAATCTGCAGAATCTCAGTGCTTGGCAGATTTCAAGTAAACTTCATAAATATTCTGAGTAGCTTTGAGTGATTATTATTTTAGCGGATTTTCTTTGTGAAGGTTTTTTTTGTTTTCCCTTTATTAGCATTGCTTTTTTGAGATAAATAGACCAGGGCCTACTGGGTATATTTTCATCCTGTAGAGAGTGCAGCCCTGTGTGAAACTAATTGTTCAGGCCCCGTATTGCCACTTGGAAAGAGAAGTCAGCACATGAATGCTACAGTGCTGTACGTCTCCATCGAGATGTGAACAGCACTACTAATGATGGAGGTAGCTTGCTCTCAGTCCTTCAGTACTGCATCTATTTTTGTTGGTGGATAGGACACTTCATATGAAATCCTGCTAATCTATGACATTTTGCAATCACTGAATTCAATTAAAAATTCCTAGCTTGTCTGTCGGTAACAAATTGGCTTCTCTTTGGATGGGCAAGCTTAGGGTACAATATTTACCTAGAGTTCTTGTTTGTCTCCCAGTGTCCTTGGATGTCTTTAAATAACTTCATTTTCTCTTTCTGAATAAACGCAAAGATTTAACAAGTTCTTACTTTTCTCTCTGGACTTTCACAGGAACATGCCTCAATTGCAGTAATTATCCTCTGCTGGTATGTCCATTATGCTCCGTCACAACATTTTCTAATCATTATAGTACTTCCTAAATTTCATTTGATTTGTAAATACTTTGGGTTGTCAGAGGACACTGGGCCAGTTCCTGTCTCAGAGATAATTTAAAACAACTGAGACACATGAATGCTATATTGCATGATCAAGTATCTTTTTCTTATTGTTAATTTAATTACAGCTATCAGACAAAAAGAAAAAGTAGGGAAGTACTCTCCTTCTGTAGGTTAAAAGCCCCACAATTAACAAGTGGCTGTGTCATTCTGATGCTGACTTTTACCAGAGTGAAAACTCTTACATAGAAAGGACTTACCTGCAACAATACAGATGTATTTGCAAATGCCTTATATCTCACTTTAAGCATTAATGGTCATGCTTTTTTTTTTTTTTTTGTCTTTTCCCTTTGAAGGAGTCACAAGCACTACATTTTTATGGACTCATTTCACCAAAATGAATGGATATTCTCTGCTTCTGTCCTTAGTCAGATATTTCTCTTCAGGTTCTTCCACCTTGGAGAGTAAATTCAAATAGTTAATCTTTGCTTCCGAGAAGTAGACTTAGAACTTGGAATACTCGATTTAGAGAAACATGTTTTCTGGCATATTGTGCCTAAAATGGTCATGAGAGAACAGTATTCCATAACTGTGAAATGAATATTAACAACATTTTCCACTGTTTTTCTCTTAGTGGATGAACAAGTGCTATCTTGTTTGTCATTAGTGATGCTGTAAATTGTTTTTCTGAGCGAATGAACTTAAAATGTTTAGTTTGATAACTTTTTAACCCCTGTCTCTTGGTGCTTTATCTTTTTTATTTAATTGTCTGTTCATTTATATGCATAAAACACTGAAAAAGTCTTCCAAATCTTTATTCTTAGGGCATTTACCTAGCTGCCTGTATATATGTATATACTTTTGACTTTTTAAACTAGATAAAACAGCAGTAAAAACTATAGACTAGGTATTGGCTTGCAGTTATCTTAAAACATTTGTTGAATGATACAGAGAACTTAGAATAAAGGACATTCTGCCAGGCTGGGTATTGGTAATACTGAGTGAAGCTAGTTTAAAAAGAGGGTTATCTTTTACAAATTGTTATCCTCAAAACTAATCTTTATCAAAACCCCACAAATTTGCTCACTTGTATTCTCAGTTCCTTTCATGTATATGATATTAATGTTATCTGAATCTTTTATTTGTCTGCCTTCTAAGAATTCAGGTTTGTAAGTACTTTCATTGTTATCTGCAGTATATAAATTCTTCCGTATTGCATCCAAAAATATGATCCATGTAAAGACCTCTGTAAAAAATAACAGTGTAACAAATTTTCTATTTATTTGTCCTGTTTCTCATTCCTGAATGTCATTTTTTATGGAATTGCTGGTATCTTTCACTTTCTGTGCTCCATAAATACACACGGTCAGCTCATTGTTAGCCGAAATTTCTTTTACATCGCAAACCCTCTGAACATTCTTTTAATTTCTGTCAGATTCCCAGTCTTCGCCTTTGACTAACAGTTAAAATCTTTAACTCCTCCTGTCATTGTCCTGCTTGAGTCTTGGTGATGACCATGAGGCTGCTTTGGAGCCCAGGGGCTTCCCATGCCCTCAGCAAGGTGCGGGCGCAGTCCCGAGCTCGGCGCTCTCTGACAAATTGTTCGGTGCAGAACGGGCTCTGTGGACCTATTGCCTGGGTCACGTTGGATATGAAGAGGTGCCTCGGTGGGATGTACAGCTCTCAAAAGAGAGTGTCCCTAGGGAAATAGAATTTCATTTTTCAGACATCACGTGGCGGTTGAGATCACATAGACTTTGCAGAAGACGGTCATAAAGATGGACTTTCTAACCAAGAAACTACAGAATGGGTGCTGGATTAGTGGAAAATATAAAGCCTTTTGCTTAGAAAGCAGTTCCGTAGTTAGATCTCTGTGACTTTGGTTTGTGGCTTGTGCAGGCTTCTGTAACGTGGCCAATCTCATCACTGCTCCATGTTCTGCCCTCCCTTTTAGACCCACAGCTGTCACACACCACCAGCAGCAGCTCTTGGCTTTGTCCTCCTTCCAGCACTTTGGACAAGCATCATTTGTAGTTAATCCAGCCTGTACCAACTCCTCAGCAATAGATTTCTGAGAGGTTGAGACTTCAGCTGAAATCAAGTGTTTCTTGGACTTTCAAAGTTTCCTTCCTTTCAAAGACAGCCTTTAAAAGTCTAACGATATTTGTTTTGCTTCATGGCATTCTTTAGAGTTTCAAATGTGAAGTGTGTCTTTTTGTACAACTGAGCAAGACAGGGTTCTCTGTCTTTAGCTCCTTTTTTTTTTTTTTTATGTCTTCAGAATAACATTTATGTAACCTTCAGTTGTCCTTGCTGTGCTGACATTTCTGTAGGTGCTTCTGGTTTCATAGGACACATTTCCATGTCATGCTGCAAAGATCCATTCCAAATTGCCTAGATTTCTGGGATCTTGAAGATTGTATATTCTTTATGTTCTTTAAAGGCAAAAGATTTTTTTTTTTAAGCAGAAAAGAGAGAAATTCCTATCTACCCAAGATCTATTCTCATTTCCATTTAGCTCAAAAAATACTCCCTTTGCTTAGGAAGCTATAGAATTAGTTGTTTACCCAGTAAACCCCAATAGTTGGTATGCACTAATTTTTTGGAGGAACGTGAGCTGAGCCAATTTGTATTTACGCTATAAGAAGGTATGTATCAGTGCTAAGTCATGTAGTTTGAGCTCATGAGGGAAGCTGTGTGAGAGAAGACAGAGGGCTGACATCATCTAAAACCTGCTTTTCCAGAAATATATAAAGTTGTTGACGATGGGGACAGTCTCAAAAATCTGCAGTGCTACATATTTATGTTGTGTTTCATTGGGTCTTGTACAGATTTGATCTGTAAGTTCCTAGGAAAAGAACATAACTTTTTGTAATTCAAAAAGCTATATGATGAAATACTGAGTTTTGTAATCTAGCTGTATAATTAAGGAGGAAGACTTTCACAGAGTTGGAGGGAGGTTATTACTTTGTAACTAGATGTAACAAAAAATGCATGAGATCAGTTTGTTTGTGATATCACAGTAATTCAGGTCATGATTTTTAGAATAGCATTACTGCAGTTTGGATTAAAATCCTTCACTTGGTTTATGAGAACGAAAGTCAGAGAACAATATGGCATATAAATGAGAAAACATTATTCCTTTTTTCTTCCTGTCACAGTACCACCTGTCATATCTTTCCTAAGATTTCCAAAAGTCTGCAGCATAAATAGAGAATTACATTCCTTTCTCATTCATATCTAGTGGCAATGAACTGTACCACACTTTATCTAAACTAATTTCAATATATACACTTTTTTTTCTTTTAACTCATAGTGCATTTTTTGCTGTTAAGAGTGACTATGTAACTCTCGTAATTCAGAAAATCCATTCCCTTTATGTGAAGTGGTGGATATATTTCCTTATGAACAAAAAAATCCCTTCTGTATGTCACTTGCTGCATAACCAGCACAGCTGAGAGTGTGTGCGCTGAATTCTGTCTTGCCTCATACATCAGCAGGAGAAGTGTCGACAAGTTTCTGGTCCAGGGACAGTGCTGTTCCTTGGATGCACTTGTAAAATCCAAGACAAGACAGACGAGTTGCGCAGGTGTTATGGCAGGCAAAATTTATGAGCCAGAAAGATTCACAGCTTGAATTTCAGATTGTTTAGGTCTAAAGGGCTGGCAATTTAAAACAAAGCAATGCAAATAAATAAAAACATGCAAATCAGAGCATGAAACGATGTGGAATATTGTAGAGTCATTTGTACGTGATTCAGATTTCAGGGAGGAATTCTGCTTTTGAATCAGCTGTGGCCAGCAGTGGCACAACTCCTCCTGTATCTTCCTCTCCTGCATTGCTTTATTAGTCCCTTCAGGACAGTTTAAATGATGGAGTACATCTGCTTTGCAGACCCTACTGCTGCAGTATAGTGTTGTCACACCTGAGCCAACTAGTTTAAAATTCATTTTAAAAGCCAACTTGAGCAAGGCTGAGCACAGACTCACCACTTGAGCTCATGGTGTGTTATGCTCAATAATAATAATACCCAGCAAGTGGTCTACATTTTTTTTTTTTTAACTGAGGAAAATTATTTCACTTTCAGGCCTTTCATAGAAAAATTCTTCCTTTCCTCCTCCCTCCCTCCCGCTTTTTCACTTACTTTCACATTAAACACTTTAAAATTCGAAGTGTAGAGAAATTTATGTCAGAAATTTCAGTCTGAACCTTTACCCTGTAAATTCCAACTAACTCGAACAAAAAAGTTATCTTGAAGCTTAACAATGTGCAGATAGATATTTTTGACACACTTCTTTGAGCATCCATATTTCAGCCAGAAGTGGAAGCTTTTGGGAATGGACTTTTCAAATGTCCCAATAAAATTGGAGTATAGATTTTTCACATGTTTTGGAAGACTGCTGTAAATCAACAAACATCCAGGCTAGGTGCCTTCAAGCACCCTCGGCTGGCAGACAGCCTCATGGAGGATCTCAGGTGGCCTTGTCCCATCAGGGCTAGTACAGAGGGTTTTCTACAAATTCATTTATACTGGCAGATCTTGTGAAAAAATTGGTGGCTTGAAAGAGAGGGTATTTATCTGAAATGAGTGTTTTTGTGAACAGAAGTCATCCTGCAGGTGCTTGATGTGTCCTTGAGCATTTTGGTGCTGATGCCTTTAGGAAGGACTTTGTAGTGAGAAAGGGAATGTCACGAGAGAGGGAAGGTACATATAATGGGAAAAAAGTACACAGGGCTTGTCCTCCTTTCCTAGTCTTGCCTTCCTGCCTCCCTCCCTCTTTGCTTCCCTCCAAAAGTAAACCTGTTGCTGGCATCAGAGGAGCACTGAGGACTCTTCTGCAGGCCTTCCCCCTGAGCATGAAGTGACATGAAGTGTCTGGAGTAGCGTGTGAAGATATTTCCCTTTGAGATTCATCCAGACAAAGCTGAGTGGTATCACAACAGCAGTTCCCATATGTTTTGGATGCCAGGAGCCTCTTGCTTAATTGAAGCCTCTCTCTCCCTTTTCCATATGTTTTGAATACCAGGAGCCTCTTGCATACTTGAAGTCTCTCTCCCCCCCTTCTTCTCCTCGAATGGTACTGCAAAACTGAGAAAAGCAATTCATCCTGAAAGCACTGGGAAAGCAGGAGGCTAAGATTCTATTTGATTTTTTTGTTTGTTTGTCACAGCAACAATGTCATTATGCTGGTCAGCAGTCCTTAGCAGCTGTAAAAGCCCCATTTCTTAGCCATTTCTGTTAGCCTTTCTTGTTTGAATGGCAGCATTTGATCACAAGATCACAGAAAGGTCTTTCCCGGGTTCAATCACAGGAACTTGAAAGAGAGGCAAAGCAGCCTACATTTTACTAGGACTGCCTCAGTGTCTATGATGTGTCTGCAATTTATCTTCTACAATGTAAGAGACATCAAGAGGGAGGGGAAAGGTGATGAATATCTGATTTTACATTTGTCCTTTTTGCTAGAGCTCATTAAAACAGCATTTTATATGTATCTTTTCCCCTACCACCCAGTATATAATCCTTCGGTATATATTATATTTGGAATTGCTGCTGTTCAGCAAAGAAAAAGAAACCAAAAAATGAGAGAGAAAGGGCAAAGAAGTAATTTAACTTTTAGATTGCACAGATATGGTATAAAAAAATACTTTTCAAACACCAAGTTTAACAATCCTTACTTCACATAAGACTTTCACATTTCAAAAAATGCAAATTTTAACCACAAAAGAAATCCCAAAAAGACAACTAACGAAACATATCTGAGTTGTCGTGGGTGGCTCTTCAGTTACAGGATTGTATTACTGAATACAACCAGCATCTTTTTCAATTAGATTACTGATTACACTATGAATTCACTGATTCTGAGCCTTTTTTTCCTCTTTTTCCTTCCTTTTCCCTTTTCCTCTTCATTTTATTTCTTCCATTCTTTGTTTTCCTCTTCCCTTTCTCTCCTCTTCCCCTCCTCTTTTCCCCATCCCCCTTTCAGTAAATACCATAACTTTGTGGTCATATGTGAAGTTTTCTAGTTCAGAGCTGATCCTATAAAAATTTGAAATATGTATTCAAATTACGCAAACACGACCCAGCAGCCTCCTAACTGTAGTTTTGTCTGGATTTCCCCCTCCAACCTCGCCCACGGTAGCAGCACCTTGAATAAGGACCTGCCCTTCAAAGTGCTCTCCTTCAAGAAATTCTTAATTGGCTGAGTTTTACATTACAGTGTAATGAAAGCCTCAGCATTTGGAATTTTCAAAAGCAGCCTGGTAGCATAGGAGTAACTATATCGTGAGAATCTGTATTTCACTGATGTAGGAGCTGATGACATTGGTTATTTTCATCTCTAATTTATCTGATTTCAGACTAGCCCCAAAGGTGGCTGTAATAGAAACCAGGGAAAAGTGAGCTGGATTCTGTAAAAGCAGAGAGCATTCCTCTTGAATGTGAGCAGTAGCACCAAGAAACTTGTGTTTGCCTTAGGAGGCTGTAATTCCAACAGGTGTGTGAGGTGTGGTGGGTACAAATTTAGGCTGAGCAGTTCCTTTGCCATATAACTTATCTTCATCTCAGCATGTAATGTAAGAAAGAATAGTCATAAAAAAGATTAAATACAATTTTCTTATTATTAAGGTGCTGATAGGCAGTTTTTCATTTATATATATATATTTTGCCTGCCTGGAGTTTCAACCAAATATAGTGCTTTTGTCATGGCCCAGGTTGCTGGTTTTAGCCTTGTATGCGAGGAGTTTCATCCAAAGTGAAATTTAATTTCAGTGCTAAGAAAGTAAAAGATGTAGATGGGAAGTAATAGTTGAAGATGGAAGATATTGAAGGTACTGGAGTTGGGATGTCTTAAATTTAATTTTAAAGTGTTTCTTTTTTTTCCCAAGACATTGCTTGTTTGCTGGCTTTGGAAAAGTAAAAAATATGCAGCACCCCTGAAAATGTATGTAAGGAGAGATCTGACTCAAGATTCTGCTGTTCTGATCATTTTGTGTGATCATTGATTCCAGAAGGTTTTCTGCATGCCGTAGTAGTGACATAATGGAGGCTTATTTTGTAAGTGGGCTCCATATTACTCCTCCTGTATCTGTTACTAATTCAACATTTTTACCATTTTTGAACTAGTTTGCGTGAGAGGTATGTCAGTGCCATTAATATGCATGGATACTTAGGTATTGAAATATTATAGGCTTAATTGAAACTATTGACCATTAATCAACATGAATATAACCAAGTGTATGGAAATTAATTGATAGAGCCAGACTGTCAGACTTGGGAAATAAAATTGTTTCTTTATCCAAAAAAAAACAACTTGGAAGCTGAAAGCTTTTATTTGTCACACAAGAAAGATCAGCTCAGAATCAGGAAAAAGATTCGCCCTTCCTTTAAGGCGAGAGTTTTAAAAAGATGCAAATTATATTGATTTTGATAGTGGTTTTTGTTCAACAGATGTTCTTCTCCTAGGAAATACATGAGGACCACCAACGTACTTCAAACAGACCCCAAAAAAGAGCAGTCACCACATAATGGCTTTCAGTCATCACTGATGAGTCTGAATCAATGGCTCATTTGTTATCTCATTACCATTTCTCATGCATCAGATCCTGTACCTAGCAGTGAACATGAAAACCTTTCCACCTGATTGCTACATATCTTCTAAAAACAAACACAAACTTAATGCTATTTATTTTCATGTTTCTAACCTTCTGCAGGGGAAAAGCAATATAGGCAGAGACTGGTGGTAACTGCTGTGCAAGATTGCCATTGTAATTAGACATTTTTCCAGGAACACAGTGATTCCCAAGCAGTCCAGTCTCAATCTCAAACCTGTAATAATGCCCTAAGGAGGTATTGTGAAAGTCTTTAGCAAGCACAAGTACATTTAATAAAACTAAATGTGGCTGTCAGAACTTAAAAACACTAGTTAAGAAATCAAAGTAACTCAGTTATCTAACACAGCTGATGGATTCCAGGTCCGGGTCTATTGGCAGTTTATGTACAGCATCTAAAAGGAATGTGGCAGGGAAAGATTACTCAGGGAAAGACACAATGCCACACTTGTTGGGATGTCAGTCCTACTGCACCTATGAGCAGAGGGACCTTTATTAGGTACCACAGCAGAAACTCCACACATCATGCTTTCTGTGAGGGAGTGCAGCTGTTAAAAATGCCCTATGTTTGGTCTATGTGTAAATCCTCATTTTGTTATTTTTTTAGTGTTTCTTAAACTGCTGCTTTCTTGGTAAGAACCAGTTTAACCTGCACAAGCAACTACTCAGAGAACAGCTGACTGCATCTCACTTCCTTCCCCCTGAGCACCTTGGAGAGAGTATCTCGATTAATAAAATGGTTGTCCATCACTCTTTCCTGTTCCCAGCAGGCTTTGTGCAGTGTGTCTTCCCTGCAGCTAGCATTGCCTTGCTGTCACCATCTCTTTCATGCCAGCATTTCAGAAATTTCCTCCATGCATTTTGAGCAGCCTCAGCTGCTCTGAACTTCTTGTAAATACAATCCTGCATCTACATGTCCTGTGCCTGCAGCACTAGATCAGACACCGTCTGCATCTTGTCACTAACCGGCTCCTGAAGGAAGGGGTTTGCTGCACGATGACACAGCACAGATTCCTTCACTCTTGGTCGGCAGACCAGGCGCCAGTGACTTCGACCTAGAGCCTGTCTGTTGTGTCCTTTGCTCAATGCAGAGTCAAAATTGTTTAATGTTTCAACGAGTGACAGATTAGAGAGGAGAAACCTTCTGTTTTCTGATAACCTCTTTTGATAGCAAGTTCATGTCATTGCAGCTAAATCCGTACAACTGTTACTCCTGTTGGCATATCTGTTTCCTTGGGCCTTTTGAGCTCTGATACATGTGAAATACGTTGACTTGAACGTACCTTGCATTATTGGTTTTTGTAGATGAAGACACAGTCCAACAACCTAGGAATACTTGAGTTGTGGTCCTACCTGTCATGCCAGAATCGTTGGCAAGCCCATTTTTCATCAAGGCTGATTCTCACCGGAGTGTGTGTATGTGTATAACTATATATATGTTTTGTGTTTTATTTTCCACCTGAAACTTCATTGGTGGCCCTGATTGAGAAGGGTTTCTTAGTGCATATGTAAATAACCCTACACAAATTTTGAAAACATGCTTGATTCTTTTAACTGAACAGCAGTGGTCTCCCAAGTCTGAACTTCCTATAGGAGAAGTAAAAGGGCAGCAGGATGAGAGAGCAGAGTTCATTTTCTAGCATATACCTAGGTTTTGAATGATGATTTTTATCTTTTTCTTAATGACAAATGAAAGTTAAAAATTTGGATAGATCAAAAACAATTTACCTGAATTGGTTGAGCAAGCCAAAAACTCCTCTGAGTTGCCAAATCTATAGAGACATATCGACATCCACTTACAGTAAAACCAGTTCTGTTCTTTTCGTACTTGGAATGCTTTGGACATTTTTGTTTGTTCAATATGCATATCTATTTCAATTCCATTCAATGTTCATAATATTTGACCATCTTATAAATGAATTAACTCACAGAATAATATATGGAAAAATCTTTGGCCATTCTTTGGCAGCAAAGGTGAGCCCAAAGAAAAGAAGATATCATGTAAGAAGTTTGGAGTGCTAAGAATAATAAGAATAATTAATGCATAGCTTCTTCGTATACTTTTTCACTAGTGGCACTCAAGAAAGTCTGGTTTTTAATCCTACATCTTAGTTCAAGCTCATTAACTCTTCTTAAAGTCGGATTGTGTTCATTTTGATGGTTGTGATGGATTTTATTTTGGTTTTAGTGATTATAAATCTGTTTTCCTTGGTAATCCATTTTAAGGAATTAAGTTTCCTGATATTTTACTGTTCTGTACTGATTTTTGAGACCACTGCTGCCTGCATCTTCCATCTGTAAACTGCTTTTAATTTTTTGGCATATGCTTTTGTGCTGAAATATCTGTCTCTTGGAATTAGATCTCAGGTGAGCTGGATGGGGAATTGAGCCACGAATGTTAACATTCACTTACCTTAGTTGATTTTTATGAGCTTCTGCAATTGAGTTTAGCTCCTAGAAAAGGACTTGTGTTCCTTCCACAGAGGATATCCTTTTGCTCTTGTGGCACTTTAAAGGTCTGTCCCTAATATCTGCCAAAACCAAAATAGCAGTTCCTTAGGTATTTCCTGTTTTCTCTTGTTAAGAACTCAAAAGCATCTATCAACTTAAAGCAGTTCCTCCTCTTCCGTGCTAGCTTTTAAAAGTTGCATCAGTCTTAAAAATATCCAGTTTTCAGCACATCCCCTTGACTTCAACATCCTGATAGATTTTTCTTTAAATATTTGATCTTCAATTTCATTCTTTTTGCTGTGCATTGAAATTTTTTCACTGCTTGTTGCCTGTTTGAAATTCTCAAAGCACTATTCCAGACAAAAAGACGGTCTTTAAGATGCTCAGTCTCGTCCTTTGCCAAAATTAGAAACATGCTTAAGGCTTTTGTCAGATCCTGGATTTAATTTCCTGGTTAAAGGACTTCACCTCTTTTTTTTCCTAATGCTTTTATTTTTTTTTTCACCCTTCTTTGCCTTTAAATTGGTTCTCGTTTCCATGCACAGTAAGATGACAGTTCTGGGAATGCCTTGGGGCTTATGAGCTCACAGGAAGAGGGTGGTGGGGAATAAGCACTCGGTGGCATCATCACTGCTTTCCCATGGCTCTTACTGCTTGGTTGAGAGAAAAAATTCTAATCTACTCTATTTTTATTCTTTGTTATGATTATAGGGGTTTTTTCACTGTACAAAAATAAAAAGGGGAAAGTTTGGAATCTCTGAGCACTAGGTTCTAAGTAGTATCTTTTTAACAGCCCACAGAAAACATTTTTCCTCCTGAGACTTTAACTGCTTGTCAGAGTCCAGTACTCTCTGAGCTGGTCCTTCAGATACTTCACACGGGAAGAGTTCAATGCTCTAATACCAGATTTGTTTAAAGATACTTGACATTATCTGGGATTATGATTTAGAAGAGCATTAGAGCAATAAGCTGAAACTACAACTGCACATGGCCACCAAAGCAACCTCTTGATATCACGAGTCACTACACTGCTTTACTTCCTGAGTCCCATAGAAACATAGCCCCCTCTTGCTGGCCCAGGACTCACAGACCTCCTTGTCCTTGTAGCACTAAGGAAGCTTGGTGTCTGCCAGTCCTGACCTACTGTGGTCTCTCCAACGTGTCTGAGGCACCAGGCCTGTTCAATGTTTTAATACCAAATTTAGGTATTTGATGATGTTTGGTGGTGCACTGATGTGTAAGAGTCATATAGCAATATGTGGAAATCACAACACAAGCATGATACAGCAATTGTAATACACAATATTGAATTGCAATACAAACCTGATTCCAAATACCTGTGTTTGTTTGCTCCACCATCACAAAGAGGGTGGTTTTGTCCTCATTAGAGAAATTCCAAACACAGATGGAATAAGAAACAGCCTGGAAATCTTTAAACGGCCTGCATACTGAGGCAGTTGTACTATTTGTTTCCTAACAGTTGGCATTCTGCTGCTTATTTGTAAGAATGAATGTTGTAATAATTTTTTTTCCTATACTAAGTCATGGGTCTCATTTTAGCCACTATTTCTGAAAGGAAAATCTTTGTATTTCACTAAAATCAAGTCCTGAAGTTGTTGGGGGCAGAGGAGAGCCTGTATAATGCCAGGAGTTACTTGGACATTCAGAGTCAAAGACTCTAGGGTAATTGTGCGTGACATTTCAGATCTGAGATCTCTCTGCTTCAGAAAGGGGGACAGCTCACTTGAAATATTTCCTAGGATCAAGGCTTTTTCTGGCTCCATCAGGAGTTTCAGGTTTAAATGGCAATTCAGTCAGATGTATCTTGTGCCATCAGCATGTGGATGCCAGCTCTGCCATGTAGGAACAGGGTGGCTTTGTCTGCACTGGTGGGAAGTTACACCAGGATGTAAGGCTGCATCTGGTTAAGAGACTATAAAATACTATGTATACTGTTTATTTTTTAGGCCTTATGATTGAAGTGAGGCAAAAGCAAAGGCACTAAAGGTAATTTTCAATTTTTCCATGCTAAAAAAGAAGAGAGAGGGGAAGCAGCCTGGATAAAATGTGAATGCTGCAAACCATATATGCATGAAGCTATCCTAACCTTTGATATACTTGTGAACAGTTTCTGCACAGAGCAGGGTCAGATTTTAAGAAGCTGCAGCCAAAATGTGGAGAGCAATGGGCATTGTGCATTCCATTTTCTGTGCCATAGTGTTGGAGCCAGGGGTGTCTGATGAAATCTCGTAATGAAACGTGAATGCTTCGAGCAGTTGAACAGAGTTCAGCAAAGCAGAGCTGAACTAATGTGGACTCTCTGTTTGCCAGTAAACAGATAATTACACTCTCTTGTTTAATTGAATTTTCATGAAAGTAAAATAGATTTTGGTAAAGTACACCATGAAAATGTGTTCTACTTGTTGATCCTCTGTATAGGGTATCAAGGTATAGGGGAAAGGGAGGGTGTCTATCAGATACACAGATAAGACTTGAGGTAGAATTGTTACAAAAATAATATCATTTTCACATATTATGCAATTTAGACATTTTAACCCAGAAGGTTTTCCATTGCTGCTGGTGCTGTTATCGTCAGCAATCTCTTCATAGATGGATTAGAGTCAGGGAACATTATTAGTCCTCAAAAAGTTCTTCTGTTTTTGCAGAACAACCTTGACATGTATCGTTCATATGTGGTTAGTTTGCATTTCTTGGCTACCAGCCATACTAACTGGTAAAAAGCATAGTATTGGACAACGTGAGGGGTTTGGGTCTTATTTTAAAAAGGAAAAATCAAAGAATCCTTTTGATTGATGTTATTTCTCACGAGGCTATAGTTTCAAAGGCTTGGCATGCAAGTTATGTCATCATAACCTCCCCTGTTCTCCTTTGCTTGCCTCATGAACAACTTTCTCATGGAGAAGAGGCTGGATATTCTCAAGAATATGGTTTCTCTTAGAAAAAAGAAGGAATTTTCTGATTCCCTGAGGAGCTGTTGGCAAGATTAATAAGTCCAGTTTGCTGCTTCATTCACAATCACTTTCCACTGGGCATTACAGCTTCACTTTTATTTACAATTCTGGAATTTGACTTTGGGCTTGGAAATCAAAAGCTTGGTACTTGCTTTTTCTCTATATCCTGTACAGACTGCAGTGAGGAATCAAGCAATCTTAACGTGATTTCCTCATAGCTGTTGCCAATGAAATCTGAAGAGCTTAGGCAGAGGATCTCTTGTCTGGTTTTCAAATGTCCTTTTGGTGTAAATACCTAAATTTAAATACCTCAAGATGGTTTTCAAAGGTAAGGACCACTGAAAGTTTCACTGCTTAACGTAAACCTCAGAAAATCATGCTCTAGATAAGAAAACAGACACTTTGAATAGCAGAAATATGGGATGGAGGGAATTCTTATAATTTTCTAATTCCCTAATTTGGTTAAGTATGTGGAAGGAAGATGATTGAATGTTCATGGAGTTTCTAGAATTATTACTGTCTTTATTTGGTATATGTAAAAGCAGTGGTCCAAATTTTTTTTTTTGACCAGTGGACAGCTTTAGTCTTCTATGAGCCTGTAGAAGTTATCATATCACCACTTTTTAAATTAGAAACACCATCCTGTATGTTTGCTGTGAAGACTTTGTCCCCTGGTCTCGTGATCCATAAGAGGTGTTATACCATGGTTTGGAAACACACTGTCTGTAAGACATTCCTAAAATATCTAGTTTATTTTAATGGTTGTTCGTAGAGTCCTGATTCGAATGCTAGCAGCATATTTTCTTTAATAAAACCCTGTCCTTGTAAGGAAGCAATCCATCCCCCAAGTTAATTTTAAAGTTTTTTGTTCACTTTAAATATTTCATTACATTAATTTTTCAAAGCAACAAAACAAACATTCATCAAGTGAAACTAAGCATGTCACCCTTGAATCTGTACATCTGTTGCTCTCCTACTGCTTTTCTGCATAATTCATTTTAATACATTTAAAGTGTACATCTCATTAAAATTCCTTACACACATTTATGTACACAATTCATATTTAAAAAGGAAAAAGGTGGGAAAGAGTTTCATGGCAAGGAGGTTCATCAACATGACTGTTTCTCTTTTTTCCTTGGTTTTTTGTCTATTCAATGTATACCTGTGGACTGCTTTTAAACACCTACCTCAGCAGACACTGTCATTTGGCTCTCTGAGTCTCTCTGACTCATCTCTTTAGTGCCATTAGAAATTTCCTACAGGATATTTTCTCTTACTCCTGATGCCCTTGTTCCTCTCTAAGTGCATGTATCCTCCTCTCTTCATCCTCTTTTCATCACTTCACATAATTTATGTCCACAACGTGTTCTGTGCATCAGTCCTGCTATCAGCCAAGAGAATATCCGTCAGATGCCCTAAAGAGTTCTTGTGGGCTGGCTGGAGTGCTGGAAAGGATTTTTATTTTAGAATTTTATTCCATTCATCATTTCTTTTCCTCTTTAAGTATGTTCAACCATTGCACTATTTTATTTGGTTTCGTTTATTTTAGCATTTTAGAGTTTGTATTTCTTAAACCAGATGTAGAAAATAAGTCAGTCTGGTAGCTTGAGGTGGCAACCTTTTGAAGTCGGTGATTTTTTTATTTCAGTGAATGCTGAAATTTGTTCTCTGAAATCCCTCATAGGTGTTTAGGATTATGTGATTGTTAAAAGCAATCAAGTGTTATCACAGCACTTGAAGGATCTTAAGAAAAGCTTACAACTGCATAAGAGAACTCAAAATGCTTTGGCAGGAAAAGGAAGACCATACTTGAAAAGAAAAAGGTATAAAATGGTCATTTAAGGATTTATTTTCAAAAATCTTTCTTTGGCAATAAATGACATTTTAGGTAAGTGGTTTATGGTGTCTTTGGAATTTCACATTTAGCTTTTGACATGTATCACTTAGAAACCTCATGAGAGGTATATGCTAAATGAAACTCAGAAGTAGCAATTGTCTACTTGAATAACCTTTTTCCTTCTTAGAAGTAAGAGTTGAAATACACTTACTGGAAAAGTTTATTCAGAGTTTACAAGGGAAGCTCCTCTTTGCTTCCTGGATGTGATACGTCAGTCAGCAAGGAAGAGATTGAAAGCCATATATGAGCCCTTTAAAAAGATTAAGTCAGGTGCATTCAGTCACTTTGGTTTCCTTAAAAGTGAGTAACAGAAAGTGCATCTGTGAAGGGACAATGGGGAGAGTTCCCTTCTGAGGAAAAGTTATTTCATTTTATTCCGATTTCATAGTTCCACATAAGCAGCACAAGTATAGATTCAGCAGTGTCAAATATAGGTTATGAACTATGGGAAGTGAGCTGGGAGGTGGTGGATCTGGAGGTAGCTGAGCTCCTGTGCACTGTAAGGCCTCTCCTTGCACTTGAGTAAGAGTTTGGTCTCTTCAGTAGCAAGCAAGTACAATTTTCAGGTGCAGAAATCTATTGTGAGATTAATTCATCCATGTTCAACATCAACAGAAAAAGAGTTTCACGTGGACTCCAAATCTATTGTCTGTGTTGGCTCTGTACAGGTATATGTTGCTGGACTTTAGAGTAATGCACTTGTATTATTATGGGGTCTTATCTGGTGTATTATCTACTCCAGTCTTTTTCATAAATACAAAAAGCATTGCATGCTACAGCAACAGAAAGGATGGAGATTGGCAACAAACTTAGAGGACAGTGGACTACAAAAATTTGTCTTCAAAAGGTCTAAGCATTAGGAATGACTGATGCGAAATTCCTTGTTTGTGCTTTTCCTTCGCAGTTGTATGTGCAGTAGAGTTTTGCATTAAGGGTGGGAACCATACCATTTATTTAAAGACATTTCAGCTACTTAAAGCATGTGGAATTTAAAAGAGCAGAGTTAGGTTCACAGGTTGATTTTTCCCAAGTAGTCCTGGGTAATTTCATATGTGTGTGAGATTAAGGAGTGAGAATCCTGCAGTATATTTTAAGAGACTAAGGATGACAAGGCAAATAATGTTTTCTTACCGTCCATTTGTTTTGCAGATGTCTGCAGTTGCTTTCTTGAATTTTCCTTATGTGTACTGGATATGGGGTGCTGTCAGTGGCAGGCGGGGCATCGGCCTGATCGGGTCGTTTCTGGTTTGCCCCAGAAACACTCTCCTCTGTCTGGCAGCTGCGTTCACTTTGCTGTTCCTTCTTGGCTTGCATGGCACTGCGTACAATGAAATTGGGACAAAAGCTGCCAAAACTCTTTTGTATTATTTTAATAAGCTAGAAAAGTAAACCAAAAATGTTTCTTATGCTGAACTGCTAATTGGAATCCTAATTAGGCTATGAACCCAAGTGATTTTGTGCTTTTTGCCCTCTCACTACTCATACTTCCATTTGTTCTGTTGCACCAGCTTTATTTAATTTCATCTTAAAATATCTAATGCTTTAATCTCTTGATGCCAGAGACTGGATTTGTCTATGTCTTGGAAAGCTCCCAGAAAAAATGAGTCTGGGAACCATCAAGTGCTACTGCAGTGCAAGAAGTGGTTGATTAGGCTACAGTCAGGTCAGCGGCTTACTCCTGATCAAGAGAGAATTTCATGTCCCCTTGTATTAAACTTCAATGATGTGTAGCATACTTTAGTCAATAAATAGCATTCTGCTGTTCGTGCCCATTGGAAATAATACATGATGCTGCAAGTATTGATCAAAGAGCTCTACTCTGTTAATCCCTCTGCTTGTAGCAATGTTAAATATTTACGGATTCTTCTTCAGTCTCCTGAAACGTGTTTTAGCCCTGAAGAGCATGCTCAGCCTTTCTGCTTTTTACAGGTTTTACAAGTATGTTACTGTTTTTACTCTTTCTTTTTCAAGCACACATGCATGATGAAGCATTATACTGTGCTTGCACCAGTTTTAAAGCTTTGTTGCATAAGCATGTTGTGAATGTATACACTGATTGGGATGGTGTACTAATACAGAATTAAAATGGAAAGTGCCTCAGAAAGAAAATCCATCAGTGCCGCGTCTGGAGGTGGCTGAGTTACATTAAGGACAAGGAGAGGCTAACACTGTGCAGCATGTTGCTGTATCGTGAAATGACAGCTAGCAAAGAAGACATATTCATATCAGGTTTATTTATCCAAATTATCTGAAAATTAACAAAGTAGTAAAAAAATGAGTTATTTCTCTGCTAACTGCTTTTTTATTGTATCTATATTCTCATCAAAAAGTCTCAGAGCTTTGTAGCAGAAGATACAATAAATCATATAGGCTTCCTATCTCCTGCACTTGCTCATTGACCTCATGTAAATGTAATCATTTATCTTCAATTTTTTTACTAATATATTGAAGACAGACTTGATATTGTCAGGCATGCAATGGAATACGCTCCAGGAAACCTTCCTTCCAGTGGTGAAGTGACAAATGAAAAAGAAAATAAAAATGGATTTTGCAATTTAAAACATAGTGTGCTCAGGGAAGAATGCATAGCAAGCTATAATGTGATATGATTCATTTCTATATATTCAGGAAAGGATTTTACACAAAAGCTTTATGGGAGTTGTACAGGATATTTAAAGTAACATGAAGACTATTCTACATAATGGTGCTTGCTTTATCTATCATAAGCTAGAAGAAAAGTTTAAATACTTGTGTTTGTCCTCCTATCTTTCAGTAAGATGTCACATTATGCCTCATCCCATTACCTATTTAATCATCCTTTAGACCTGATTATGTGTCTGGAGGGGAAGGTTGGCAGAGAGAGTAAAACAAAATGCACACCTGCGTCTCTCACTATATCACTAAAGATCTTGTTCATACTAAGTAAAGAAATTGCATTCTAGATATCCTCAAAGCTGGTGTGAAAGAAGTCAGTGCTTTATGTTGAAAATGTTACAAGACTTTGAAGGATTTTCCCTTCTTCTAGGTGTTCAATGGCGAGTGGATTTTCATGGTTTGAGCTTCTGTGATGGTCATCAAAGATAAAATATCCAGTGTTTCAGATCCTTGAAAGTGCTCAGTCTTAAATGACAACATGGATGTTAGAAGGGACAAGGCACTTTTAAAAGCTGATCTTCATTTAGGTAATTTTGCAGGGTGAACCTGTATGAAAATGTGGCGAACACTTGTGATAGGTTCAGTGGCTGGATGGTGCCACCACAGACTGGAAAAGAACAGCTGCCCCTTTCTTTCTTCATGCCTGAGGATACAAAGTTGTTTATACTTAGGGCCAGCACAGGGATGCTATCTTCTTTCTTCTGTCAGATCTTCTCAACAGATGAAGAAATCTGGTTTCTGTCAGCAGTATTCAAATGTTTTCCAAGTACCAATTATCTTAGTTTACTTCAGTTCCTGTATAAGAGGAAAACATCCCAGTTTGCCCAGTAAAGATACAGTGAGGTTATGGATTGGAGTGCTTGATACCTTTTGTACTCGAAAGGATCCTGTTCAGAGGAGTTGACTTCACCTTCCAAAGACTCCCGCTCTTTCTGTGCAGTGCCTGGGGAACTGAAGCCTCTAAATTTTGCCCACTGAATTGCAGACAGTTGCTGAGTAGTCAGTGAGAAAGCCTCCCAATATGAGTCTCTGAGGCCTAGAAAGAAACAGAGCCCAGATTTCAGCTTTCTAAACCTGGGTCTTAATTTTGAGACCAGAACATATGTTTGTAATCCTCCTAATCTCTACCGACTGGCCCTCAAAACAGAATATAGATCTTGGAATTAGTGAGAACTGATTTTAGTGTGAGTGGTTGGATCCTATGTTTTTGGAGCATTTCTGTTTAAAATGTATTTCACTGATTTCTATTGGTGCGTTTTCATTTCTGGCAGACAGCTATATCTGAATATATGATTTATTGTTTTGTATTACATTTTTGAGCTGATTTTTCATCATCTGTATGTAAATAAATTGTGCTGCCAAAGTCAGGAATTGAACTCACAAAGTTTGCATAGCAGTCATGGCCAGATGTATCCTCAGATGAATCAGTAAGTGTTCAAGGCCAGGTTGGATGTGGCTTTGAGCACTGGTCTAGTGAAAAGTGTCCCTGCCCACAGCAGGAGAGTTGGAATTAGATGATCTTTGAGGTCCCTTGCAACCCAGGCCACCATTCTATGGTTGTATTCTTAACACTAATGACTCCTCACTCTCAGTGCAGAGTAGAAAGTTAAGGGAGATACAATCGCTTTTTGTATCCTTCATACAAATTCCATGCTGCTCATGGGCATACAGCAGCTGAGGTGGGCATCCCTGAGTGAAGAAAGCTGTCTCTGCTCTGAGTACAATGATGCATTTCTCTATACAAAGGATTTGAAGCCTGAAATTTTTCCTGAAATTTTGCCTAATACTTCAGACTGTGACACAAGGAAGGGCCGTCCCTCTGCCATACTGTGCTGGGGGTTCCAGGTTTCCCCTTTTCATGCATTATATACTCAAATGACAAACTGCTGGCTGGCATGCTAGTAACCTGGATGGGATAGAAATATAGCACAAGCCAATGCAATTATTTGCATTGTTTGGTTGCTACGTTTTCTATGTTTCAGCAGTTTGTCAGTAATGTGATTATTCCTATGATTTAGTGGACTTCTGAAACAGTTGCAAGCTGGTGCCCTATGGTGAAACTGAACTGGTAACAGAGGAGACCCTGTAGTGGATGTCAACTTGTGTGCTTCATCAGGAACAGAACAGGCAATGATTCCTCATTCTGGAGGGAGAGATTTCCTTTATTTAAAAAAAAAAAAATCTTAAAAATGTAAGGAGTATGCTCAATCATAAAATTAAGACAAAAGTAGAGCTGAGTGGGTGTACACTGCAGTAGAGGGAGTAACAATATGTGGAAGCTTGTGCAGAGCATAAAATACAAAGGCACATTATTTCTTAGTTTGGGAATACTTGTATGATCAGAGCTGTGTGATGAAGAGCTTTAACTTTTGTAGGTGGATGTTTAGCAGAGTGTGTTTGCTGGAATATGTGTCCTTCACGGCAAAAAGCTCTTTTGTGGCTTGTAAGCCCATGTGGCCTGACAGAGGTAGTTTTGTGTGGATGCTGAGTGATTGCATGCCTTCTGGGTCATTCATGTTAGCATTTTGATTATAGTGATGAGTTACAAGGGATGAGCTGCAGAGACTGTGATGTTACATTGGAATGTACTAACTCAGATGAAGAAAAAAGACATCTAACTGAAAGGCTTTGAGACAAAGTGATTCACAGCAACAGATGATCTTTAAAGCAATCTTTCTGTTCTATGTTCTGGTGGTGTTGTCAGCTGATGTCCTAATCTTGGTGTCCTTCAGAGTTTGCTGTGTTTTACAGCAGCTGTGATCACAGGAAGTCTGTATGAAATACTAGGATGGGCTCAGTGATGATAAGGTATGAATCCTTACGAGAGCTCCGTCTCCCCGATAATTCTGTCATGTGTTGGGAAAATATACTCGATCCTGGAAAACACACAAATGGAAATTGTGAGGGAGAGGGGCATAATCCTGCATGGATGAAAGCACTTTGCATTATAACCAGCTCTGTTCTGCCACTTCACCACCACCAGGAGACAAAAGACAAGAGTAAGTACTCTGCTGTTAAGCCTGAGTGTTACATCTTGATTCTTTTCTGCCAAAAGCACTTCAGACTAAGTGCACAGCTATACATTAGGCTTGAGAATCCCACTCAATTTGGAATTTTTACACCTCAGTGCATCTTATATGCTGACTTTGTGTCTGTGCTGGATGACATAGTCACTTCTCTTTGTTGATCAGTGTACAGAGCTGCATGATCTTCCTCTAAATAACATTAATTCAGTGTTCCTTTAAAAGCAATGACAGGTAAAACCTCAGACCTATCTTTGGCTTTCAGTGAATTGTATGAAACCTGAAATAAATCTTCTTCCAGTCAGACAGGGCAAACTCACCTTCCTTGAGCTTGATTTTTAAGCCTTATCTACCCCAGGGATCTTTGTTGCTCATTCCCTGCCCCTTCTATGCATAGAAGTTTCATTGATCTCAACAGGATTTCTGTGCACTAAGCACTATCAGGATATATAGCAGAGACCTGTGGTGCAGATAAGAGATGCACAATACTGATTGGAAAGAAAATATGCATCAGAACATTGCCCACCCAGAACATGTAGTTAGCTTTTTACAAGGAGAGTGGCACAAAGCTGAATTTATATGCAGTGTAATTTATGTTTCATACCATTTTCAAGCTTCATTCATCTATACCTCTGTGAATGCTCCAGGTCCCCCTCTGATGCCTTCAGGTGTAGGCTCCCTGTTTAAACATTTGCTAAAATGGGTGTCTGTGGCTATGAAGCATAGATGTATATAGTACAGTCTGAAATTCTGCATGTAAGAGGAAAGAGGCATTCTCTGTGTGTTTTAGTAGTTATGAGAAGTATTTCCTTTGGGCTGGACTATATTCTGAAGGTAGTATCAGGTGCTGGATTGACCTGCAGCTACTGTGTACTCTTGCATTATCCCAGTAGTACTGGGAATCTTGGAGTGGAATCTTGGAGTATTAGCTATGCCACGGTGCATTTAGGGAGACATAATAATGTCTCCCATAGGAAATAAGAAAGCATAAAGAAATAAGAATAGGGCTGTCTAGTTTGCAAACTGGAAAAGAATAAATGGCTCTCTGTTATTATTTTAGCCAAATAGTTCCTCTTGTACTCTGCAATGCCTAAATTGTTTTGACCTGATTATTTTCTCTCGGCAGGTCAAATTTAGGGGAGAAGCCCTACTCCTTCAGTTGTCCTTGTCCATGTACAGAAAAAGTTAATAAAGCAAGGTTAGAGGAGCTGTTAAGGATCTTTTCCTTGTTTTGGTGTTAGTCTTTCACTCTTCTCTCATATAGACTTTAGCTCTCATTAAGTTTTTTTTTTTTTTAATTTAAATTGTTTTGATCTCATGTTGCCAACAAATCAATCAGAGGAGCCATCCCTATGAATATAGAACATCCATGGAGGCCGACATTGATTTCTCCCCAGTTGCTTCTTATTATAAAGTTCCCTGGTGTGAGGAAGACGCTAAATAGAAGCTAATAGACATTACATCTCACATACATTTTCACGTTCTGAAAAATACAGTTTGGGGATTATTTCTTTTTCATTGAGAATTTAGCTTTTCTTTCTTGAGAAAGGTAAAAGAATATTTCTCCAATTTTTTTTTTTCCAGTGCTGGAGAGTAGAAAGTTGCTCAGGTATTGGGAATTATTATTCACCATGATCAGCAGAATGTGATTGCCTTGGAATGGTCACTTGCATGGTAGAAATATTTATATTTCCTGCTGTGTTAATTGGTGTTACTAGGAAAGCCTGGAAGACAGGAATTTCTCAGCTACCAAGAAGTCTCTTGTTAGCCTGTCTGATTAGTAAATAGTGAAAGACAGCCGCATTATTTGAATAGGATTTTTAGCTTTTCCAGAAAAAAAAAAACAATTACAGAAACAGTAATAGACCACTTAGAAATCTGCCACTTTTTCTTTTTGATACCAGCCTGTTGTGCAGATATTTGTGAACCGCCATGACATGACTGCCCAGTGTTGTGAGGGGCAGCTACATGAAGATAAGGAAACCCAGAATAAGATAAGTAGACCTGATACTCCTTTGTTGACAGAGAAGGTGAACTGTTCCTCTAATGTCCTTGTCAAAACATGTCCCAAGTCAAACTTCAAAAAAAACAGCTTACCCCTTTCCCCGAGGAGTGCTCCTGGGTTGGGTGTTCAGCATATGGTGATCGTTACCGGGGCTTGTAGGGGTTGAGCATCTCCTTCTACCCCCACAGTTACACTTTCCCATTGCCTCCTCTGACAGCTGGAGCCCAGAGACCCCCATCATGACAGAGGAGTCCCAATGGGCACAGCTGTCTCTCCTAGTTCAAATTTTGTGGAAGTAGGAAAAACCCCCTGACCTCCACGGAGCAGAGCTGTTGACTCACAACCCTTCCCCACCGCAGCTGAAATGCTTGCTGCAACTTCCTCTCCAGCATCTTCTTAATTCAAAGAAGGGTCAGAGTAGGCTTGTGAATATGCAGACAGCTCTTACAAAATCACAGAATCAAGAATGGGTCGGCTTGGAAGAGACCACATTGAGTCATCTGGTTCAACCTCCCTGCTCAAGCAGAGCCATCCCAGAGCACATGGCACAGAATTTTATCCAGACAGTTCTCGAGTATATCCAGTGAGGAGGACTCCCCAGCCTTTCTGGGCAACCTGTTCCAGTGCACAGTCATCTGCACAGCAAAGTTCTTCCTCATATTCCAGTGGAACTTCCTGTGCATCAGTTTCTGGCTCTTGCCTCTTATTGTAATGCTTGGCACCACTGAGCAGAGCCTGGATCCATCCTCTTGGCACTCCACCTTTAGATTCTTGCAGACATTGATAAGGTCCCCTCTCAGTCATCTCTGCTTGAGGCTGAAAAGGTCCAGCTCCCTCAGCCTTTCCTCATGAGAGAGATGCTCCAGTCCCTTTTTCACTTTTCATCTTTTTCACCCTCCACTGGACCTGCTCCAGGAGCTCCGTGTCTCTCTTGTACTGAGGAGCCCAGAACTGGACACATGACTTCAGATGGTGCCTCAATCAGGTCTCTTCTTTTCTTCTCTCAACTCTTACACTGAAGGTAGTTGGTTGTGTTGGTTAAAAACCAGAATCAAGCCTGCTGGGTCTAAAAAACTATTCAGAAGTTTAAAGAGGGATTTTTTTGTTTTCTTTTTTTGTCCCACCTTAATGCTATCAAGTGGCTACTTCCCTAAAGAAGCCAGACTCTTTGTAGGCTGTAGGCTTCTTTTAATCCCTGTATATGGTGTTTTACCATAATTAAGAGAACCTAAGCATTCTTCAGAGGTCTACAGCTTTGGAATTTAAATTTAAATTGCTTCTAGGAGAAACAAATCAAACTTGCATTGCAGACCTACAAAAAATACATTAATGTATATTAACCTGAAAATTCTTGGTGGAATAAATTGAGAGATTCAGCAGTGCTTCTTTCAGCAGTGTCATATCCAGAGACATATAAATTCGTTACGATTTTAAATTGAGTTTCTTTCCGAATTCCAGGCCAGACCATCATTTCTCAGCATACTTAATGAAAGCATCTGCTATGCTGGACTGATGTGATATGCAAGTAGGTGAATGGCTAAGATAAGTAAGGGACTGAAGACAATAATTGAGCCAGGATGTGGATCTGTAGGTAGAGAAAATGGGGCGATGGTAATTTCTGTCATTATTTTTGTCTTTCACCCATCCATATGGTGAGGACAGTCTTCATAGACAAATCAAAAACAGAGAGACACTGGAGTCTTAATCAAATTCTTCATAATTAGGTTCTCTTTTTTGTTTTGCACAACAAAGAAGGCTGAAAGAAATCCTTCTTCCTGAACTCTCGTTCACATTTGTCTACCACTGTGTCAGAAATAAGATGTGTTAAGCTAAAGGATAAATTATTCTAACAGTAGCATAACACAAACAAAGAAAATAAGGTCCTTATGCATAAGCAGCTTCACTTGATATTTAGGAGAGCTGATACACATACACACACTCTCACCAGCACACATGCACAGGTACATTTAATCTGTAAGATCAAAGTTCATTTTCATTTTGGCTTTGGAAAAAGAATTGTGTTTACAGTGGGGCCACTTGACATAATTCTTCAGCATAAGCTGCTCTTTGCATTGATATAAATCAACGACATGAACTCCTGCCATGTCATCAACAAGCAGCCAATAAATTTTGCTTTTTTTAATTTGAACCACTAATTTCCACATGTAAAGTAATATTGCCTACTCTCCTAGCTGATTTTATGATTTAACAGTCTTTTTTTTTTCTTTCTACATATTTTTAATGATCAGTATATTAAGTATATTGTTGTCTATACAGTATTGACAGACAAATTAGAAAAGATCAAATCTCACTCCATTTTGGTAAACACTTCTATGAGTAGCAATTCTAATATTCAGGTTCAAGAGACAGAATTTAGCCACCAGAAGTTGAGTGTAGCAGCTTCCATCTCACTACATCACCTGGTCTCTTCTCACAGTTAACGGAAGGAAATAGGCATTTTCAGTTCATGTTTCATCATCTCCTGAAATTGGTTATATGTCCCAGGTCACAAGTCTGCTCTTTTGTCTCTTAACTGATTATAGAGGAATCTCAGGAGGAGCAGATCACATCTACAGGTCTGTAATATCCATATTGGTTTTAAGGTGAAACAGTTCCTCCAGAAAAGTAGACGTTCGGTACCATGAGGAGAATCTTGTTTAGCAACCACAGAGCTGATGTTGAAGGGCTTCTTCATTTGAGGTGTGGTTCCACCATTTGCTCCGTGTATGATTATTTCCTTGTGCTGCATTTTCCTTGCCTCTGGCATGAGGACATGAACTCTGAGCAGGGTTTTCACCCAATGAGCGTGTACATAAACTTCACAGGAAGCATAATACTAGGAGAAAAATATTACAGCTGTCCCTAGTAAAACCTGCTGAGTTTGTTTTATTTAGGCAGACTCCAGCAGAAGCAGATATGTACCATCTCTGTAGTATTAGGAGTTGCTTAGAAAAAGCATCCTGAGAAGTCTCCTTCATGAATTCTACTTCATAGAAAATGAACTCTGGTTGTACCTACAGTCAGTTTTGGGGGCTGGTGGTTTAAGTGTGTTTTCTCTTCAACACAGCAAGAGGAAGAGCAGCGTAGGTTTTGCCAGGTCTCTTAAAAAAGTGATTTGGAAAGGTACTAAACTTTTCAAAAGCGAGAGGAGAAAGTCTGCGAGAGAGAAAAGTAACTTGTTCAGTGTTAAAGCTAAATACTGAACGCAGTAAAATATAAAAAATTGCATGAACTGTGGATGGCACTGCTCAATCTTTTATTATGGACTTAGATGTAATGACTGTCTCTTACAGTTCATTTTGGCAGAAAGATGAGACTCCCCCATCTCCTCCCTCAGAAAGCCAGTTTGCAAATCAGATAGTCTGGTGTCACAAGTTACGATAAAATATGCGATAACACAGCATGCTTGGTGTGAAGTTGGTGGTTTATCTGTAATAAACTTTCTTTACTTTGTGCTGTGAACACAAAAACCTTGGACGGAGTTGCAGTGTGCCACTGTGGTAATAGTGATTGATTCACCAGATGCTGTACTGTAGGTTGTGCCAGTTACCAGTATCAAATCAATAAATACTGGGTTCACCCCACTTACAGAAGGTGAAGTAAAGGAAAATTCAGGGTTATTAAAAAATGTGCAAGTTTTCTTCATTTAACTAGAAAACCTAAATGGTATTTAGCAGCTTGGCTTAAAATGCAAAAGACGAGCAGATCTCAGCCTCATTTTTGAACAAACTTCTTTAATGCTAACCTTAAATGTATGGGCTTCAAAGAATTTTGGATCTAGCCTAACCTCATCACTCTCTCACAGTTCTCAAATGCATGCTGCAAGCAGAAATAAACACCTGCATAGAATTTCTTGCTGTTAATATCTTTGCAAACTTAGCAGTCATGCTGTAGTGTGGTAAGATGTGTCAATTTAGAAAAGTTAACAAAAAAAGATCAAAAAATGTTTATATGGAATATGTGTTATTTTCAATTCATTTATGTGCAAATGTGCTATTCAAAGGCTCTATGTGTTTCTCATTATATCGTCTCCCTAATTTAGAGTGTGTACTCTGTGTGGCTTGGATATTATCTTGGTATTTTCCAAGGCAGTATGCACACACTGTACCACCACTTCTAGTGATAATTGAATAGTCACCTACTGAGTCTTTTCTTATTTCTGTGGTTCTTACCATACAGATGTGACACAAGTAGTAGCAGACTACTGAATCATTCAGAATGTTGATGGTGTCGGGATATATAGATGTGGGGCTTAAGTGTGTGCAATGAATGTGTATGCTAACTTGACTTTTGTAGTTTCCAGAGGGAATAGCAAACAGTTCTTTGGTCAACTTTAATTTTAGAGTTAGTCCCAACCTGCCAAAAATGGAAAAAAATTTTGTTAAAATGTTTCATAACTTTTTTTTAAAATTTCATGTGGTCAGTTAAAACACAGATTCAGTGTTTTCATATCCTGAAGCTGTACAGCACAATATGTTGCATTTACATAAAAATGAAATGTTTTGATTGAAAAATGGGAACAACTAAAAGAACTACCTTGGGTGAAAATGGTAGGAGAAAGAATTCACAAAGAAAACGTCAACAGCAACAATGCTGAACTCCAGCTACTTTGATCTAATTTCCATTTTGTCACTCAAAGCACGAGAAGTGGAAGTCAGGCAAGGGCAGAAGTTGCAGAACTCAGGAAGAGTTGTCTGCCTCTAACAGAAGTGCTGATTTTTTTCCCCCTTTAAAAATGAGAAGGAAACTTTTAAGTTGAAATAACAAAGAAAACTCAGAACAAGGACAGAAAATTTGAAAACAAACAGAAAACTTGGAACCAGACAAAAGTACGGTATTTTATTTTATTTCAAAGTGTTTGTTTTCCTGTCCAAAGGGATGTGATTTCATAGCATTTCTCTCCTGAAATAAAATCACAAAAATTTCCTGCAGTTTGATCAAACAATGAAACATCAGATATTTCAATGGTCCTGCACATGAGTTTGAACAAACTTTCATTTTGCGTTGTAACACCTTTTTCTTGGTCCATCTTTCCTGTAAGATGTGCATTCTTTTTCTTTTTCTCTTCTCTTGTGTTGTGCGTATCGAGAATGTAGAAGCATCAGGAAGTCCCTATCGCCGTTCTTCTCCTGCTGGTCCACCTTTAAAACTCTGTCTGCCAAGTCTCTATCTACTGTAAGAAAACCGACAAGTTATATTATTTGTGCATAAGGAATAGGGCCGAATACTGTCTCATGTGTCTTTTGTTTCTAGTTTTGTACTTCAGTGGTAAACACTTCGTTCCTTCCTTGTAGGGAAGCTAATGCAGTAGACTACCTCGAGTTCCAGTAATTCAAGTGCATAATAATGGTGAGGGTGATGACAGGATGTTCATCCCAGCATGCCATAGTATCATAGGAATAAAATGGTCCATTTATGCATTTAGGGTGAGGGGTTTTTTGTCGTTGTTTTATCTTCACATAATTCTGTGAGTGTAATTAGGATGGTTGAAACATCCTAATGTTTTTAGTCATTATTTTTGCTTTTGACTTACTAAGTTTTGTAATATTCAAGTCAGTCAATTAGGTAGTCAAGAAGTGTAATGGAAAATACAATGTCACCAAATATGGAGTCATTCAGTCCAATAGGGAACACTAGACTGGTAGGGAATTTGATGCAGTGAGACCTGGTATGAAATGCAGTAGAGCAAGGTTGTCAGGATAAATGATCATTTTGTTAATTTGCCGTGTGATAGAGTCTTGGAGAGCCCAGAATCTTCAAATATCTCACTCAGGAGAACTGGAGGAGGAAGTCAGCAGACAGCATTGAGACAAATATATCAATTTTTGATTTTATGCTTTGAGTTTTGTAAAATATATGCATTTACATGGTAATCCAAAAATGGGAATTTTATTGTATCTGGATCTGCATTTATGTTCTGGCTGTGTCCAAAATGAAGCATGCACTTTTCAGAGAGGCTGTACTTTGGAAATGAGACCAGTACTGACAAATATCCTTAACTGTATTCTTGATTCCTTGGTTATTCTCAGTCCTGTGTTTCCATCCTTACTAAACAAGGAGGAAAAAATTAAAATGGCAACTATTGGAGGTGAGGAATGGTGGAACTGTTGTACAAGTTACCTTACATACACTTTATTTTTGAAATACATGTTGTAAATGAAATGGCAGATGACATTATTTAAATTCATTCTTCTATCAGCAATTTTAGCCAAGTAAAGAAAATATAGTCAGAATGGTGCTTGGTGGATTTGCATAACTGCACATCTGAAAGACTTAAGTGGTAATAGCCATTGTTAAATTACTTTGTAATATCATTTTTTCTAATTCAAACTAAAGTTTCAACAACTACTAATTGAAGAGAATTAACTAGGCATGACTATTAAAAACAAACTCAACGCACTGTCAATTTGGTCTAAAAACTGAAATCGTATGATTTTCCTTGTTTAATATTGGTGGCTTCTTGCTTGTCAGCCTTACCTTATGGAGTTTCTCAGGGCAATGGTCTCATGTTCATGTTGTTCATCAGAAGAGCCACATTAACTCTTATGACAAGATCTGATGAGATCCAACTTTCAGGAAATAATTTTTAGCCACATGTTTTGATGGGATTGGAAACAAAGATTGCATTGTAGTGATTTTGCAGCAAGATTTTTATTAGCAGACAGAATAAATCCATGGGATTTTCTTGTATGGGCTGAGTGGAAACACTTTGCTTCATGTGATAGTCCTGTACATTTGAACATATATTCTATTCAATATGCCTCCTTAGTTTTGAAGAAACTGAGAAGACTGTAGAAAAAAAAGAAGGTAAGTTTAGAGGACTGAGCCATGAATGGTGTCACCATGACTGAATAATCTGTCAGACACCTGGCACAGTAAATTGGAACACCCTTTCCTGGGGTGGACCCTATGTCATTTTCCTCTTTTTGTTTAATGCAATAATGTAAGAGAGGCAAACACTGAGAATGTTGCTGCTGGTGGGTCACTGAGATCTGTGTCGTGGAAGTCCATTCGTGTAAATGACCACAGTCCACTTCAAATGATAGTGTCCAGATAGGGCAGAAACCATAGCAGTTGCATTATGCGTGGAGAGGCCTTACGGACAAAAAAAACCTTCTGCACGTCATGTGCTAACAAAGATAACAGGTGTTGCATTTGGGAAAGAGAGGACCAAAAGGCAGAAGATTAATAATGGAAAAAACAGCTGGATAAATTTTAAGCTGCTTGAAAGCACATTTACAGCGGGATTTTCTTTCTCAAAAATTTTTGATGCAAAATCTGTAGTTTTCTTTCTAACAGGAATTTTCAGTTTCTAACTTGCATGTATTCCGTAGAATGGTCCATACAGACAGTAGAGAAGAACTGTAGCCATCCCAGCATGTGGCAAAAATTTGTTTTTTGAAAGGTGGATCCCTTCAGAACCTCAGACCCCAAAGGCAGGAGCTGTGCGAGTGCTCATGAGTGCATGCAAAGGAGGGGAAATCACTCCATGTCCTCTTATGAGCATTATTATTTTAAGAAGATGACTGGCTAAAGGTAAAGCAGAAGATGGCAAAAGTTTTAGAGCCATGTTGAGATGTGTGCACTGCATGTTTCTAATTAATTATTCTGATCACAATAGCAGAGGTTATGTGTTTATGAAATATCCCAGCAGACATGGCAATTGAGTTAAACCTATTAACAGTGAATCTTGCAAGAATCCCTGCAGCTTCCCATCACTCAGTATCAGGCATTAAGATTGAATATAGGCATCAACATAGAAGATTACAGTCTCTGTAGAACCGACCCCTGAGAATGGAGACAGGCAAGTCATCATCAGGCACAGAATTCTTCTGCTCAGAATAATTGCCTATTTGCTCTGCATTCAAGCTCCATTCCTTGAGCTTAGAGCTCCTGCACATCCAGTTAGAACTTGCAGAATTAATATCAGGTTTCCTGTCACCTCACTCATTACTTTTGTCACTGGAATTCAAGGAGAAGAGTCAAAAACATGGTTTTTAGAGGGTATTTCTTAAGGACTTCTGTTTTTTCTTTTTTGTTTAAATAGAAACCTGTCTGTTAGCGTGTCAGGTTATTTCTTTTGGCTACACTGGAAAGGACATCTGAATAAATTGTGATTTTACAATACAGGTATTGTTACTTTCAGATCATTATTGTGTTATCCTCTCTAACCAGAGCCACACCTTAAAAAAAAAAAAAAAAGACTTTAGAATGGGAAAAATAGGTTAAATAGCAGATTGGACTTGTTCTCTTTAGATTTCTCTTTTAGAAGACTTCTTCTGTTCTGAGTCTTAAAGCATGGGAGCAATCTTTTGAATAGTGTAGCAATACAAAAATGCATTTAATTTGTTTAATGTAGTGCTGGGAAATCTCAGTATGTCTTTGTAAAGAATGATGGTATACAGACAGCATATTGAGAATCTTTGCTGGAAAAAAAAATTATGTCTCCCTCCTAGTCGTGAAGGAGTCTGACAAAGGACACAAAAGGCTATTGTCCTTTAAACTTTTAAGTAGTTTTCTTTAGAAAGATGACCTGCATTTTCATGCATTTATGAATGCAGTGGTGGGTGGACCTGGAGTGCTGTAAGACCAATAATCATAAGGTCCCGCTGACTTCAACAGATTTATATTGGTTGAGGAAAACCAAAAAAAGCAGCATAATTCCTCATACAGATAAAATTTGAGTAAATTAGTACAATCCCACGGATACACTCAGAACAATTGTTACTACAGCCTGCTTTGTGCCAAAGAGTGCAAACGCTGTTCTGTCTTATAAGAATGTAGAAGATAAAATTTTCATTTCTTAATGGTTATCTCTCTAATCTCCCTAATCATTAATTAGCTAATAAGTCCTTGCAATACAGTACCAATGGCAACTTACAGTAGTTTGACAGAAAAACATACGTGTTCTTATGCTGAACTCTCTTGTTTTGTCCTCACTCAACTGTTTTCATGTGGCAGATTTTTTCGAAGGTTAACATACACAAAATAATTATTAATTTCCATCATAATTTTGGAACCTTCTTGGAGAGAATGTGTGTGAAGAAGTTCAACATGAAAAAGAAAAGTTAAAAATATGGGTTGATTTTGCTTCTCTGCTATCATTGATCTTGACTTTGTAGTTGTTTTAAAATATCATTCTGTATGTTATTAAGGTGAGGAAGCTTCAGATAATGCAAAAATCTTCTGGAAAATAGATTTTATATCAGAATTGGAAATAAAATGAAAAATAATGAGAAAAGAAATTAGGTTAAAAGGCCAGAAAACCCATTAGAAACTGTATGTTTGTGTATTATCTAGCAAATCAAATGTCAGGGGAAGACATTTGTGAAATAATTATCAGTAATTTAAAACAAAAAGGAAGCAAACAACAGAAGCCTTCATTTTTATATTTCAGAGGCTAAATCCAGACTGCTAAATCCATCAGTAAAGTAATTACATGGCATTATTTTGATTTTAAAAGATGTTGAACAGTCACAACCTGCCTTGCAGTCACACTGTCACAAGCTTTGCTGGGAAACTTCACTATGCAAACATCATTTTCTGTTTAGAGGTAGAACATCTTTGTTGAAGTGAGGGATTTCGTTTCCCATGTGAAGAAGAGACCACTGAAATTGTGTCCACCAGAGTTGTCAGAGCCACAGTATGCAAGTTGAACAATGTTGAGAGTAAATGTGGAGTGAGACCGGGGGATAGATGTAGGCCTTGCCAACAGGAAACTTGGCTTTGCAGAAAGAATATTAATTGTGAAGCAGCATTACAACAGATGCAGGGAAGAAAATGAATGTTCTGTTTTCCCTTCAAGTTTCTCTTGTGCAGTCATTCAGATTTCTGCATTCTATTCTTGAAGACCTTGGTATCTTGAATTGTCTCTCCGCTTATGCCTTCTGACATAGGGACATAGTAGGAAAATCCTAGAGGTTTATGAAGGTAGTTAGATTTGGGATAATCAACTGTACCTTGCTGTTATTGAAATCAGGCTTCAAAACTTCTTGAACGTAAACAGGGACAAGTCTATATTTAATTAAATAAAATTTTATTAAGTACAGGCTTACTTCTGTCTTTCTTCTCAACAGCGTCATCTTTGACTTCATATGAAGGTGACAGGGACATGAGCACAACCTCTTAGGTGACATTGCCCTCTAGGGATATAGACAGAAGTGTGAGCCTGGAGTAGCTAAATATTACAGTGAATAAACAGGTTTGTTTGAAGCTTTAGATAACTGCACTTTGACTGTTCTGCTCTTCTGTATTCGATAACTTTCCACAGATACCTGATAACACAGATATGTATATGCATATATGCTGTGTACAGGCACAAACATGCATAGAGAAATGTGTGTGTGTACATCTGTAATTGCACCCAGTCCTGATTATCATTATAAGCTCAGCTGTCATGAGCACTGTAGATCAAGCTGCCTTCTGATAAAGCATTTTAGTGAGTTGATGGTGGCATTGCAAACTTGGATCAGTGAAACAGATTTTTCCTGACATAGAGTGAAGTGGGAAATGAGGCTGAGAAAATAGCGCAGTTGGCAGAACTGTTTGAGAAGGGTTATCTTGTGAATAAACACTGCACAGGAACTCAGGAGATCTGTACTCGGGGACTGTGTGACACTGGACAACTTGCATTATCCCCGTTCTGCATCTCATCTCTTTGTGAAACAAAGGAAATACTTCACTACCTACTGGGAGAATGAAATCATTAGTGCTTGTAAGGTGTTTGCAAACAAAGTCTGTGATAAGCACCATAAAAACCCCCACCTTATTAAGTATGCAAAAAGTGGCAGCAGAAGTTACCTTGAAGGAGCATTGCATGGCAGAGCTTGAGAACTACATGGGCATGCTCATAACCTAATCCTGCATAATGTAAATACAAATAGTTCCGTTTGTATGAGAAGACTCTCCTACAAGGATATTACAAAGCAGGAATAAAAGATACAAGATTAAACCTGGAACACTTATGTGTTCATTTTATATGCTATGTAAACACAGTAAAAATTGATTAAAAAAGCAAGCTAGTTTGGTCTAAGTTGACCGTTTTGAATAACTACATTTTTCTTCTGGTATTGTAAAACAAGTCTTCCTGGAGCAAACATGCAATGTTATTCTGGTTTGGCACATGGGTACCCTGAAAGCAAAAGCTCTTGCCCAAATGCAGTTTCATCTTTGCTTATCCACGAGCAAAAGCAGTCTTTTGCAAACAGGCTGGGCTGAGCCTGGGTCACCATGGTTGCATCTGATGTCACATATGCTTGTATTTCAATCCAGGTAATACATTCTGTCCAGGCTAGTCAAAAACCCTATGCACATACCTTGTATCCCACCAGGAAGTTTTCAGGAAATCTCATATGGCTCCATCCCACTGAATGCACAATTTGATAGATCCACATTAATCATATGGCACATATCCATGTAGTCCCGTTCTCAGAGCACCTCAGACAGAGGTGGAGACAAAGAAATATTACATTTTCCATCTCCTGCTCCACCAACAAATCCATGCTGGCCTATTCAATACAGCTTCCTCCACCTTAGGTATAGAGTCATATGGTTGCCAGATGCTGGTTGCCAGTATCAGAAGCTTGTCCTTCTCAAATTGGAGCTGAGTTTTAGAGCTTGAGACTTTGTCCTTCCCGCTGGTAACAACCCAAGAAGTAGAACTGTACTGCATAGGAATAAAAATGTGGCTTAATGGCAGCTTTTTTAACTATTGGTTGTCACTCCTATTAGGATCAACAATCAAATAGGATCCTAACGCTGAATAAAACCTGTGGTTCCATTATTCCTCTCCTCAACACTTCTATTAAGTGTATAAATAAAGCACTTTCTACCATGGTTTATTGTTACAATTCAGTAGCAAAAATACATCGTTCTGCTCTGGTTTGTTAGCTGGAAATTTTATTTGTGTGCAGATCCTAGCTGAAGTAATTGGAGAACATTTAATAATTTGGGTAAAATTCATATTTTCATTACTCAGTCTTTACCCTTCATTTAAATCTCCTTGTTCCTCTTCTGGCCATACTCAGGACTGGGATCTTTCCTCTGTCTCTGGGTCTGTAGCAGAAAGCATTCTCAAAAAGGTTTTCTCCCTTTCACTTCAGTTTGCTTGTCTCTCACCAGGTTACAAGGTTCAGTACTAAGCTGCCTTCTTGTTTTCAGGAGAAAGCCATGAGCTCTTTGTTAGGCCTGCTGCATTCCTTGAAGTAGAAAAGTTGTTGCCCTTTAATTCTAACTCTGCTGTGTTGTCTTCAAGTTTTATTAGCAACCTGTTCTAGACTTTGTTCTCTGTCTCCAGGGAAATACTACATTGTAAGCAATAAAGCTGGAAAAAGGAAAAAAAAAAAGGAAGAAGAAAAAAAGGAAATTGAGAGCTGGATTAGCATCTCTCTTAGCACTAGAGTGAAAAATATGATCTTGTTTGCAATGAACTCTTCTTAAACTGGTGGAAATTACAACCCAGAGGTCACACATTTAGTCACTGGCAGCAGAATGTTGTCACTCCCTGCTGGCTGATTCATGAAATAATTTGCTGTGAAGAAAATTGTTCTTTCACATCAGCTGTAAACAGCTTTTGTCAGACCAGACCTTGATACTGCTTTTGAGTTGCAATCATGCTTTGAACAGAGTTGCACACAGACTCATCATCCCAGCATGGCTGCATCCATGTGTCTGTAAACCAAAGAAGGATCCCACTCAAATGGGGACAAAACCTTAAAGAATGGTTGGGTTTTGGTGCAAGCGGCTATTACTGTTTCTCATAATGTAATTTATCTGGAAGAGAAATCCTTGCTTTTTCATCTTTCATGTAGTCATCTCTAATTTTATCTTCTGTGGCATGTAAGTGTTGGTTCATGTATAGAGTTTTGTGGTAAGATTTTGAATTGACTTTGATAACAGTCTTGGTATTTTTGTGTAGGGGAGTCTCAGTAGTCTCCCTCACTTTCTTCAGTGATTTGATGCCAAACAATTGCCCTGAGACCATCCACAGTCTTAGTGGGTTCCTCACAGTGCAACAGAACAGGTCTTCATTCTCTGTTTTCAGATTAAACCACATCTTTTATAAACTTAGGTTATTCTGTTTGCTATAGGCAGTGACATTTAGAAAACCTTTTCAGTCAGAATTTTATTTTCTGCTTTGTGCTCGTGAAGGCCCTTGTCATCCAGAAATGGAGGACATGAGTTGCATTTGCTTTTCTGTGAAGCTAGAACATTTTCAAGGGCAATTCCGAAGCACTCCTCTCCCTTCTTTTCCTGTTTTTCCCTTCATTTTCTTAAAGTGTTTTTCTTTGCATATTTCTATACCTTTTTTTCTCTTTTCACCTATTCTTCCTTGTTGTGCTTGGCTCTCTCCTGTTCTGATTATTCCAGAATTTTTAACTGAAAGAGTAGAGGACTGATTTTTACTTTGCCAATTTTAGCATTAAAATCATCTTCTTTTTGTAATTTTTGGGTGCATAGCAAAGGAGGATCTAGTATGACCTTTATACAATCCCTGAGACATTTATTACAGAGCTAAAGATTAGTCTATCAGTCTCTAATATGTAAGTTTGCTTCCTTGTCTTCTCAGCTGAGAGCTCTGCAATTGAAAATTTCTGAAGGGTTTAGTGTTATCTGTTTAATATTCTAGAATATTGCCTCAGATGATAATAAAAGATTTTTAAGCTGCAAGGGATAGAATTTTCCTTATGTCATAGCACATTAGATTTAGTGTTGGTATCATCAACACATTTTGAAAAGAGCTAAGTATGAGTAAGATCTTCCATTGTCTTGGGAAAAGATTATAATTTCACTTTTTTGTCTTTTCCTTGGATAAAGTGTCATCACAAATAGGTGATTTAGTGGAAAATTTGCAGTGAATCCACTGTGCAGTTTTCTTTCATGAAAACCACAGGTACAATCGTGCCTTGAAGGCAGAAACTTACTTCAAGCTGGTGCAAAGCCTCCATGTCCTGACAGGAGCTTCAGGTGGCCACGAGCTACAGGGCCTTTCTGCCTTCTTGCCCTCCAAGGAAATGGGAGCTACTGAGCATTTTTTTCCCAAGGTCTTATCTTCCTTTTCTAGCACATACATGCCTGTGCCACATTTGCTCCCTACCTTCAGGCACTTGGTGAGGGAAGCAGCGGACGTTCAGCACAGTTAGCACCCAAAAAAGTCTGTTTTTCAGACTCAGGGCCTGGAAGTTGCCAAGAGGAGCAGCCAGGGTACCAGACTGGAGCTGCAAGGGGTGTTGGTGTGTCCCCTGGGTGCTGTATGGTCTACAGTCCATGTTCTGAGCTGCTGCTCTCCCCTTCTTCTGGGGAGAAAAAGCTAAGGGGTATCAGCATCCTACTTAGGTATCGTTTCCAAGGTATTCCCTTCCTCCTTTTGGGCCCATTTAGAGAAGATTGCAAGAGCACACCGTGAGACTTTGTGGTACACAAATTTCTCTGTCCGAGGTGTTTAGCATGATTTGATTGTTCTCTCCCACAGCAAAATGAACTCCTGCCTTTAGGAATCAGTCAGTCACTGTTTTGTAAATGCTTTCTGCTGTGTAACCTATACCCAGCCCCGGTTCTGCCACAGTCAGGGTCACATCCACTTTTTAAAGTTATTCCTGCTTTGAAGTGAGGAAGCTGTCAATGCTGTCTGTTAGCTCCTAGCAAACTCGCTCATTTTAGGGCATGCACATTACACCTTTCAGTGAATGCAGAAGAATAAAATGAAGGAAGGGCAATAATTAAAAAATCCCTTCAGCTTTTCGTTTTTTCTCAGAGTAATGACAAAATTATATGGCTCAGCTATGTTTTAGATTATCTGTAGTTGGAGTATTTGTTTCTGCACCCAGTAGTTGTTATTAGAATGTGTGTTAATTAGAACTGATTTAAATAAAAGAATTTTCATTAGGCAGTCTGCGAAAAAAAGTATGAATACTTCTGAATATTTTTAAACTTTTTAACAGATTGATAGCCTGGTTAGAAATTAGTTTCATTTTTACATTTACACAGGAATATTTCATGCATCCACAGTAATCAGTGCTTTTAGGAATAGGCTGCTTTAACCTTGATACAAGAAGGTCATGTTGCTACATGGTGGCACAGGGCATCTTCACCCAAAACATTTTTTCCCATTGTATACATTTTCTACTTTTACTTTTTAACAGGCTATGAGTAGAGCTGCAAATAATGTTAGCATTATATATATAGCCACTTTTTAATTTCAGTGACCATTCACAAAGACACAACAAATGTGTCTTTCCCTAGCTGGGGAAAAATAAAAATCATTTAAACACATGCATGTGAATTAAATTAGCTAATGGTCATAACTGAAGCATTTCTTTCCTCATGCAGTATAACACTGGGTTGCATAAGCTCTTCTGGACATTAATGGTATTCATGTCTTGGAGTATAAGCAGGGAATGCCAAAACTCAACCTCACAAAAAAAAAAAGTATATTTACAACAATTACCATTATATTGGTGGAAAGAAATCGTTGTATTGACATGAGACATTTGGCCTGGTTTCCTTCTTTATATTGAAAACATGTTTGAAGAGATTTTTTTTTTTCCTCTACTGTTAGTTCTTGCAGTGTCACACAGAGGAATATGTGATGGTAATGTTCTGGTTTATCTAAACAAATACAAAATAAAAGCTAATAAAGACTATAATAAAATTAAATTTAAAATAAATAGATTCCATACTAGATATTATAATAATGCCTAAACAGCTACATGAAATAACCTTTTATAAACAGAACCAGGATTAATTCTTTGTACTGTATAAATTCTAATAATTTTATTTCTGGACTGTCAGCGCAAGTAAGTTTTTCTTAGTGGGAATAGCAAAGTCTCTGTGATCAATAATATTTGTTTATGAGAATAGTAAAAATAGATTTTATAGCAGAAGCATAGAGCTTTTGTTTTGAGAAGCAGCTTTGGATAAAAGCTTTGCATTTGTTCTTTTCTCCTGGGACTACTAAAGAGAACACTAAAAAGTAAAATGGGTGACCACAGAAGCAAGTAGGGTCACCCATTACCAGGGATTCATTTTATTTCCATTAGAGAGGAACTAGAAAGCATCTCACACTATTTGTACCTGATTTTCCATTATAAATTACGGTACATGAGATCATTTAAAAATCACTCAGCCTTTCAGATGAAGCCGACTCTCTTGCTGTTCCTTAATAATTGAACAGTAAGAAATACAAGATCTCCATTTTCATCCAACCAAAGTAACTTATCAGATGGAGAGGAGAAAAAGGTATATGAAGTACAATCTTCCTAAAAGCTCAGAGGTCAGTCTCAGAGGGGGATTTAAAGAGTGGTTTTGGATTCACATTTAGAGGGTCAGGTTTCCTCTGCAGGAAGGAAACCTGCAGATTGGAGTCCTGGGACCACACACAGTTTGGTGTATCCAGCACAGTTGGTACAGAAGCATTCAGGTGGTACACCAGTATGAAGTACATGCACTAAAGTCAGGGCGCTACTGGTTGAAAAACATGATGCAAGTCAGACCTCACCTCTAGTTCACTGCCTCACTGTATGAACTTTCAGTTTTAAGGCTTCTCCAAAATAAGGAGCAATACACTAAGACAGCAGAACCTCACTGTATAACTTAATTTTTTTTCTGAAAACTGATTCTGATGACAGTCTAGCCATTGTCTTGAGTTTCTTTGCATGTTGCTAATGTGAAGGCATTGCAACTTTTTAAAAGATGAAATAGCACAGTGAAAACAAAGTTTGTAAGAAATACTCGAGCATGACTGCTGTTGTATTTGCTTCCAGTTCAAGTCATAGGCTAGGAGCCAGCCTATTGAGGGTTGAAGAAGTGTTTTCAGCAACTTCACTGGATCTTGAGATCTTGGGTTGGATATTGTTCACCTGGTCCCTCCTAGCTCCTTGTCACACACAGCAGAAGCATGTGCCTGTGTGGGAAGTCACGCATGGTCTAGAAATTCGCAATGAAAACAGCAAAATGTTTTAAAATGCTTTTTTAATACTGGAAAATCTTTTAAGTTTGGCAGTTTTTTCATCTCATTCGGCGTAATCAACTCCTGCCCAAATACGTAGTCCAATAAGCCTCTGATGCAGTAAGTCAATAGCATAAAAATGGCACAAGTGACCCTTTTGTTCTTTTTTTTCCTTTTTAATCATATAACTCAGAATCCCAGATAGTAATTAGTATTTGCAAAATCTATACAAAAACATAAAAAATATTTTTTTTGTTGTTGTTTTATTGGTTTGTTTTGAAAAACTGTTCACACTTATCAGCTCTTGTCAATAGGCATAAACACTTGATAGGGGACCATTGTATTATCATAAATCTTTATTCTTCTAATTATTTCCATAGTTTCCAGAAGAGCTATGTAGGCTCTGCTTTCTACAGTGTCTTGCTTAGTTACTCTGGCATGATAGAATTACAGGAAGCTGTGGCACTTAAGTTCCACACAAAAATTCTTCAAACATGGAAAGGTGGGTGGGCTTCATAAGCATTTGCCTTTTGACAGTGATGATTGAGCAAAGGAAAGGCTTTGCATATTTAGCATAAATTAACATTTCAATACTTATTTATTATCTATCTCACAGATAGTATGTGAGGTGATTTTGATGACTTGTAACAAATGCTCCTCTTCAGAACATGATACTGTCTCATTTTTTTTGCACATGGCTTTTTCCAATGAGACAGGAATCCAAGGGCGTCTATAAAAATGGTTTTTGGACGAGATGTTAACCCAGCTGAATTCTATGTTTTGCAATTAGAATTGGCACATCAAAAGAATGTACCCTGAATTTCAGTTTGTAACAGATTCTGTCTGAAAGTCATGGGAGAAGACCACTGGGTCTAAGCATAAGTGCATGAAATGATTTCTGCAAACTGATGTACTTACTTAGTTGGTTTGGGTGCACAGTCGTTCAGTAAGAGGATCTGCTCTTTTGCTGTACAGGCTCTTGAAGAAATTTTAAAACTGCACAATAAATCACTCTTTCCACTTCCTTTTCACCCAGTGGTTAAAGGTTGTGAAGAGCTGTCATAGCACTGGGCACAAAGGATGAACTACAGCTGGTATTTTTCAACATTACTCTAGGGATCTCCAGTAGGGCAGAACTTCGCTGCATCATCAAGTTTGAGGAAGCTGATTTCTCTGGCAAAACTCATGGGCCTGAGTGTGCTCGTGCTCACATTTGCTTCAAATTTAAATTTGTGTTCAGTAGAGTGGCTTTGGATTCACTGAGAATGTCTAATTTCTGTGAGCTCTGATTCAGGCCTTTCGTTTAAAATAAAGGCAGAATCTAATGTTAAAGTGCAGTGTATTATTTAATTATTTAATAGTTAATAAAGTTAATTAATAAAATTCTTAATTCTATTCTGTATTTGCTCATCAGGCATTCCTTCTCTCCAACAGAGACCCACACTAGAGTTGTTTGAGAAATTAAGTTTGTTAAAATAAAAATATACCATCATATTCCAACATTTCAGCACTATTTTAATACCACATCTCAGTTTTGCTATTTTGATTGATTTAACTTTCCATACCATATTGAAGCATATGTTTCTGTAACATTTACAACAGTTTCTCCTTATCAGCAATATTGGAATGGAACATTTTAATAGGCCTCATTCAGGCACTCCCAGTCTCAAAATTTTAAAAGGAAAGTAGTTTTTTTAAACAAAAACAGACTGTAAAATGAATGTTTCAGTTTCTCATAGAAAGGTGACTCTGGTTTCTGGGCTGCTCTAACAAATATTTATGGACATTTCAGCAACAATATGATTAAGCAGAACTTTTCTATGTAGTGGCTGGAGTGGTTGGATCAATTGCAGCAAGATCTGGACCACACTTCCAAGTTGGCATGCTGTTTCTCCCACATACACATAATGGTTACCTCTTCCACCTGCTCCAAGCAATTTCTGTTTCACAGGATACAAGTCCTAACTTTATAGTTGGTACATTATTTCTCTTCTGAAATTTATTTTTCTGTTCTAATATGTTCTTGCACTTTAGAAATAATTATTATACAAAAAGATGAAAGGATTGCTTCCCGTTTCTTAAGACAAAGAGGTAAGCTAGAGATAATTACCTAAGCTGTGATACAGTTTATCAAAAGTAAATCACTTTCTTTTTCTTGTTTAGCCAAATAAGTGTTTGCTTTGTATTTTTTGCTTTGGTGTGCTTTTCTATGTAAAGCTGTTCCCCCAATTGCTATAATTATATTGTGAAAGTGATATGTTGTGGAAACTAAATGCGATGGTAACTCATTGTTTTGCTTTCGTGATCCTCTGTGCAAATCCAGTGAATATCATGTAGTTCCGTTTAACTGTAAAATGCTGGACAAATCTACAGAGATGATGAGGCCTTGGTGATGATGGCCCTGAGGGGGAAGCTGTGTGAGAAGCGGCTGAAGTCACTTGGTCTATTCAGTCTGGAGGAGACTGAGGGGAGACCTCATTGCAGTCTATAGCTTCCACCTCAGGGGAAAAAGAGGGGCAGACATTGGTCTCTTCTCTGGTGAGCAGTGACAGCACCCAAGGGAATGGTCTGAAGCTGAGTCAGGGCAGGTTTAGACTGGGTATTAGGAAAAGATTTTTCACCCAGTGTAGTTGAGCACTGGAACAGGCTTCCTAGGGAAGTGGTCACAGCACCAAGTCTGACAGAGGTCCAGAAGAGTTTGGACAATGCTCTCAGGCTCATGGTGTGCCTCTTGGGGCTGTTCTGGGCAGGACCAGGAGTTGGACTTTGATGATCCTCGTGGGTCCTTTCCAACTCAGGATATTCTATGATTCTACGAAATACGGTGTACATAGCTTGACTTGTGTTAAAAGCACTAGCTGTTGCATATATTAGGATCTGTCTTGTGAGATTACACCCTGTATCATGGATTTCTGGTACAAAATCTATTACTCTGTCCCTTAACAACTCCATGCAGGTTAGGACGAAGTGTTTATTTGCCACATAATTTATGGTTTCCTTACTCAGCTAACGCTTTGTCCTTACATGTCCTTTCGTGTCACATACCATCTTTTGTAATTCTTCATCTTCACTTCCCAAGAGCAGAATTGCTATGGTTTTGTTTTATAATCTTGAAGTTCAGGTTTTGTTTATTTATGACTTCATGATGAAAAAGTATTGTGTGTCAGAACTTTCCTAGAAGCCAGTGGACTCCCTAGAGCAGAGAGTCACTGTGTTGATGGAGTCCTGGAACTTCTACATTTTCAAAGCTTAGAATAGCAAAATTCATTTTGTAAATAAACTCTGCAGGTTCTGTAAAGACTGTAGTCCTTCTGGGTACATTCATCTGAGTCCAGATATAGAATCAGAACTTTAACTTCCTCTGTCCTGCCTTGCTCTAGAGCTTTTATGTCTCTCATGTCTCCTTCTGAAGTACTGTCTCCTTACAAAATGGCTTTGATGTTGCTGTAGGGTGAAGTTTTTCTTAAAGACTAAAAATCTTTGATCTGTAGCAGACAAAGAGGTTGGTTCTTACATGGGTGTTTCAATAAGATGTTCTATGTGATTTGCACATGAAAATGTTATCTAAATACTTAGAATGTGGAAGCCAGTTAGGAAGAAAAGTAGTTATCGAAGCTTGATCAGTTTGAATGCTTGGTGTAATTGTGAACTCAGTTATTACCGTGCTCAGTTTTTTATTGTGGAGGAGGATTTGCCAAGGCTGAAAAAGAAATTAATCCAACTTTCTCATTAAAACTTACTTTGAAAAAGATCATTGATTGTGCACTGACCATTCATTGTCATACCAATGATTTTCTAATTATTTTTCTCTGCATTGACAAAGTAGAGGTGGCTAAAGACCCACTTGAATGTTCACAGTGCACATGTTGCTAGGCTGTCTACTGAAAATGTTACTTTGATTTTTGCAAAAGATGAGAAGAGATTAAACTCTTCCTCACATGCTGAAAAATACTCTGTCTTCAAAAATATTCATAGTAAAGGCAGCTAAAATGCATAAAAATGGTCTGTTATTGCTTTTTATGTATGTGATTCTTGCCATTGCTAGACAGGTGATGCTATATGACAGTGGGGGACAAGCTTTTCTCAGTAACTCTTAAGACAGTAAAAGTTTCAGAGCACCTGAAATAATGAAAAAGATTCACCAAATGCAAATGACAGCTTTCATCTTCCTTTATGAAGCACATGCTCATGAATATATACATTTTTGCATATGTACAAGCTCAAGTGTATCTGCCTTCCGATGAATGAAAGAATACGGAAATTATGTATTCAGAATTAGTTAGAAGTTTGCTTTTTTTTGTTGAATTCTCCAATTTAATTGAAGTTCCCTTCCTGAGTTGGAACATTTCTTAGAGGCTGCCAGATTTGAGAAGGGAGCACTGTTATCCCCTTCTCCTTTCTTCTAAAGTTTTTGTGCTATTTTAAATACCAGTGTTTGCTTTTGGTGATATTAACAGCCTTTTGGCAGTTCTGTGCTGTTTGTCTGCTCAATCTGTCCATCTAAAGTAGCAGAGCATGAGAAGCTGATCTCCTGAGGGAACTCCAACAATATCGACAGGCTTGATTGACATAAAACCAGTCTCTCTCTTTCACCTCCACTGAACTCTTAGAGTAAATTCAGGGCCTGACTGAAGTGAGATAGGGTTTTAGCCATTGACTTCCATGGGAACAGAATTTGAACACTAACAACTACTGCCCTCTTCTAAGGCAGCCCTGAATATCTTGGCAAATGCTATTTAGAAGCACTATCAATTTGATCCTGCTTCCTTCTCAGGATTCAAAGCCAAGTTCAGGGCTATTTATGTCTTATTACCTAGAGAAGGCTTTGGATGGGAGCTACAGCAAGCATTTAAATCTTTGCCTTGAAAAATGGGTTATGGCTTAATGAACCTTGTTCAGGTTAAAGCAGTTATTTATTCTTGATATTTGTGTTTGTTGCTGTCAGGTAGAAGTCAATGAAAGAGCAGTGCCTTCTATCTTGAAGAGTTTATCAGGATGGAATAGCCTGAAATTTGTTTCAAGTGAATCAATTCTCACTTTTTTGACAGGAAAATAGCAACAGTAGATTTTCCAGATATGCTTCAAAATACCACATATGCTCAAAACTTAGAGGATGTCAAGAACTATACAAAAAGATCTGCTTATCACTTCAAAATGTGAACATCTACAGATATCCAAATTACATTTTCTATTAAGTCAGCAGTACAAAAGGTGAGAGAAGAGGCAGAGACATAGGCATTTATTTTCAGTCAGTCTGTTCATACAGAGGAAAGGAAAAGTAAAAATGCAGTCCATAAATTGAAGAGTGTCTGTGTGGAATGGAAAAGAAAAAAAAAAAGAAAAGTTTAAAATACTCCTTTTTTTTTTCTTTCCTCCTTCCCCTTCTGAAGTATTTGGGGGTGAAATACACTACTTCTGCTGCAATCCAACAATATTATTCATCTAATGTTGAGATTGTTTGACTAGTTGCTAAATATTTTCTTTTTAAATTGATGACCATAGTACCTAATTGTTTGGATTTTGGTTTTTTGGGGGTGGTTTGGTTTTTTTTGAGCTAAATTTATTATTTTTAGAGTGCTTTGGAAATGTAGTGAAACCATTAAAATAGAATTCTACTTAGTTATGCTCGCGTGGTGGAATGGGATGTGCTCTCTCTAGTATCTTCTGTTCCTATGTATTTGATTACTTAGAATGATGGTACTCATGCCAAATATTTGTGTGCATCTGATCTTGGAACGCCCAGAGAGCCTTTCTGACAAGGCATTTCAGAGGGCTGAAATAAACAAGAGATTTGAGTTCTTCTGTGTACTTAGAGCAACATCTTTGAAGTGCCAAGACTCTGTTACATTCTACCTTATATCCTGAAAGAAAAGAGATTATTAATTTGAATTTTTTTTAATTTAGATATTCTGAGGTTGGTCGCCATAGTTGTTCCCAGGTGTAAACCATTAAGACCTACACCACTTCAGAGTTATTAAGATAATTTTCTGTCTAGTTTCATGTTACATGACTTTGTTTAGGAAGGAAAAAATTACAAAAAAAACGCCCAAAAACCCTCAACCCAAACCCATCTTATCTGGGCTCTGTCTTCCTGTCAGAACATTCCCTTTTGAACTTTTTGTTTCTTTTAATGTTGATCAACACAGACTGACTTTTTCCACAGAATTCCCCTCAGTTTGCCATAGAGGAATACAGCCTCCCACGAAGAAACTTGCCTGTGTAGAGCCTGGTACCACTGCCATTTTCCACCTTCTTCCAGCATTTTAAAAAGTCCATACAGTGGTTTTCAAATTTTTTGTAGATGGGGCTAGTAAAGTTGTTTGGTAGTTCTGTTCAATCTCAATCAACTTTAGGAAGCCACTAATTAACAAATATGAGGTTGTCAGATGGTAATGCTGGATAGTGGGAATCCTGGAAATGGTAAGAGCTTCCTATTTGTGGCCGGCTGGTATATAGAGGGGATGTGTAGGTTTCCTAGCTTGTTCAGCCACATCACAGTGTATGGGCTAATACCACATGTGTACATTAGCAGATGATCGTGTGTAAATACCCAGTGTGCAGATGGTTTTTACATGGTCCTCCTAACGGTATCATATGTTGCTTGCAGTGCTTAAAACAAGAAGCTTTTGAAGCTTCAGATGTGATGTTTAATAGGTCTTTCTCTAATGCTGGCACAGAGCACCTGCTCCTCCCTCACAGTCACATCAAAGTGAACTCTTAAGTAACCACTCTGGAATCATGCAGCATCAGGCCGTGGAGTAAAACTAGTGAAAGTGCAGGGCAATCAGCCCTGTAAAATCTCTCTATGTGCAGAAAGAATCGCCATAGCCACCTGGATGCTTTTAAACCTTCATCATTTTAAATTTTAAATGGTTGGCTGAGCATTGCTTCTACAAAAATCTGATACAATAATCGAAGTTGGAGGTGGGGAAGGACCTCTGGGGTCACAGAGTCAAGCTTTCTGCCAATAATGGATTGTTCCCTGCAGTTCAGTTTCTAGTGACCTTGGAAATTACTAGCCTGGTAAAATGGTAATGAAAAAACAAAGCTGTTATAGCTTCAGAAGTAACCAAAGTGATGCTGTCCCAAAGAGAAATTGTGTTTTTGATGTGAGATTCTCTACATGCATTGCTTCTTGGTTGCAGTTTTTAAGTGATCACAGTTTTAACCTACGCTTTCTGACCCATTTTGAACTGGATATAACCAGGAGGTTGGTGGAGGTTAGCTTGTTTTAATAATATATGAACTTACCCCTTAACCAAATCAGAATTTTTATTACAAATAAAGAAGTCAACAACTTGATTAACCCCCCTACCACAAAATTTTCTTCATGTCTCTGCAGTTGTATTCTTTCAACATTTCTAGTCTCCCAGAAACAGGAAATAAGGAGAAAAAAACCCAGATTTCTTTGTTTTTTCCCATCAAAACTCTTGCTTCGTTAATTACAGGCTTATCATGCCTGCGAGCCCAAAAATTCCTGAAAAAGTTCAGATGTGACACATGATTTTTAGATTTCTTTTAACCAGGCTAATATTAGTTTATTCCTCTGTTGATGTACGCAATAAAGGACAACCTTGACATGCACCTAATTTGGCTCCTCTTTTAAGGATGAAGCAGCAGAGACAAGCTCCCACCAACAGAGTAATTACAGTTTTGTTTAAAAATATATGTTAGGAGGCTGTTAAAAGCTGGGTAGATGGGAAAAAGATCCCAAGACACCAAGTTCCCTTCCTGTTGTGCCCGTTCAATGTGTGGTAATTTCTTCACTAGGGGACCCTATTGTGGGCTGCCTTTTGGGGTGTGCAGTGGCTGTGATTATCCTTTCTTCCTGGGGTCTGGCATCCCCCAACTATTGCATTCACACACACCAGGTCTCACTCGGCGAGGAAAAGGGTTTTCTCAGCTGCCAACTTGCTTAAAAGAGGAGTTAAGAGGAAAAGAAAGCTAATTGGAGTGTGCTTGGCAAAAGTCTCTATTTTATTCTGCTTATTCAGATTTTTACAGGATTGGGTGCTGAGAAACACCAAAATAGTGAGAACGCTTATTTCTTAAACAGGTTCTTGCAAAGTTTTTTACAATAAAAACAGAAAACTGCTTTAGTAAAGCAGTGTTTATCCTTGCACTAATGCTGGTCATGAATACGTGTCTAACTTAGCTGGAACTAATGCCTGACTATACTGTTCCACTACAGCAACTTAACATTCTGCGTAGGCTGATTATTTTTTCAACAATATTTGCTAAATTCTTTTAAGGGCTGCCAGTATATACTTTTTGAAGCTTAGTTAATAAAAACAGCTGCCAGTGGAGTCAAGGCTAAAAGAGGCAAAAAATATCTGCAGAAGGCAAGATTTTACTTCAAAAGATCAGTATTACAAAGCACTACTGTTGCTCGTATAATCACTTTCTTTGGGGGGGATGCTAATGTAGACTGGGTTTCTTGTCTTCACAGCCCCCACTGAGCCTTTGCTGTGCAAATTTGCTGATGGAGGGCAAAAGAAGCGCCAGAATCAAAGCAAATACACACAGAATGGAAGGCCGTGGCCCAGAGAAGGAGAGGTAAGTGCCATGTTGCAATTATTTTCCTGGGGTTTGGCAGAAGTCTGCGACAGACCTGGAGGTCTACCTTTCGGGCTGTGGAGAAATCAGATTGCACAAAAACTGCAACAGTTTCATAGAGGAAAAGCTATGTAAGCAGTGGAGAGATGGAGGTTTATGATAATGTGCAGAGTGTAAAGTTACAGGAAAGGAGAATTTCCAAGCTTGGTGTGGAACTGTGCGCAGACTGGTCCCACCGTGAGTGCTCTGCAGCCAGACCTGAGCCGAGGGTTCTCTTACTGGTGAGCCATCAGCACCCGAGGTGTACCTTTTACAAACCAAATTTGTTTACACTGAAACAATTCAACAATATTATTTTCTCCTTCCAGATCCTGATGGTAAAAGATTATTAGGGAAGAGGTGGGCTGTTCCAAAAGGGAGAGATGCACTCACACAACCTAGGGTCCATGTAAAAGTTTTCTGAAAGCTTATCTGAGCTGAGCTCTACATTTAGTTCAAGACAAAGCAGTTTACAGTAACCTCAGGTACATGATGTGTACAGAGTTTTAAGATAAAGTAACGTAATGGTTGCTTTCTGCTCTGATGCAAATAGTCTGTTAGTGGAGTTTCTTCACTGTGTTCTTTTATGTGAAGTGACTCCAAATGTGGGTGAAAAAAGAAAGGTATTTATTTGACTCTTCAAGAGTTTGTTTACTGTTTTGGAATTTTATTATGGAATGAAGACTTGAGTAAATAAGGTAGATCTGGTCATAGTGCCTCCTTATGCATGGTGATAGCTATGAAGGCTGAAGGACTTACAAGTATTTCTATCCTAAACAAATATTCTTTGTGTTTATGATTGAGACTTCAAGGGAAAAGTGTATGTTGTTCAGTTGTGCTCCTCTGGAATACAAGTTGGTGGGGGAGGGTGTGTCCTTTTTTTGGTGGAGGGGTGAGGAGTTTTGCTATATTTGTTTCAGTTCTATAAGGCGAATTAAGAAAACAAGAAAATTATTTGGTATTTCTAAGGTGTATGTATCTAGAGGATTTCTGCTCTTTTGTGACTACTTGATTTTGCTAGCTGATACTTTGCATACCATTAGTTTATGACATATATATCTAGTACTTTTGGTGAGCTCCTGAAACAAACAGAAAGGCCTTTTGAAAGTGTAGAAATTTCTCCCACCATCCCACAGTAGTTTTACACTGTTCCAACAGCACTGGTCTGTTTTTAGCTCCGTGGGCTGAAAATCCCAGTGTGGCAGACACATTAGCTACAGGACATTGGGGAAGTCTCCAAAGGCTCATTGCACTGTCTTATGCTGTATGTTTCAAAAAACAGAGGTGTCTTCTCAGGAGGCATTATGGTTTGTCACATTAAGGATCTACTGAGGAACAAGTGCCCAAGAAGTACTTCAGGCAGTAGACTCGGGCCAGTGTATACAGAGCTTCAAAAACAAAGGTCTATACATAGGAGACAATAATAAACTCTCAATAAGGTCGACAATCCATATTTTAAAGACCTCTAAATCCCAGTTTAAAAAGTAAATACCATCATAGCTATTATCTCCACTGTTCTATACTTCCTTCAGTTCAAATCAATAAAAAAAGAGAATATAAAGTTAAAGCCGGCAAGCCACCATTATGCCTGTGGCCTCAGGGCAGCAGCTTATTACATCTTGTGTAGTTCATTTGCTGCTAGTGGAGTGGCGCCTCTTAAGCACAGTGATATCCTGGTGACCTAGAGGCAGGGTGTGGCTGGTGTGTTTATAGTATCAACACTTAAAAACTGATTTTCAGTGCTGGAAGACATCAATCCTTGTTGTTGATTGTAGTTGCTGAGTTGCTGACAAGTACAGAGTTGCTGTCACAGTATAATGTACAAACATGGAAAGATTGTAAAGATAGAAACTCAGAAATATTTCAGGCTAGATTTTCTCAGATTTTCCCTGTTTACTAACATCTGGTTAATTCCTTGCTGCACATTGGATATTTACAACTCAGAGTATCAAAGACAAGAACATGTTTTCTTTTAGGGTCCCTCATTTATTGGATTTCTTCCCACTGTTGTTAATTTCCTTATTTCTAATGTAAAATCTTTCTGTATAATTACTCGTATTTTATATGCTATAGGGTTTTTCTAACTCTTGCTCCTTTAAAAATCTTACTCAAAAAATGATGTACCATTCAGTTGTTCTCTGTGTAGCAGCACTCGGGTAACCTTCCTACAGTTATTCCTGTCAGCTTTAATTTCTTTGTAAAAGAACAGGCAGTGAGCAGTGAAAAATAATTGATATATGACAAGTGTCATGGTTCTGATTCCAAATGGGTTCTGGAAATATTCTCTACACCTCTACTTTTTCTTGGTTTCTTCCCCAAGGTATTGGAATAGCATCCAAGAGATTACGCCCTTACTATTTCCACGCTGGCCAAATCCTGTGGTATCTAGACCACGATGTATTTTGGCCGTTGTTCAGATAAGCCTTTGCATTCTTGAAAACTTTTGTGAAGGGCATTTCTAAAACGTCTGAGGTTTAACCAGCATTAGCCCTGAGCCTGCATGAGGATTATTTCTCGGAGGACAGGTGCCAGAGAAATGATGCCAACAGTTCTGTCACTGGCCTCAAACTTGAGCATGCAAAAGTAGAGATAGACAGCTGTGCCCAGCACTCTCCTGTAGGGAAGGAGTGGCAGGAGATTTAGTGGGGAGGAACAGGTTTGCTGCAGTGTTACCTCTCTGGCCATGCTGTTCTCAGAGGTTTTGCTCTCTTTTTTGATGAGCTTCTGTGGAATAAGACAGGGTTATTTTTTTTGGTGAACTTCTCAGGTCATACTACAGCATGCTATTGAAAATCTTATTCCTATCATACATCTTTGTAGATTACTTCATAACCATATAGAAATACTTCAGTTGGCTGTTGTCTTCCCTTTTAAAGTCAAGTCTTTAGGAACACACTGAATTTCTCTAGAGTTTTTTGGGAGGTGGCAGAGGTGGGTTTGTTGCTTGGTTATTTGTCTGGTTGTCACCAGGGAAGAATTCCAGATCTTGAATAACACTTTCTAGTCCTTACCCTTCCACTCTTGTTTGAAGTCTCAGGAAATGTTCAGCAGATTTATGGAGACATTTATCTGAGTGTTTGTGATGGCTGACCAGTTCCGGACTAGGGAGCCGAGAGCTTAGAGTAGTGATGGCTTTATATAAGGCTGTCAAATTAGGCATCTAATATACAGGTGCAATAAATGTACAGTGAAACCTACAAGTGTTGGAAATATTTGCAGTGAAATTCTGACCCAACAGCTGACATCTTTTCAGCACAATGTTCAGTAATTTGTCTTTGGGGCCAGTTTGTACTGAGTCACACTGGCTTAATTCAGCAATCTGTTTTGAAACTCAACCTGACAAGATTGTATTGAGATGGTGATAGAGGATAATCATATTCAAATTCTGTCTGTAAAAGATTTGATTCAATTTACCTATAAAATTGCAATTGACAAGGCTAAAGGTGGTGACATAACTCCCCCAAAATGTTCATTAGTCAAAAATGTACCCAGCGAATCAAGTGTAGTCACAAATTAAGATCAGGTTGGATTAAGAACGGCAACATAAACTTTTCAACATAATCTTCTATTGCAGATGTCATGAAACTTTGTTTTCGTTATTCAGAAATAAAGTCTTTTGATGCGTATATTTAAAGGCAGGTTTATTTGAAAATTATCTGGTAGAAAGGGAGAAATCTGCCCAAAGTTTACTGTTGTTTGCAGTTCTTGAAATTGTAGCCTTTCTATTATATCTCGTTAGCCCGAAGTGATTAATGTTTTTTTTATAGTCACAGTATTTTGAACTCTTTGATATTTCATTTGCAAGTTTCTGTAAAATTCGGACTATTTAAATATTTGCATTGTCTTGTAAGAGAGTATCGCCCTTACAGTATTGGTGCATATATCACAGCAGCAAGATGCAGTATTGAATGAAACTCCCTTGTCATTGAATTTGGTCTGACGTCTATAATGGTATTTAGTAATTGTCACTAATAATTCTTTTATTGATTGATTTTTTGCTTCTGTAATCCGGGTTACAGTTTTTGTTTCTAAATAGCCAAGAGGTTACCCTCCTTTCCTTTGCTTTCTTCTCTTCCTTCTTTCCCCTTTCTCCTTTGTTTTCTTTAAAGTTCAGTTCTTTGAATATCTAAAGAATTAAACATGTTTTTAATTCTTTCTTAAACAAAATAAATGACCTGGTAGTTTGGGAATGTTGCTTTTGTTCACAGTTTCTCTTTTTATCTGCTGCTTATTACAACTTTGCCTAATGCACAAATTTAAAGAGTAAAACATACAATGGGTAATTTGACAAACTTCCCAAATTTTTTGGAAAGTCGGTACAAGTGAAGGGCTGAAGTAGTTGATCCTGATGCCAGTGGTCCCTTCTTTACCAGCAGATGCATTTAGAAATGGTTCCTATTTCTGTGCCAGGCCCATTTATAAACTCAGACATAGACTGTTTTTATGCTCCAAGGAGATAAGTACTACTTAGTTGTGTTCCATAATCCTGAGTGTCTAGGGCAGATGTATTTTATATCTAGACAAATAACTTTTCTTGGCTGTGAGAGGAAATTCCCAGTTCTGTCCAGATAAGCAGTAGTACCCTCATATTTAAACCACTCATAAAGATATTTACTGCATATATTTACCATGCCTGTAAATTAAACATTGGTACTTTGCATGCTTATTTTCAACAAAAGCTTAGTTTAGCAAAGAGAGGAGTTGAACCTGAAGAGAAGCCTGCACAGAGGGAGAAAGAGAAGGGCAAAACATAACTGACCAGTGGACCAAAAGATCTAGAGTAATGACACAAGATGCTGTCACTGTGGGCAACATTTTGAAGAGATGCCTCAATAGCACAAAACCAAAGACCAGTTTGGATTTTGAGCTTATAAAGCACACAGAGATGTTTTAAACCAATAACCTACATGAAATCACTGTCACTGCAAGCAGGATTTTAAAAGGGACTGCTTTTACTCTTAATAAGAGCCATGGTTTGGTTAAAACAGAATCAGCAGTGTACCTGTTCTTGGAGATTAGTTTTCTTTGTTTTCATTTTGGCTTTGAATTTCCTTCTCTGGTGGAAAATGTCATACCATTTACCCTGGAGATTTTCCTGTAGTTGGGTTTTCCTCCAAATTCTGCTGCTGCAACAGTGTTTTCTTAGGCAGAATAAACAACTGTTGGAGACAGGGAAAGGACATACCTTTTTCTGCTGTATCCCCAATAGATATCAGGAGTGCTGCAAGCCATCTCTGGAAGTCTTCCCAGCTCACTGTAGCACACACATATAGTATGCAGATGTGACGGTAAAAGACAGCTGATATAACACTGGATCACACCGATGGCAGAATGGGCGTGCCAGATGCCCAAAAGCAGATGGTTCATAGGCCTGAAGATGATTATATGTATGGACTGGCTGTGGAAACAGAATAATTATATTATATTATATTATATTATATTATATATGTTCTCTTTCATTTTTGGGGGTTTTTTTCTTTTCAATTTTTGTAGACTTGAGCACTTCTATTTTAACTAATCAGATAAATTGAAGTGGAAACAAAATTATTCAATCACAAGAACAAAAGCTGTGTATGTCAGACTCCCATTCCAGTTCTGTAGGGCAAAAGGGTTTCCTGTCATTCATTTGGGTATCTGAACTTTGTGTTTATCGGTGCAGCCTCTGATGTTCTGAGGTTCATGAATCACTTCCCAAGTTTGACATCAATATTACATATTTTTCTCTCCACAACCACTTTTTTCCTCAGAACTTGCAGCTGCTTAAGGAGCACACATTGCTGGGAGATCTCCATTCCTCTCATATGCATCTATATATCTAAGAGGTGTCACATTTACATTCTAGATTTCTTGTTCTCTAAAAATAAAAGGTGTAGGGATGTATTCACAAATAAACTCAGAAGTCCTAATAATGTTTCATATTTCTGACAGATCTGTTTAAATAATCAGAGAAAGGAATTCTGCCAAGTGAACTTTACTGGTGACTGAGCTTATTTTATTAAGTCAGTATTTTAAATGAATCTCATTTGGGTTGATGATTTCTTCCCCTTACTGTCTCTTCTTTCTTCCAACTGTTTAAATCAGGGTATCTGTGTCTGGGCAAAAGACGTCCTTGTGTTGTGATGCCTGGCAGATACTCGCAATGGAAACAAAACAAGTACAGGAATTTGAGTGCTGAAATTCCAATTGATTCCACTGTGGTAGCCAAGAGCACGCCCTGGGATGGCAGTCCTCCAGTGTGAAAGGATGAAAGTATGAGTCAGAGGAGATGGGGAAGAGAGACCTATCTCTTGGTCTTAACTTCCACATCAGTTCACCACAGAAATCCCTTAAGTCCAAGTGTTACCTTTCCAAATTTCACCTTAAGGAGTTGAAATCCAGAGGGCCTTCTGCTTGAAAAGCCTACCACATCCATGGATTTTCCCCCCCTTTTTTTCAATGGTAGGCTTCTCCAAGTTTTTTCTAGTGGGACTGTGGCCTCCTGCACAACATGAGATCCTGCGGTGGCAGCAGCCTTGCCTTGTGCAGGTGCTCCAGCACTAGGCAGAAGCTGGCCAGGGCAGGTTCAAGGAGATAATGTGGAAGTCTCACCTCTGAGGAAGAGGCATAGCACATCTCTGTAGCAGGTCAATACTGTGGTGAATTTTTCACACCGTGGTGGAAAGACACGTACACTGAGAGTAGATGGTGATGGTGAAGTTGTTCATGAAAGCAGCTTCCTGGCAACACAGAAGGTGCTGAAATGCACAGAGGATGCACAGAAGAAATTGGTCTTTTATAGGTATTTATGTTTGCTAGAAGACAGATAGTGCACTGATAAATGTTGTTCTTGTGAGACATCGCAGGGGTTTGGAAGAGAAATAATAAACCCACCTTGTTTCACATGATATTGAAGATGTGCTCATTTATGTTCAAACCATAGCAAAGAAAGGAAGGAAAAAACCCCACACTAGAAATAGAACACCTTGTCTTTGCCCATGGAAAATTTTTCACAAGAAAGTGTTGAACAAAGGCCTTCAAACTTCCTGGGGAAACCCTTGCCTTCCAGAGGCTTTTTGATATTTCCTTCTCTTTATTGAATGAAAGAGCTTAAATTTAAAGACAGGTGCAGACTGAGTCTCTTGTTCTTAGAATCTCTTTCACCAATGTCAATAGTTAGAAAACTGCAGCAAAAAAATAACAAAAACTTTCAGTCTTTTGTCTTAAGTTCAGACAGCTTGGTAAAAATAAAAGATAAGTAAACTCAAATGGTTTAAGTAGTCTTTATAAAAAATCAGTATTTTAAACAAGCTGGGTTTATTTCAGTGTCACCTGACTTTCTGAACAGACAAGTAGTCATAAAAAATGATCTTTATTTCTATTATGTGTGGGACTGATAGCAGCTATCCCTTTTTTTGATTGCTTTAAGAGATTACATATTGAAACACTGAGGTGCAGAATTTTCACAGAATCACAGAATATGCTGAGTTGGAAGGGACCGACAAGGATCACTGAGTCTCCTGGCCCTGCGCAGGACAGCCCCAACTGTTCACACCATGCCCGAGAGCACTGTTCTAAGAGCTCTTGAACTCTGTCAGGCTTGGTGCTCCGACCACTTCCCTGGGGAGCCTGTTCCAGTGCTCAACCACCTCCTGGGTGAAGAACCTTCTAATGTCCAACCTAAACCTCCTTTGACTCAGCTTCAGGCCATTCCCTCAGGTCCTGTCACTGGTCACCAGAGAGAAGAGATCAGTGTCTGCCCCTCCTTTTCCCCTCATGAGGAAGTTGTAACTGCAACGAGGTCTCCCCTCAGTCTCCTCTTCTCCAGCCTGAACAGACCAAGTGACCTCAGCCCCTCCTCATACGCCTTCCCCTCAAGGCTCTTCACCATCTTCATTGCCCTCCTTTGGACACTCTATAATAGTTTAATGTCTTTCTTACACTGTGGCTCCCAAAACTGCCCCCAGCACTCGAGGTGAGGCCGCCCCAGTGCAGAGCAGAGCGGGACAATCCCCTCCCTTGCCTGGCTGGCGATGCTGGGCCTGATGCCCCCCAGGACAGGGTTGGCCCTCCTGGCTGCCAGGGCACTGCTGACTCATGTTCAACTTGCCATCTACCAGGACCCCAGGTCCTTTTCAGCAGCACTGCTTTCCAGCATCTCATTCCCCAGTCTGTCTGCACATGCAGGTTACCCCATCCCAGGCGCAGAATGCGGTACTTTCCCTTGTTGAACTTGGTACGATTGCCCAGTTCTCTGATTTGTTGAGGTCTCTCTGCAGGCCTCCCTGCCTTCAAGGGAGTCAACGTCTCCTCCCAGTTTTGTGTCCTGTGTTTTCATTCAAGAGCTGAGTCTATGTCCATTATCTGGATGAGTGGCATAAAAATTCTCTTCAGAATTGTTCAATTGTTCCTTAATAGAAGATTTATTTGACAAATACTTTCCTAAAGTAGCATTCCATCATCCATGCCACTCTCTCAGGTGCCAGTTCATCAGGAAGTGTCGCTATGAGAAGAAAGAATAACACTCTATCCTTCCACTGCAACACAAGCGAACCAGTGGATGAAAAGACCTGGAAGAAAATGGTCTTTCAGCACAACAGAGGGCTGCTATAGAGGCATCAGCCAGTGCCTTAGTATAGTTCAGCCTGTATTAAGCACTATGATATCTATATTAAATTCTGGTTTTGATAGAATAACACGGAAGTCAGAGGCCAACCCTAATATTCTGTATTTGGTATTTTTGGAATTCCTGTTTGTATGCTATGGAGGAAAGTGCAGACAATTTTCCAGTAAGTTATTATTACTCATCAGTTTTTATTCCTGATGAATGAGGGTGCTTCAGACCATAAATCTTTGACTGGTCCAGGCTAACTGTTGCCACTCCTGGGCTTTCAGCCAGCATAATTTTGTAGGGAGGAATTGCACAACTTGATGAGAGAGAAGTAAATAGTCCTGCGTTAGCAGCTATTTGAAATAGCAGCTGTTTAAGGCTCTGCAGCAATGGGGGATATTAACAATATTACTGGGCCCACTGTAGGTGGTTACCTTATGCATGTATTGCCACACGCTGTGTCTTATTTGTCTAATGTGAAACTTTTCATTTACTGGTAAATGTGATGAGGGTGGTATTTATAGTGGCCACTGCTGAAGTGCTTGAACAGATTCTGGTTATCTGTCTGCAGTGTGGATATGGAACATGGATAAGGAGGAGATGAGTGTCTAGCCTTTCATATTTTGTACTCTCCAGGCACACAACTGTGTCCCCTATTCTTAATACCAATTAGAGAGAACAGAGCGTGTGCAGTTTGTCTGCTTGCACCCCACACACAGGTCTGGGGTGTCATGGGGTTGCAGGGTGAGCTGAGGGTCTGTGCAATGACCATGTGCTCAAATATCCATAAGAAAAATAACTGAAAGTGGCATAAATGTGTTTGCAGGTCTCACATCGACAGCGAACATCGTTAGGGCTGCAGTGAAAGGGCTGCTGCAGTTTGTCCTTTCTGCACCTTCATTCTTATTTATGTCAAAGCAACAAAAATAACACCAATCGTTCATTTTCCCTTTTCCACCCAGACCTAACTCTCTTGTTGCCATTTTGTCCCCAGGTCACTAATGTGAGCTGTGGGATAAAGTGACCTCTGATCTAGGCAAGTTGAAGGACAATTAGATCTAGAAACTCCCTAATTTAGAAAGCTTGGATCTGTCCTTTCCCAAGAACTTATAAGTGCTTTTTTCCTTAGTCTTGAGTAGCTGTGTGATGAGATGCTAAAATGTAAACAGCTTGATTTATAAGGAATATCTTAAGTTATTGTAAAGAGTATTTAAAAAATGGTATTAGAATTAATTTTTCTGTCTCTCTGGGGCTTGTATATACTATTTAAGTTGTCTTTACCACTGCAGGAATGCAAAAAGAGAGCAATAATAAATTTTATACGTGTTGAAAAGAGAAAGGAAAACAAGACAGTAATTTTCCTCAAAAATGTATTGCAGCCAAAAAAGTTTATGATATTAAAGTTTTATTTTCTCTCTCTTGTGTTGAAACTTACACCTTTCCAATGCAACCTTACCAAACAATAGAATATGCTGAGAATATATAAAACATAAGAATATAAAACCAAGCTAAGTAAGCGATGATGATTTTCTAAGCGAATTTATTTTTTACGTGAAAATTAGCGGTGGTTTGGGTCACCCTAAATTCAGTTCTTTGATATTTTAAACTTGCAGAAATAGCCATTTTATTTTAAAAAAAATATCCACATGTACTTGAACTTAGTCTCTTGGATTATCCTTTGCTTGGGAGAGGCTACATATTTTATTAAAATACTGGCATTTTTATAAAGCAAAACATTTGCCCTAGCATCTGCTTAAAAGAATAATGAGAAAAGTATACAAATTTAATAAGAACATGAACCTTTTTTTTGGCGACATGAGGTAGTGTGAAGCCTGGCCTTTCAGATCAGAAATTATTTTTGGCCTCTGGAAACTTGGACCGTCTCCTCTTAGACCAGTTTGCAGCTGCCGGGCTAACCTGGCTGCTGCAGGAGTGCTGCCTGCTCTCTGCCTGCCCGTCACCAGTGCATTTACCCAGGCTGCTCACCTGCCTGCGTGGGAACCAGCCAAGCCCAAACGCTTTCCTGACCTGTCTGAGCAGCCATCTGGAAGGGGGCAGATGCCATTATTCAAAAGTACTTTGGTAGATGACTTTAGGGGCATTACAATTTCCCAGCAGGAGCACAGACCCTGCCACGTGGTTGGTAAAGCATCTGTCCTTGAAGAAAATGCTGCCTGGCTCAGGCAACAAGCATATGATGTGAATGACAAACGAAGAGGAGTACAGTGCCTTGGGGTGGGATGGTTCCATGGCATTTTTTCAGCTTCTCCCAAAGGGAGAGCAGCACCTTGAGCAATGGGATTCCTCTGCCCTATGCTTCTAACCCTGTACAAAGGACAATTTCTTCCCATCTCCTGGCAGGGTCTTACCTTGGAAACTTTATCACAAAGGGAGGACTAAAAATCGATGAGGAAGGCAAAAAGTCAAAGCAAATGCACTATGTAGGAGGAGAGATTGTCAGTTCCACATCTTTAAGTAAATGCTGGGGAAAAGAAAAGTCTTGCCTGCATGACCCTGACTGCTGTCTCGGAGCATAAGGTGGAGTGCTAAATTCTCCCTCCAGCCCTGCTCTCTGCTTGCCTTTGCTGTGGTACCTGTGGATACGTCTGCTAATGGTGGCAGTGATGACAGTTGTTAACTGGACAATGTTTTGACACTGCCAAATCCTCTTGCACAGGTCACGGTCTGCCTGGTGGTAAATGGCAGTTGAAAAGCTCTATGTAATACATTAACAAATTCTTCTGCTGTCCAGACCTCTGAAGTATTTTAAAAGCCTTGTTTAAAAGCTCAAGTTTTTCTGCTTCACAACCCATGTTTTGTTTCTTGTCTCATGGTAATGAGTTAACTGTAAGTAGGAGTTACACCCCATGGAAACTGTAGGCTTGGGGTCATGTGGGGTGTGACCTTTGTAGGAAAGGTGAGACTCCTTCCTGAAAAGCTCTCACGAAATTGTCTTTGGAATATTTACCAACCACCCATCTCACAGGCAACAGCAGGATTTAGGCCTGTCTTGTTATAATGAGTAATCAGCTGTAAACGCATTGATCTCAGTGGAGTTATGAACTGATACTGGTGCAACAAAAACACCATTTGCCCTAAATGTTATGGAAAGATGACAACCAACAGACTGAATAGATCTGTTTCTCAGTAATCTCTCAGGCAGGGGAGGTAGCCAATCTGTCCATGCTGCTTTGGGCCATCTGAGCTTCCCTTGAGAATTTAGATTTCCATTCAGTTTTTATTCATACTGGCTAAGAATATGTTTCATGTCTTTTTTTTTTTTTTTCTTTTTGCAGTAATAGTAAAAATCTGTTTTTCTTCCCTAACTATGTGCAGGCTGGCATGGCTTTGACTTACGATCCAACAGCTGCTATACAGAATGGGTAAGAAATGCATGTTTTCTTACGTCTTTTTAAAAATAATTTTGAATGCCATCTTCTGCTTTCTCTTTCTGTGGTGAAACTTTGAAAAGCAACTCCACTCAGTCACATTTTGTCTGAAGCATAAAGTGGTGTATTGTCAAGTTATTCTTTTAGTTTTCCTTTTCTTTTTATGCCTTCTTGTTTGCAATATCCATTTGAATGGGAAGTTGTTTTTCCTAATAGTTTCCATCTCTATTTGGCAAATGTTAGTAGATGTCTTTTTAATCTCTCTCTGTCATGAAGTAGAAACCAGTAAAGTTTTCCTTTACTGACTTTCCTTTTGTTAAAATAATCATTGAAGATTCCAACGTATTTTGGATAATAGAGCTATTACTTCATCTGGGGTTCTCTGTGCAGGCTGGCTGGCTTCCATGGCATTGTCTGAATAAAAATACCAGACAGGGAGAAAGCCTTAAATTGGTGTGTAAGTAGATGGGATTTAGGGGTAAAATTCTGAGCAACACTCTTCTTTGTTTCTCAGCTACCATTTGCTGATACAAGGAATTGCAAATTTTTCTCAAATTGAGCAAAGAAATTGCATTATTATTTACCTGTGTGATTGCATTTCAAATTATTTCATGAGCTAGAAAAAGATATCTTTGAAATTTAGCTCTCTTTTCAGCTAGGTTAACAACAAGTTGAAGAGAAGCAGAAGTTCAGCCCTGAACTCTTTGACAGTCGCTCTTTGATCAGAGGGATGTTTGATATGATTATCAAATTCCATGCATACTCCCACCTGCATTCTCCAGTTGAAGAGGAAAATTTATTGGTACAGATAAGAATGGGTTTATTTGTTAAATATTTGTTGGGGCATTGTTAGTTGAAGCAGTTAGGAAAAAACTCTTAACATTCCCAGTAGTTTAAAAAAAAAATCAATAGTAATAGTTAGTCTATTTTACTTAATTGCCCTTTACAAGCAGTAGTTTTCTAGGACTCATGACATTCCTGCGTTGTGGAGGAAGACACCAAATTCAGAAGAATAGAGAGGTTTTTTGGGATTGATTTCTTCTGATTCCCTGTTCTGACCTCCAAATGAGTCATTCTGTTCTATTGTCATACTTTTTAGCTGGTAAAATATTACAGTCTATAAATAAAAACATCACTGGTTCATAATCTAGCAGTGTCTCATTCAGACAACTGGCTTTTATTTTACATAAATTCCTGCATGTCAGTTGTGTGAATGTTTTGGAAACTGTAGTTTGAATGATCCTTTGAGACTATTATAATTTAAATTCAATAATATTTTTTTAAGTTATGAAAATTATCTCAGAATTAGACATTTTTATCAAAGGGTACCACTAGTGTTCAGGTGTTCAGGCTGCTCAGATGGTTTGGTTATTCATTTGTTTGAATATGGTGATCATTGGAAAAAGAAATTGTACCCAATGGAGAATTTCAGCTCTGCAGTTTTAAAAATATTATTTTATTTGTTAAGCAAGAAATAAATTAAATTACAGTACCAGATATCTCTCTGAGTGTGACAGTTAATTACCACTTTGACATATGTCTTCTTTCTAGAGTGTCAAAATATTTTCAGTTTCATCAGGACTAAACCATCATTCAGAATGCTCTTGTGGTGAGATCTTGATTATGTCCAGTATCATGAGGATGTCATGCACCCTTTAGTTACACAGGATGGTTTTTATCTCCCCAGGCATTCACATAGTAGTCTCTACATATCCTGTAGTTTTAAATTTTTACTATTTTTAATAAAACTCTTTACTTGCAAGTACAGTAAAAACCTAGCTCATGAGTTTTTATCTTAGTAAAGTCTGGGAGCGCTTTGATGCTTTGCTTGTGAAATGTGCACATGTGATCTGCCACAAGACACTGGCGTCATAGCAGGTGTGTGGCCACGGTGAAGGAGACTTGAAGGCTCTTAAGCACTGTGAACTAACACAGGTTAACTCAGCAAAGGGGCAACTTCCTTACTGGGAGGACAGTCTGGAAGCGAGCACGAAGCTGATGCTGTGCCCTTACCCACCCTGTGTTTAAGAGGGTGCAGAATACTTTGCCTGTAAGATAAACTGGATCAGGCCGCTGAGGTTTGCGTGGAGCAATGTTACCCAAAGATCTGTAAAACAAAGACCACCTCCTTGTAGCAGGCCTGTTCGGTCAGCTGTGGTCACCAGTGTGGAGCTTAGTGAACTGAGGCTGGGGATGGGAAACGTAAAGGTGCTAAGTCAAGGTGATGATTCAGAAGAGTTATGAATTACCAATAAAATTTAAGAAAGATTAACTGCACATGCTGACATCTACTAGAGGTCTTTATAGATGGTTGATAGGTGTATTTTGATGTGTGGAAGTTGTTAAGTCCACACGGGATTACATGGAAGATGGAAGCCTACCAGAGAAACATGTCTCCGTAGGTGTTACGGGGTGGTATTTAAAATTTGCAGTTCCTTAGGAGGCTTGGACTGTATTAGGTTTTGAGTTGGGCCATAACCAAACCTCAGGGAAGAATCTGGACTCTTGTTTCCAAATAAAAAGGTAGGTTATCATTGTTCATGGTGTAGTGCTATCACTTTTATTACCTTATAACTGCATATTTGCCTTGAAAATCTATAACAGGAATAAAACAAAAGAGAGTGAGAGAGAGACTTTCACTTAAAATTACTACGATTTTTTTCCCCCACTAAGGAATAGATGATTTTCTTCTGTGTCTATTGCATTGTAAAGCTTGAGTCTCCATTTCATTATATTGTTTTTATGCCCATGTAGCTCTATTTAAGCATCCAGTGGAGTTACATCAGCATAAAACTGGTATAATAGAGTGTAGAATCCAGCCCGTAGTGTGCCATAGTATTGCAGTATGAGTTACTGAAGATATGGTAAGCACACACTTCAGTAGATAAGCTCTTCTCACTTGGCAACCTCTCTGTGCCTTTTTTTGTTTCATAATCAGCCTTTTCCAAATTGTGTTTACAAAGGTACTCAGGTTTTATTTTGGGGAGTAGTGTGCCTGTTGTAATATGCTATTGATTTTTCAATTTGTGGCATTAACATTGTTTTAGTAGTTTATGCACTCATACAAAGAATAGGCTAGAGCTCATGTATTTGCACTGTAAGGAAGCTCATTTAAAATGTTCCTGAGGCTGGAGTCCTCCTGACCATTTGACTAAGGTTGCAATGTACTGTATCAGTTTAATATCTGATATCTGGGGGACTATACTGCGCATTTGCTGGCCAATGGGCTCAATATTCAGATAGGTCTTTTCCAACTCAAACATCTGACTGTGTGCCTTGTTGCAACGGAAAATTGCTGCCTTGATAATGCTTGGTAATACTCTTACATTATGTGAGCCCCAGGATACTATTTATGAATCTAACTTTTTCAGTACTGCCCGCAGGCACGAGGTATGAGCAAATGGTGTTTATTGCACTGCAAATAGGATCTTGCTCTCGTGCAGATTCTGTCTGGAAGCTTGCACGTTCCCCAGTAGAATGGGAACCATATGGATTTTTTTTTTCTACTTTTTGGCAGGGAAATAGCGACCAGACACTGCAGATAATGAAGTCCCCAAATGCGGAGGGAGGGTTGATGTAGCAGGGGAGTATGTGCTTTGTCTGGTAAGCAACAGAAACTGTTGTTAGAGCACTGCCTCTGTGTGCCTGATACGTACTGGAAACATGATTCTTTCTAACATCTCTTAAAAACGTGTTCTTTTGAGCCCTATATAAACCCCTCTTCAGGAACATCTGGGAACATCTTTTTTGCCTACTAGTGAGGAGTTTGCCCTGTGCTTATGGAATCTGGGCATACTGAAAAAGGCTGTCTTTAATACAAGGGCAACGTCCATTTTGCCTTGCCCTTGTCACCTGCATACTTGTGCTCCTGGCATTGCAATTGTAGCTGAGGAGCAGGGACACTGTCTTGTGCCTGCAAAAAACTGCACAGACCAGTCTAAGGATGCAAACTGTGTTTGCAGAAAATGCAGCTGAGCCTCTTGGAGAGCTCTCTTTAGAGCTCACAGGTCACCTACTGCAAAGCCTACAGCTCTCAAAATACTGTACTAGACACTGTGCATTTTAATGTCAGGAAACTTGGAGGCATAATTTATTATATCTAAAAGCCAGTCAAAGCCAGTATAATTCAAATCTCTTCCCACTCCTCTTTCTGATGTAGATATTCTGATGACTGAGAGTCCTGTATTCCCTTGAAATAAACTTACAATGTACATCTTCCAACTCCTTTCACCTCTCCCTAAGCCTGAATTAAAAAAAAAAGGCAAAGCCTAAGACTGAGTATAGCAAGGTCCACAGCTGCAGATCTTGTTAGCATGCTGCAGGGTTTGCTCCAAAACAGGCCACACTTGCATTTTCATTCCCTGTCTTTTATTAGATCCCCAGCATGTCACTTACGTGCCAATTACATACTAGGACATTAGCCTCCTTGTATGTAAAGGGAATTTAGGGACATGCTTCTGTGTCCCAAGGGTGAGGACATGTTGAGCCCCCTGTGTCAGTGGGCCCTGCTATGGCAGTGAATGTCTCCAGCAGTGTGGTGGCCTGAGCATCCCATACCTGAAGGTGGCTCTGCTTGAGTCTGTCCCCAGCAAGAACACCCCTATCCTCACCATACCACTGTACTTCACGTGTGGCAGAGATATCCACATTCTTCATTTTTAGATCCTTTTGGCCACAAGTGGCACCGTGGAAAGAAGACAAGTCTTTGTCTCTTGATAGAAGAGATTTCTGATTGCAAAATCTTTTCTCTACAGCCTGTCACAGTGACTCAGATTGTTACACTTGATTTTTTAATTATTATTATTGAAATTGAAATATATGGACTGGATTTTCTCACATTGTCATTTGCAGCACCAGGTTTTCTTCCTCTCTCTTCCTTGATGCCCTTGTGCACAAATTTTCACAATACAGCTGAGTGTCCTGGTAGTGTTTTATTTGATGCTTATTTGAGAGCGTTCCAAACGGCGACAGATAAACGGTATTGGCAGGGGTGTTGGAAGGGCTGCATTTTCCACATTACTGTGGTATATATTCTGCAAGCTTATGTACTATTCAGATAACTGCATCTCTAAGCTGAAACTGAAACGGCGAACTGTCTGTCAAGTTCTTGGCTTAGCACACATTTTCTGTAAGTTTGCTAGTATTTGCTGGGATTTATTGGAGAGTTTATTCCAAAGAGTCAGCACTACTTCCAAATGGAAAGTTGTTTCTCCCTTGTACTTCTTTCTGTCCAAGCAGTTCATATGAGGTATGAGTATAAGCCCAGCAACAGTGCCAGGCTGATGAACAAAATGAGAACAGGATGAGCAAAAGTTTGTGGTTTGCTCAAAAGAGTTTTGATTTTTATACTATCTTTTAGTTTAAGAGGTTTGTATGTATTTCTATACATGACACATTTTACCCAGAGACTAAATACTGTCAGTCTGCCATGGACTATTTTCATTTGCTGCACACAGCCTTTCTTCGCTCACCCACTTAGCAAGAGCGTAGCCCAGGTGAGTTCCGGTTAACACTGATCCGGGAGAAGACCCCTGTAAAAGGGGTTAGATAACACGCATCGTGCCCATGCCATGGATGAACCCCGCTAGTGGTGTAAAAACCCTTTCTTCCACAATGTTGTGTGAACTTAATATTTGATATAAGCATTGGGGTACAAATGCCTCTAAGTTCTCATAATAGGATATATATAAAATCGGGCAAAGGCTCAATTTTAAAATAGTCTCTGTGTGAGCATTGTGAGGGCAGATAAATGGTCCTAAAATAGCATTATATTTCTATTAAACAAAAAATCACTCAGATGCCACCTGCTGCTTTTGGCATTTTAAAATCTGATTTGGAATAGAAAGAACAAATGATTGCTTCTCTGTCTCCCTCTCCCCTCCTAATTCTGAATGTTTCCACCCAACCTTCAAAGAGAGCAGCCTGTTTTTCCAAGGCTATTGGTTGAAGTCAGTGGTTATTTGAGCCTTCATCCAGAATGAATGCATCCAGTCTGAACTAGACTGATTAGTGCTAAATCTGTGATGCCAGGGTGATCAGGAAATAGAGCACATGTTTAAACACCAGTAATGATTTTTTTGTGGCATAGCTCTCATGGAAAACTACTGTTGATTGCCTCAGAGTAGGGAGGGAAAAAAAATAGAGTGAATGTAATCCACTTCACTGTTCAGAATCTTCTGTTACTCATTCGTGCATCCTCTATGAGAAGGATCTACATGAGGTTTAAATCCGACAAGAGAACTCTGCCCGTGAGTGTTTTTCTCTGAGTCCAAAATATCAGCATTTGGACAACTGTAAGACCACAAACCTTTTTATAAGCAATTTTATTGTTCTGGCTTACAGTTAATACTGAAAAAAGGGCAAATGCAAAAATCTTTACAAGCACACACATATTAAGTACTAACACAATCTAGCAGAAGTTACATTTTCCAAGTGATACTTTTATCAATAATCATTAACCCACAGGGAAGGAGAAAGAATATAACATTTATTACCATCAAGCAAGAGATAGTGCAACTTCTGTTCATAGCATGCAACAGTGAAAATAAAACCAACTAAATCCAAGATTTTCAGTGCTGCCTGGGGCATTTAGCCTCGTAATTCCTGATACATTTCCCCAGAAGAAGGAGTTTTTGCTCTCTGCCTACATGAATACAAAATTTTCAGCCAGTGTTTTTGTAGCCACCCCTTAATAAAATAATTCAGGCATGTATATAGAATGTGTTATTCTCAGCATTGAAGCATTAGGATTTGAAAAGAAAACAGTACTCTATGTAAAAATGAAATCGGTAATATTGTCTTCGATATCGCATAAGAAATTTCCTTTCACTAGGTAGCAATCTGTAAAATCAACTGTCTTTGCATTTCAGATAATTACTTCTTGTATCGTGAAGTTCTATATTTGTGCTAGTTGAAGTGAAAAAAATATGCTTTGTGTAAATATTCCTCCTCCTTTCCATTTTCAAGATCTGCTCGATGGAGCCATCACATCTTTTTTATTGCAGTTTTGGAAATAGATGGACATAATTACCTGTGTAGACTCTTCTTGTCTTTGCCTAGGAGGCAGTGAATTATTTAGCCAGAGCCTAAGCAGTCAAAAGGTTCAAAAAAATCTCGCTTTTGTTCTTTGTTTGCAGATTTTATTCCTCACCGTACAGTATTCCAACAAACCGCATGATTCCACAGACATCAATCACGCCATTCATTGCTGCTTCCCCTGTCTCTACATATCAGGTACGTCAGATACGCGCTTGTCCGCTGGGTTTCCCAGTTAATTATGTTTGGGATGTGAATGAAGGCAGAGTGTCTGCCACAGAAAATTGCGTGAGTGATATTCAGGTATCATCGGGTAGCGTTTTAAGAGTTTCCTGCATTCTTTAGGGTAGTAATGAAAGTCACCGCAGTCTTTAAATTCAGTCAGCTTCTCTAATAAACAACATTTTGCGTAATTTCCAGTTGACAACACCAGAAACTTATCATTCTTATTGAACTGTTCCTTCATTTTGGCTCCCCTTCATTGCCCCAAATTTTTTTTTAAGTGGTTTATTTTTATAATTTATGTTGACTGCATTTGCTTTGACCTTTTGACCTCAACTGTATTTTTTCCAGTAACGCATCACTTAAAAGTACTCATTTTTATCCAGTAATCCCTGACAAAGGAAATTACTTGAGAATAACTCTCCTCCTGTCCTTCTTTAGTTTGCTACACACCTTGTCATTCAGAATTTCTCTTTTCAGCATATCCCTCACAGATCTCCACTGGGAAATGATTGTTTTGGCTTTCTGAGATGGAAGTCAAAACCAGGTTGTGTAGTTTTATTATTAGCCATTCTCTGGGAACGTACCACTTCACAGAAGCTGGTCATTGGCTATATATTTTCCAATTTTAGTTATTTCCGTCCTGTGGCATGAGTGCTCTTCCAATCCTGAGTCTTACCTGAAATAAGCTACCCAAACTTGCAACGCTCCATGGTGGGTTGTTCTTAATGTTAGGGTTGGTTTGTTGTGGGTGGGGGTTTTGAGGTGGTATGGTACTGCTTACAGGTAATTCTGGGAGATTACTGTGCTTTAAACTTGATCTTCAAAGATAAATGATTCTTGTAATTTTCTTTGACTTTTGTGCTATTTTATTTTAGATGGCTGTGTAGCACTTGCCAAGCAAAAGTTGTTTTGATGACATGAATTCAGTGAATTTCAGTAATGGCTTCACCAAAGAAGTGTCAATGCCAGAGACATACAAGCTGCATGTGCAGCTCACATGCTATTTTCTTGGTAGCAAAGCTGGCTTAAGAGCCATACTACATCCCTCTTACTCAGGCCACTGAGTTTCAGGCCACCCAGCCACTTACTTTCATTATTGCTCCACAGTTCACAGTTGCTCCCTTCTCCCATTCTGGTTCGAATCATTGCATCAGTCTGTGGTTTGATGCGTTTGCACCAAAACCATTCATTTTTATTTTCTTTTACCCCGTATCATTCTCCTTAGATAGTTTGCAGTGTAAGCCCAAAGGCGTTTTCCCTGGCACAGTGAAGGAACTGCTCGGGTGCAAGAGTGGGAGCAATGAGCAACAGCAAGCTGTGGCAGCTCCAGTGTATTTTAACTCATGGGGATTCACAACAGAAAATGTTGTTGTAGAGGTGTGTTTGCATGTGGGTGTGCTGGTTTTGGTACTAAAGATGTTTTGCTGAACTTGCTTTTCAACAAAAAATAGACTTCGATAAATGTATGGAATTGATAAAACACACAGTTATACAATTAATTCTCAACACTTTCTTCATGAACAAAATCACAGGGCATCTGGAGAACTGGGGCCTTGTAGCTTTCTCCTTGTTATCCTTGGTCATGTTCAGGCTGAGGTGCTAAATGCCCATCTCTGTGATAGCAAGTGAGGTGCTCTCTGATGGGTGTAGCACATTTTTTGTGTACTTGTGTGTTGTGATGCCCAGACTGATGCAAAGGGAAACAAAAATATGCAATTCTTGGGGCGGAGTCTGAGTTATGATAGCATGTGGGCCATTCACACATAGCACAGGAGGGAGTTATGGCTCAGAGATGCCACCACAAATATGCAAACACTCTGTAATGTGTTCAGTCGTTGTTAGTAAAATTCTTATATCCTTGAAATCTGTTACATGTCAATCATAAGGCAGAACAACAAAGAAAGATTTGATGAGGCATGTGGAGTTCTGGTAGGAACAGACCCCAGGATGCCCAAGCTGAGAACGATCCTGGAGGGGCAGAGACTTCTTAAGCCAGCTTTGCCGTGAAAGCTTTCAATTAGAATAGCTTTCAAAAACTCTGAATAGATCTGCAGTTCTTACTGAAATCAGAATAAATCATTCTCAGATCTCTGAAAATGTTATACCTTTAAAAGTTCATGCAGATACTTTTGAAAATAAACTTTGAACATTTTATGTCTCCTGCACTGTCGGTTGGATGACATGTTCATGATTATATTGATGGATGAAAGCAAACAGTACAAATGAAAAAATAGGACAACATGGAATATTGAAGAGTGCTTTATGAGATAAAATGTTGTGGATCATAGAAGTGGTGCAATCACTCAGACTTCTGACTTTGGTGGAAAACATTATCAAATGGAATTTGAAAGTTTTTTCCTTTGTCAATAACTTTATGAAGCATAGATTAATTTTGTCTTGAGTTACACAACTTAAGTCTTTTGTCAAAATTAGCACCTTAGTTGTAATAGAGAGATTATTTTCAAGTAAATCTGTAAGTTTTAAACTTTTCTGTGCTAATTAAAAGTATTTGATATGCAGGTCCAGAGTACTTCATGGATGCCTCATCCGCCATATGTTATGCAACCAACAGTAAGTGGATACTTGGTTATATCCAGCTAAAAGTGCTTACATTGTAGCCTTGCTCTGCTTGTCCAGCCACATTAAAGTCCTCGGTCATGTAAGAGCAGCCAGCTGCTCCCTGTGACAGGAGCCCTGTGCTGTAAAGATTCTGTTTTTTTAAGGAACAGCATTTGAATTAGTGGAAAGGAGAGAGTGGGTGATATGTTATCTAATTGCATTGATTGTAAGAGAGTAACAGGTTCTGAAGTGTTGCTTCTGAAGCTCTGCTTCAAGGAATGCAAGATAACTGCATTCCTGCATACTTTGAATTGCTAGGATCAACACATTACCATTCCCTTATATGCTTATCCATCAAAAATGTCCTGTGTAGTTTTGTATAAAGGATCCTCAGTGCCTCAGTAATGCATTTCCACATAGTGAAAAAAGGGTGAAGCGCAACTGTCTTAGACAGTCTCTACCAAATCTGAATCTGCTTTATGATTTGACCAGTCAACTCCTTTTTTTTTCCCCTGAGTAAATTGTCTTCTTTATCAATTTACAACTACTTCATAAAGCTGCATTATGTTTCTAACCAACATTCATTAGAAGTAGTGCAGCAGATTTTTTGTTTACCTCACACAAAGAGTTTTGATGCATTTTGCCTAAATACTAGTGATATACCAGAATAAAACACCATACTGAATTCCACTATATACAGATCACTTTAGTTGAATTTCCTACCTTTGATGAGTTTCTCAGGTATGGATTCACTTAACAGTCTCATTAATCAAAATATAAATGTATACTCCACATAAGCATCAATGCATTGATTTATATGAGGAGAGTAAAATTTAAATGAAGGTCTATGGCTTAGGATTGTTTGTTATTCACATTTTTGTTCAAATATTTTGTCTTCACAATAGAGTAACTTCTGGTGAGAGCTAGCTGTATAACAGTGTAGATATACTTACACTACATATCCATTTAGTAGCACAGGATTCTCCTTCCAATTTGAAGCCCCCTTCCACACCCCTCAACATTTTGGAGGCAAGTTCTTCAGTTTTCTCTCACCAGGCAATGATCATAGTGTGGAACTATCTCCTGGGTGCCCGATGCCTACTGCTGCACCTCTCTGCAGACCCTGGGGGAACTTTCCATCTCAGTGGAGTAAAGCTGCTGCTGTATTCCTTGTAGGGAGATGAAATGTATTGAACAAATTCACAGTTAAAATCAGCCCTGTATTCTAATATTTGGATTTAAAGCAGACCACTAAGAAATCTTAGAAATGTGTATATGATGAGTTATCAGACTTGTGGAAGTCAGAGGATCTCCAATCCTTGCAGAAAGACTCCCTTTCTAAAAGGAAAACCTAAGCACTTTACCAATCCCAGATTTTGTGTATATGTGTGTTTAAGTTTTCTTCGACAATGTTCAGCAAAGCATTTTTCTGCAGTACTAGAAGAGGTATTTTGGTGTGGTAACTGGATGTATTTACCCCTGGATAAGGACATAAACTGTCTTTTATAGCGAGTGGCATCTCCAATACGCCAAATTACATTTGTGCTCATTGTCAGCCAGAGAGTTGTGTCAAAAAAAGGATATGGAAAAGCAGAGGGACAGTGGATAAGTGGTGTAACATTTCTGTTCCAGTGTCATTGCCATTGTGGGCTACTTCCACATGTTTTCTGTAGCAACTCTAGTCTCTTCACCAAAAGATTTTTCCCGTGTTTCCAAAGATTATGTTCTTAAGTGAGAGGACATGAGGCGTTTAGTACCGAAGAAGTGTAAAAGCAAAAAGGCGGAACTACCATTCCCCAGGTTTCACTCAGAGATGAATTCTTTATTAGAAATGTCTGAAAACTTGTCAGAGTATTACCACACAGAGGATTCAGGAGGCTTCAGATTTAATGGTCTGTTTTGAAAGAAAATAAAGAATCTCTGTCGATTTTGAGTTTCTGTTGTTTCATGCCTAACTATAGCCTCTATTCTAGGCACCACCATAGCTTAAAAAAAAATGAAGAAAAGATTACAATAAAGTTGGCAGAATTTAAGACATGAGTTTTGGTAACCCTGTGATCTGATGAAACTGGGAACTTTCTAATTTGGTTAGCTTTTTGTTTCTTCTTGTAACTTAGTTTTCCATGTTATTATCTAAATTGCCACCACTTTACTTCATAATATTTTATTAGATGATTGATTGTGGCATGTGATGTCCCCCTGGAAACCACTACAGATAAATATTGCATTCCCCTTGCCCCAGGAAGGAGAACATTTTTTTAAGCCTCTGTTATTCTTTGTGAGTGGAGATGAACTCATACAGAAAGCACAGTTTGAATTGCTCAGACACTGGTGGTTAATTCCTTGTTTTGATTATAAGTATCCACTAAATCATGTTACTGGATGATTAGCTTTTCATTTCCAACAGAAAGTCCTACTTGATATTAATGTATAATTTAACATCACGTAGTGTCCCTCATGACAGAAAAACAGGCAGAACCATGCTGTAGAAGAGACAAAGGAGGTTTTTCATTCAGCGTGCTGTGCACAGACAGGGCAGTGTTCTCCCAGACTGGCAAGCTTGCGGACAGGAGGGAAGAGCTGTGCTGCATGGCACCACCATCCTGTGTCTGCCTGTCCCTCCTCTGCCTGCACATCTCGTCTCCCTTCCCACCTGCCTCCCCATGCAGCAAATACGAGGCTCTTTCATCGGTGATATCCCCTGCGCTAGGTTGGTCTGCCAGACATTTTTCTCCTTTATTTCTCTTTGTATATCAATTCCAGCCACAGTTTCCTGATGTGTGTATGTGTGCATTCTGAATCCATTTACTTGGTGGATTAAAAAACCCACTAGAGTAAAAGATTGTATCTCCAATTCCTTCTGTAGCTTTATAACTACAACCAGATAAGCCTCTGATTCTAAGACACAAAAATGACATATATATTAACTGGAAAATATTTGTGCATATTTCTTTCCATTCCCCGTCCTTGTTTGCCTTCTTACTTTTGTCATACCCTTAAAAATAGAAAACAACCAAAATGGCATTTTCTGAGAAAATAACAGTCAGAAAAATTTTGTACTAATAGGAGAAAGTCAGATGGACAGTCAAGGACTCTTCAGGTATAGAATTGATATTGTAGGTTGATTCTAATGAGCAACTGTAGATACAATTTTTAAAGAGGTTTTACTTTTGGTTATCAGTGACTTTTGCTTACTGTAGGAGCCATGGAAAATTAATATCAAATATGTTGAGGTAGCATTACTATTTCTGAATAAATAGTATTAAAAATAAACTTATGCTGGCATAGTAGGGTCACACACGAAAACTTCTCACATCTTTATGCTTGCACAACTTTCAGAGTTTTGGAACACAGGATTCCTGAATCATGTGGGCATGATGAAAAGTTTACTTGGAGGTTTGTGTGTGACTCAGACACTTTTGAAAAATGCACCCTTTGTAAATTGAGCCTTCACCACTTTTTCCCATATTGACTGCACTGTGTCCCAGTAAGAATACCTAAAATTGGCAGTTTCATTGCTTTGCCATGTGCTCTGGTTTCTTTCCATAGCTGTAATGGAAGACAAGATCCAAAAGAGTTATAGCAGTGTGAGTTTGGATTAAAATTGGCAAAACATTTAATGCACTGATGGCAGTCTAGGCTCAGTTGAGTTAACTATATCTTTCCAGGTACGGTGCTCACTCTTCCGTGTTTGAAACAAGTCTTGTATTTCATTGTTGCCTCAGGATAAGAATGGATGGATAGCGATGACAGAATCAAAACATAAATGGGATGAGTTATTCTGGGGATTTATAACATTTGCCCTATTATTGTGTTTTTCTTGTAGTCCCTCAAGGCTGTCTGACAGTTCAGGGGATACTTTGAAAAACATATTTACAGTCAATTCACATATATACAATCTCACTTTTACTAACAAAGGCTTCTTTTAAAAAACATCGTTATTCAAATCTTTATGACAGAAAATGCATGTACTCTTCCGCTTTAAAGGCAATTTTTTTTAGTGAACGAACAGAAATGTGCTACCCTAATACTCAGTGTACACACTGGTTTTACAGTTACCCTCTTTTATTTGCAAGTAAAACTGCATGACCATAAGTAATCACTGGATATGCACAGATAGATGTTCTTGTCAGACTGGAATAGTATCTACATAATAGCTGGAGAAGGAGCATGCCAGTGGCAGCATGAAGGGTACAAGCAGAGCAGCATATGGAAAAATCTACCACTGATAATGATAAAGTGTGTTGGGGAGAACTTCTCTTCTGGACGTTTCTCAAGCCCTTTTAGAAAGGTCAATGTCTTAACAAATGTCCTTATTAATTTTTTCTCTCTTCCTTCCTGTGGCCCATGACTGAATGTAATCTGTCAGTCTTTAAAAGCATCAACAAAAACGTTTCTTATTTCATAAGCAGTGTAAAACCCCTTCTTTGCTGAGAAGCGAGGCTGAGTAAGGACTCCAGATTCTTGCCTTTTGATTGTAGTGTATGAATGTAGCATAAAAGGTACAAATTGTTCAACTGAAATATATCAGATTTCATTTTCTCACCAGTGACTCTGCTGTTTTGGATAATACCCAAAATACCACAGCAGTTTCAGTGTTTTGATTCCTACGCTCTGGAACAAAGAAGTTCCTTGTGCTCCAGTCCGTGTCCCTCTCCCAAGATGGCTTTCTCTCCCTCACATTTATTGCTCTACCTTTTTAGTAAACAGAGCCAGGACTCTATCTTGAGTTTGCCTGTTTAAGTGTAAGAAAACAAAGTATGTCCTCTGCAGACAGTCGAGTCCTGCCTCCAAGATGAAATGTGAGAATTCAGCTAGCTGGTATGAAAAGTAAACAGGAAATAATCCTTAGAAATTGGAATCTCCAGCTAGTCTTTTAACTCTTGGCTGTGTATTTTTAAGAGATCCTTTGAACATGAACTTACTTGAACTTTTAAGGCTAAAGTGTTTAGAGGTTGAAATAACTAACCAAATATCAATGACAAAGTTCTGCTGAGCAATTTTAATTCCAGTGTTTCCCGAGGCAGAAAATTGAGGACTGCCAATTCTGTAACTCTGATAATCAAGACAGTAACTGGCAATGTTCCTTTGGGGCAGGCAGGCTTGCAGGAGGTAATTTCTGCCTCTCTCTCACCCAGCACCCACCATATACAGATGTTGTTTCAGTGCTACTAAATGGGTAATTTCAGATGCAACTGAGCATGTGCTTGCTGACCTTCTTTAGTGCCAGGTGGTGTTGTGTGGGGAAGAGTAACCAGGACAGAAATGCAGTGCCCAAGCTCAACCAACTTAGACCTCTAAAAGAAAACAGGTGTAAACAATTCAGCCAAGTTATATCTCCTACTCAAGTGTAGCGGAATTTTATATCTGATTGTACAATGCTTCTGGAGTAATATCAAAGTACTGCTCCAGTCCTTTGTTCTGCTGCTGTAAAAATTAATATGAATGCCAAAAAAATATATATTTAAGTTAGATTTCCAACCTTTTTTGATATTCTCTTAGAGCCCCCTAGTGAAACTGAGCATTTTCTGGGATGGCAGCAAGACACACCACATAAGGATTCACTTAGACAACATGGGCAGGAGAACCACAAATGTTTCCAGTAGACAAGCCCTTGCATTTGAGGAATTTGTGCTGTGATGTTTTATCCTAAAAAGACTTCAGAGCTCCAGTAAAATTGTCTCTTCTTTCAAATATTCTACAGATAACATGAACACTAAATGGATAAACAATCAGTTTGTTTAAAGACATTTACATTAGTGGAAAAAAACATGCATCTATGTTTCACATAAATCTCTAAACATAAATGGAAAAGATATTTGGAAAAGAATTCATCTGACACTAAATTTAAAAGGTTTCCCAGAGTTTTTGAAGCCAGGAAATTCTGGTTGAGGTTATGGAATATTGATTTCTTTTTAACAGAAAAGACGCAACCTTACCTGTCAACTTTCATAGTCAAGAAAAATCCTAACAGCTGTTTAAAAGCAGTTTTATGAAAGGGGACTAGCTTTTTAAAAGATAATTAATTAATCAATAGACATTAGAGTACCTTCTGTGGAAGAATGTAGTGCATTTTTTGAAAAATCAATCTCTAATTTTGTACAAAGCCTGCATTCTGCTTTAACTTTTCCAACTCCATGTACATTACCTAAGAATATCAGCAATATTTATTTCATATAATATATGTAACATCTCTGGTTTCATGTAGATTTGCATTTACGTTGAGTTTAAATTTACACAAAGTCAAAAACCTGAACTTAAAAGTGTAAGATTCATATATTATGTTTGCCATTTTGAGCAACAATTGCTCATTTGTTGAGCACTGGTCAAGTTAGTTATTGTCCAGGTGGTAGTTTAATAAGTAGACTGAATGTGATAGGATCAGGAGAGAGTGATGGACTGTGTAAACACATGCTATTAATTATAGACCAAGAGTTAGATTAATCAGTGTGCAGAAAGTAATGAGCTCAGCAGAGTGCTGAATTTAGCTCACCATCAGATATTTTGCCTGTGTTTTGCATTCTGGTTGTGCAAGCATATGTGTGCAGTGAACATGCTGAGGCATACGACATGTACACTACAGCCCTCTCAAATTTACCCTCCATCATGGACCATTCTCTTATTCTGTGCCCAGTGTTGTCGCGTGTGTTGCAGGTGATGCTGATGTTATCCCTTTTCCGCAGAGAGAGAGCTCTGCTCTGTTCTGCTGGCTTAAAGCAAATCCGAGGATGTGTGTGTCGTAAGCAGGACACCAGCCTGCTGGTGACAAAGGTGGTCGTGTAGTGCAACTGTCAAACATGCAAGTTCTGTGATGGTGGAAAGGAAAGGCAACAATTCTCATCTGCCACAGCAGCAAAAAGCTTTGAATGCTCTCTGTGGTCTGAGAGCACAGAGGTTTCACGCTAGTTGGTGACAAGGCTGGGAATGATCTGTGGGTTCCTTTCCCGTGATGGAGATGTGGTTCTCATTTCCATAGTGCAGTTAAGAATACGAGATGTTACCAGAGGACAGTTCCCCAGCAGAAAGGGACCAGAATCTCCTTTCTGTCTCCCAAGCCCCATCCCTGCACTGCAGAAAATGAGTGTTTCCATTACAGATGAAGCTCTGGGCAGCTTTGGAGAAGGAAACAATTTCTGATCCTCTGCAAACCCAGAAGAGCATTGTTGAAGAAAGCCTGTATTTTGCAACTAGAGTAATGCCAGGGCAGCACCGTAACTGTGATAACTCCAAAGGAGGAGTTATAAAGACTGGCACAACCTGTCAAAGTTGTAAAGGTGAATTTGTGTTAGTGAAGGATCAAGTCAAGTTTTAGGCTATTGACAATATGTCCTCTTATATACAATTGAGAAGGGAGTTATGTATGAATCAAGGTGTAACCTGCAAGGTTAATTAATTTATTATTTTTTACAATATATATTATTTATTAGGGGGTTTGTCCCAGAAGCTTCAGCTGGTTTTGAAGAAAATTCCAACTGGGAATCATGTATACTTGTGCAGCTAAACATGTACTTTATAGCTATATTTATCCTTGCTGCAGCTTCTTTTTTGACCTGAGCCTCCCTTTCCTCACACTGGTTTAAAAGAATACATGTAGGCTTAGAGCACTTAGTGACAGATACTTTTTCATCTGCCATTTACCAGCTTTTTGACCTTGGAGAAAACATTTTTCTCTCAGGTTAAGTATCAGATTTGTCCTTTTTAAATCCCAATCTATTTAGATTATAAAACTGTCATACTGCTAAATAGTGTTTGATAGACATATGTGAAAAGTCTGGTGGAACAAGGGCCTATCTTAGGGACTGATGTCTCTAAACACATCCTCACAGGGGTACTACTAGGGTTTAGGGTTTTAATGTTAATTATTAAAACAAAGCTGTCTCAGCTACAAAAGGAAATATTGGATCTGATTTTTTCAGTATAAATCAAGAGTTAACTTCTCTTAAGAAAATTGAATTGCATAGGTGTGAAACAGTGAGAATTAGAAGGGAATCATGCCTGCAGCAAAAAGCTGATGAAGGAGACTCTGGCACCTTAATCCTTAGAACAAAAGCACTTCCACAAATTACCATTATGTTATGCCAAGTGTATTCAAGGACCAATTTACATAAGTAGAGGAAACTAGCTATTCTATACATTACTTATGATTGCATCATGATTTATCTAGTGCAGGAGTTGTGTAAAAAGTTATAATAACACGCTCTAAGGACTTAGTGACCAGTTTATAAGATTCAAAACTCGTGTATTCAGGAACCATACAGAATCCCAGAATATTCTGAGTTGGAAGGGACCCACAAGGATCACGGAGCCAGCTCTTAAGTGACTGGTCCATACAGGGATCAAAACCACAACCTTGGCATTTTTAACACCGTGCTCTAACCAACTGAGCTAATCTCAGTGGCATGCTATATAATCCTTCGCAAAACCTGATTAAATAGTTTGTTTTTATGCCTCTTGATAATCCTATCAGGAAGTTTGTTTCGAAACACCTTTGCTCTGAGGCTTAGCACTGCATTTTTAATTTCCAGCCTGAAGATGCTCCTATTCATTTTGCTTCCATCTGTTCTTGGTCAAACATTCTTCCCTACCTTCAGTAACTCTTGTCCCTTCTTGATGTTCACCACAATTTATAGACAAAAATTTTACCTGCATTTTCATGTTTAGGCTAACTATGTTAACTTCGCTGTATTTGCAGTAACTCAGGGATTTTGTACCTCTGGCTGCAACAGTGACCCTTCTTTGGATCTATTCCACCTTGAATTCATTTTTCTGGAACAGCCAATACTCACAGGATTCCAAACTTTCATGCAAATAGCATTAATACTTCCTTCCCTTCTCTGAGATGACTTTGCTGCATTGCTGCATTTTTTCCCTTGTGCTCATGACTGGTAATGCAGTTATCCTGTACTTCACTGATATATCTAGGTTTTCTCCTTCTTTGAGGTTTCCAGCAGATGCTCCTATGTGATAAAGAAAACCACATATTAGCCTAATTGTCTTCATGAATTCGTGCCTTGCTCTGTTTAATCCAGTCCTTCCTGTATGGTAGTCCAATCTGCCACTTTACTAAATGTACCTTACAACTTTGCAGTTTCCCCAAATCTTATTATTCAAGGGCATCAGATGAGAACAATTCTCATGGAGATTTCTGTGACCCTCCCACTGAAGTAGTATAGCTTGTCTTTTAGCACAACCTGTTATCATTTCCTCTTTAGTTAATCCTTTATCATCCCCAAAGTTTAGTAATTTCTGGTTGTAGCACTGCCTGAAATTCTTTATTGACCTTCAGAGAGTTTAGATCTGCTGCATGTCCTTTTGTCTAGAAAATAGGTCATTTTATTTTAAAAAATGAGGTTAGCTAGTTCTGTCTTTGATTTATCTATGTTCTATCTTCATTAATATCCTTTAGTCCTGGCCACCGGACCTGTGCTTATATGTTTCAGCTCTGCAATAGAGATGATCCAGTCTTGGTTCCTCATTTCACCTTGAGATCAGTGACTTCTCTGGGTTTTTTGTCTCCTTTGTCTGTATTCATTTTTCTGCCCAAACTCATTCTCAGAAAGCTGCCTCTGCTGTCTAATGGCTCATGCAGGAAATTGAGACAGTGTCCTTATGCTGCTGGGGCTACTTCTGAATTACCTTTAATGTGTCCTCCACTCTCCCTGCATGGGGAGCTGATCTCTGGGTTCTCCCCTTGTTTTGCATTTATCTATGTGAGAAATCTTTTGTTAGGTGTTTGAATATAATTTGCAAAGTCTCAGATAGACTTATAGTGAATCTTATTTCTGGCCTCCATTATGTGGCATCTTTTTGCCTTTTTTTATTTTCTCCCTTCAGTGTTCATTCCTGATACACTTATTGAGGTGTCTGAATAAGTGGCTGATTAATTAATTAAACCTTCTCAACTGTAACTGCTGGAGCATCTTAATAACACAATTATTTAAAAATTATTTTTGCAGAGACATTGCTAACAATTTAATCTTTTTATATCAATGTATAAATGTACATTGTGATCTGACATCCTGGAAGTTAGAAACATCCAAGATAACATAAGTAATAGCTTATTATTGAATGTAGTCAGGACTAACAGTATTTATCACTCATTTTTTTACTCTCATAGATAAAATGCTTTCTTTTCATTTCCAATGTCTTTAGAAAGAATATAATATTGACCTAAACTTTGCAGTACAGAGGCAAATCATGTGTATCTTTCCAAAGCTAATTTCAGTCCCACTGAAGTAATTGCTTAATTACAGTTTTCAGGTTGTAACCATGTAGCCCTATTTTCCTCTCAAAGTGGTGTAAATTAGGATTAAATCCGTTCTAAATCCATGCAGTCAACACTGTTTACCAGAAAGCCTCTTGTTGTGAATCAGTGGTATCGGCAGTGCTGCTGAGAGCGTGGTTTCAACCTCTGTCTTGCATGATTGCAAAAACAAATAGTGAAATATAATAGCATAAACACTGAACATTCTTTGGCAGTTTCATAGTGGATTGATGAAGAATGAGTTGTGTAACACAGTGACAGATCAACACAGTCAGAAGAATTTTGAAGGAGTGCCAAGTTGTAATTTAGTGAAACCACTACCTTTGGACTACCTGCCAAAGAGATGCACTTTCAGCAGGGTAGGTTCTCTTATCAAATGGCCTATTGTTAACAAGGAATTGGAAATCAGGGGCTGAAATGTCACTTCTTCTTACCGTGGTTTAAATGCAATTTGTTATTTCTTGTTACTGACTACAGCCTCAAGTCAAAGGATGTCTGCTGAACAGCCTTTCCTATTCTGTGCCTTTTAAATAAGCTACATGGGACATTTTGTAATGTCACTGCAGGCCTTGTTGGCCAGGAGAGCCCCACATCCACCCCAAATCCCAGGTGTAGCCTTTCATCACTGTGCTTTTCCAATTGAGCAATCGAGTGGAAGTTATCTTTTCTCTATGCATGGCAAACCACACATGCACCTCCCAAAGCAGGAAGACAATCGGGTTCCTCATTATTGGTTGTCTACCTCTGGCTCCTAAAATGCTGTAAACTCTGAGAGAAAAAACATGTGTGGAATCCTCATTCGGGGTTCAGTCCGGGATAACTTGGATGATTACTTCAACTTCAAGCTGAGGATCACAGGACTGACACCCTGCTACTGCTCTCTGTGGTGGGACAAGAGGGCTGCATATGATTCACACAGCACACAGCCTGCTTTCAAACAGCCTTTGTACTTCTCCGGTACGGCAATCTGCAAATCATTACGCACCCCCTCTTCGCCCAGTCCACACAGGATGTGAGTCTGTGTCAGCTCCCAGCTTGATAGTCTTCCTCTTTAGTGCTATCAGTAAAAAAACTCCTGCTTGCAGCTTTGGAATTTAGTAGTCTACTGCCTGCCTCTAGCCAAGAGGGTGGGTGTCACGTTCACAGATGTCCCACATCTGACTGGGTTAGAGGCTAGAAGTATGTTTTCTGTAGGCAGGTAGAGGAAGAGACCTGCCAGTGCAAAGCTGGTTCACCCACACTGCCACAACTGCTTCTGGCTAACCCAGAGTTCAGTGCTCCAGGAGAACAAGCAGTGGTTCAGGAAAAGCATGGTTGTATGCATTCCACCACTGACATTTCTTCCTGCTGGCAGGCCGTGTCATTTTTGTGGAAAGGAAAGGATTGTTCTAGATGTACTTATTTTAAATGAGGATGAAGTGTTTGATGCAATGATCGTTTCCTGGTGCTTGTCACAGGTCTTGCTTCAGGGAGAGGAGGGGGTGGACATTTGTCAGGAGCAGTTTGAGTGTTTCTGATAGACAGGCAGACGCAGAACCACATCTCCCTGATTTGCGTCTGTGGAAGTAGCAAAGCTGTATTAGCTCCCCCGCTAACTCTCGCTCCAAGTGCAGCAAGCAAAGACACTCATCATGACAGCTAAAGCTGTGACAGGCCACATCTTCCCCCAGGAACAGCACAGGAATAAGAAGAATTTCAAAGGAAGGACCTGTACAGTTCCCCTGGTTTCATGCTGCCTTCTACAGACCGTAACACCCTGTTCACATCTTCAACTTCACTTGATATCCAATTTTATAACATTTCAACCTAAATCTTCACAGGTATTCAACACCTTGGGCATGTCGTTTTTACCAGGAGATGACTATAAAGCAAATTTTAGGTGGTTGGTTAGAGCATGGTGATGGAGGGAAACTGTTCTTTGAAAGGTAGTCCTGTTACTGATGCTGCTGTCAAGAGAGAGTTTTGGCTCAGTGCTCAGATCTGGACTCAAACAGCAAACCTACTTCAATCCATGCCAGTGTTCCTTTGAAAAGTAGGTGTGACTCTCCTGGAGCAGGTCCTGGGAACTCCATACTAGTTTTTGCCCTTTCCTTTGTTTTGCCTCTACTTTCACAGGTAGAAAAGCAAGACTATTTATCTTTGGGTGGCAAAGTTCAGGCTTGGCCATAACTCTGAAAAACATTTTGCTTGGCCTGCACAGGTGATGTGCACATCTTTGAGATTCTGGACTTCATATTTCAGTGGATAGCAGCCATGGATGTTTTCACGGGGATAATATAAATGGATCAATGTGTATATAACTGCCATCCATTAAAAAAAAAAAAATTCATGAAAGTGTTTGTGCTGTAAGCCAGGTGAGCTTATTATAAACATTCTGTAGAATAGCTTGGGAAGTTTCAAATACCATAATTGAACAGAACTTTCTCACAATATTCAGAATGTGTACATTTGTCATCCTTCCTAGAGTTTTACATGCCATTCAAATCTGTCTTCCAGATAAAAATCAGTGATACAGGTCATGGCTCTTAAAGTGTGGGCTATGGTGATTAGCAGTGATCTGTTTGTGGTGATATTCGCTTGCCTCCACAATATGCAATGGATTTGAATCCTCTCTGAGCTTCTTTTCATTATTTTGTTCAACTGACAAGTAAAGGAGTAAGTAGAAACATGCCGTGAGTGCTGTTGTGTCGAGTGAAGTATGAGACTGTGCTTTGCTCTTTTCCTTTCATCTTCTTGGCCAAGCTGGGACAATATGTAACCAGGCATTATGCAACATTTGTTCTGCTTCTCACAACATAAAAAGCTATGTTAACTCTTTTGTGCTGGCAAAATTCTTGTGGATAAAAACACTTTGACATTAACAATTCCAGTATCCAGTATAAGTCATAGGCGCATCACAGGCATTACTTTTGTACGTTATATATGCTAAAGGACAATAGTTTTACTCAAATGTGGTGGTTTCCCTCTGAGAAGTATTTTCTATTTCAAAGAATGCTATTTATCATTCTGACATGCTCCAAAGTGGAAGCCCAAGCCAAACAAACCAAGCAACAGCCAAATCAGCAGAAGGTTAGAATGTGAGACAAAGGCTTAAAATCCCAAAAGAGTCATCTGTAGGCACCCATTTTCGCCCTAAATGTCACCAGTTAATGAGTTGCTGCAAAGTCAGTGCACAATAATGTGCAATTCTTTAGTGTCGCTATGAGCAAGTCCATTTTGCTGACCTCTGCGTTAGGACCTGCAGAAAATGTCATGAGCTGCAAGCCAGTTCTTCAGGCCTTCTGCATGATCTCCTTAGACCTTGAAGCAGCTGACCCATAGATACGCCCAAAGAGCAAGTTTATAGCAAATGCACCTGATCAGAAGTGAAAAGATGAATCACCATCTTTTAAACATAGGACATTTGCCAGCAAGTTTTAAAATTTTCTCTTCAGAGTTAACGGACTTGGAATGCAACCTCCTGAAAGTGATGAATCAGTTCTGATGATTGATACAGCTCTAATTTTTGTGAAGGTTTTCAAAGACTTCTGAAATATTTCTGAAATATTCTAGTAATTTATGGTGTACAATATTAAAAATCCTTCCAAGCTGTCCAATTAACTACAGCCATAGTTGCTTCTCAAAACCAAAATTAACTACTTGGTTTGACATATTGCAAGCCCTCTAACACAGGTGGATAATTCTAGCTCCACAAGGAGTTTTGGTCACCTAGTTTCTCAGTTCAGTGGATCTGCAATTGAATAATTTCCTCTTACTGGGTGACTTGACTAAGTGGTTTGAAAGTAATTAGCAAACGCAGTGGACTCAATATTGAACTGTATGATCAGCATTTTATCAGGAACTACTCATTTCCTATGGGAAACTGCAGTCAACTTCTCAATAAATTCAGAAAGCAACTTGTTGCTCCTTCTTCTAAGGAAGCTAATCAAGAAATGGTTGCACCAACCCAGGCATGTTTTGATTTCTGATGAAGTGATCCCAACTGATTTTAAGGGCATTTTCAGGAAGTCTATTCTTTATTGCTATTGGATGTTTTATTTGGTCACTTTTAAGAAAGCAGTAATTGTCTTCTTACAGACGCAGACTATTTTTTATCCACTAATACATTTTAATCTTAGTGCACAGCTGTTAATGGGATGTGCTTCCACTCCAGAGCGATTCAGATTGATTTTGTTTCTGCTTCAGAAATATATTACAGTAGAGCCACAGTATATAAAAGTTCTCAGTATGTTGAGATGAAGTAGCCTCATGGTATTTGCAGTTTCTAATGGGAGCTAGGTACATTTAGAGCAGAAGTGGTGATGGATTGCCTGGTGCTCGGGCTAATTGATATGGCACCAAGTTAGTCAGAAACTCTCAGCTCCATCAAAAACACACATGACATTGTTCCTGTGCCTCTTAATACTGACTGGGTAGTTCATATGATAAAAGCAACATGTTTTGGAGGAGACTTCCAGAGCTGGGTGAATCTTCTTTCAGCATCAGTTACATTCTTTCCAGAAAGGCTTCCTGCCTAGAGTAGCATTACTCCTCCACTGGAAATTTCTTAAAAGGATGTTCTCAGGTCTGTTTATTTTTTATGGGCTTGAATGCGGTCACTGAGATCCTGTGAGGTCAGAAGAATGGAATGAAAGTGGTCACAGATGACACTTGAGCTATTTCCACAGCTGGATGCACACCAGCCAGAGTAGGCGGTCCTCTGCAGATGAATTAGTTCGTTGAAGTACATGATACAAAACATCTGTTACAATGAGAACAAACAAAAACAATGTGCCTTTGAAGACTGGGATTTGTTGGGAGCTGCTTGCAAGGGTGCTGAATGAGGCAGTTGTCAGAAACATTTTCAGGCTTGCCCTTGTGTGAACTAAAGCAAAACTACACAATAAAAATACCTAAATTCAATTAAACAAAAGACCTGTTTTTCCCAGACTTTGTTGCGCTGATTCCTCACACAGCAATGGTGGGGGAGAGAACCTTTCTGTACCAAATGTTTTTTATACCCTAAACCACTTTTAATACAATGGTATAACTCCAGCTGAGTGGCTGTAAAAACTTAGAAGCTACACTGGTATAGTAACTGTTATTCTGTCAGTCGTTCCCTGCGCTGCTTTATTACCAGCTGTCTTGAAGTGCAATAGACGTTTTTCATTGTCACTGCCACCTGATGACAAATAAAACCTTCAAAATGCTTTTGCTCGGAGGAGTAGCTCTCAGCTCCTAGCCAAAAGTAGACCTTTCACATCACCTTAATGAGCCAGAGCAATCCAAACATTCCCACCCCATTTTACCCTTACAAGGCAGTTACTTTTGGCTGCCTTTGATTTTTTTTTCCTCACAGTAGAACTGTGGAAGTAGGAATACTAAGATATATATGGAGTAAACAAACGCTGTGTGTATAAAGACTGAAGACAAATCAATCAAAACCAGGTGTTTGTTTGTTATTATAGGACAGCATTGTTCTCATAGGCAGTTTAAAGAAAATCCAACACTCCTAACACAGTATTTCAGCCATGGTAATGATGAATTAGATGCAGATAGATACCAAAGCATTGGTTCCCCTCTTTTTCCTAAAGTGAGCATGCTAACTGTCACACAGTTTGGATGGATGAGAATCGTGTCCTATACACACACCAGGAAAAGGCTGCACTACCACAAAAAGCTCCCAGAGAGGTTTGGTGCTGAGTCTGTGTGTGCACATTAAATAGAAAATAGTAGTAAAAAGAAAAGTAAATAGACATAGATCCTAAAGATCAAGCAAGTGACAGGGATATGTGAGTTTGGACCTGGAAATCCTTTAGTTCATCCCCTGCTGATGGTCTGCTGTGTCTGCACAAGGCAGCTACATTTTTTAAAGGATCAGCAACTGAAACAGGAGCTTCTGTGGGTCTCATGGGTGTCAGCTGGGCCACTGGGAGAGCGTCTCTTTGCTGACTTTCCATCTGTGATCCAGTGGTGGGTGTAAGGAGAGGTTAGAAGCTGCAGAGGAAACAAAGTTAAACAAGATTCTTGTATGGTTCAATTGATTCTAGTTTATGCTTTCCTGATGAGCAGAGTGTCTGATTGTATATGTAGTCATAATTTATTATAGCTGTACAAGACAATTATGTTAATCTTACTTTTATTTCCTAATATTCTTTGATCTCATACACATCAAAGATGTAAAATTTTAGTCTTGTTGGTAATTAGCTAGAAAGCAAATATGTTGTCTGTCAGTACAGAGGATACAAAGCACAAGAAATTGTCCTGGGGGAGTCTAGATTCTAGACTAATTTTTTTTTTCCTCATCAGATTTTTATTTCCCTTTCATCAGTTCCCTCAGCCATTAAATAAATGTACTGGAAGTAAACTTTGCTATTGTGAAATTCATTCAGCTTATTAAACCACCTAGTCAGTCAGTATGAATCCTCAATTGAGGAAAAGCAGTTTGGTACATCAAACAAAAATGAACATCAGTGTTTCCCAAAGTTGCAACAACCCCTTGCGGTCTGTATTGACGAAGGTTTCACGCTTGCTTGCTGTTAGTTTTAAGCAGGCACAGGGTAATGCTGTGCACAGTTCTGATTTGATTCACCCATTATAGTCCAAAGGCTTTGATTTCTAACTTGTGATTAGTGCTCTGGTCAAGAACTACAAATGAGGATATGCTAAATTATTTGGCTCTGCAGTTGCTCTTCAAAACTGTCTTTCTGGAAAGAGAAAACACACAGGGATTATTTTACAATTTCTGCAGTGAATCTCTGCATCAGGACTTTATGCCTCCAGCTGGTGGATTTATACATCGCAGTTTATTCTGGGGATTGACCCCTCCCTCCACTTTCGTTCATGAATTGCAAAGAGATCATTATCTTCATAAATTTGTTTACAGTCCAAAACTTTCATATGAATAATTTATGGCAACATTTCAGCCTAAGGATTCTTCTCGGTGTGCATAACAAGTATTTATTAGATGGTTTCGTATTGGAAGTTGTTATTAGACTTGATTCTTTCCTGTTCTGAGGTTGGCTGTCCTTATCTTTTTTAATTACTTCAGCTTCTTGACAAGATGACTGTCTTGCCATAAAATAAAATTTTGTTTCTTGATTAAACAAGTCTGCAGGCAGCATAGGGCCACAAAATTTACAATTGGATTATTGAAAAAAAAAAACAACCCACTGAATTGTAGTCTGAGTCTGAAAACAAGAGCAGAATCATCTCTGCTAGGGATAATTAATTAATGAAAATCTGTCTGTGCTATGAAAATCTTTTGAATACCTGCATAATAATGTACAGTTTGTCATCTGTCTCTGAGGATTAAAACAATGTGAAATACTGGTAGCATTCAAGTTGATGACAAAGCTGTAATTAATTTCAGCAGCGCCAGAATTTTAGGCCAAATCTTTCAAATTCACTAAGATCTGTATGTCATTGTGATTGTTGGATTACGAAAGTCTGAACCATTGAAATGGCAAACAGCTTCTGCTAAAAATTTTGCCTCATCTAATTCCTGTTTTATGCTTCTAGCTGTGCATTTCTGCATTACTTCCCTGCGTTTATAATCATTTACAGTGACGCTGAGCTGAAACACCAGAAAACAGTCCTTTATGATGCTGCAGTTCCTTGATAGTAACAGAAAATACCACAAGAAATACTACCAGAAAATCATTTCGTGTGTTTTCAGCCCCACCAATGGATTTTCTGTGGGCCTGGAAAAGTCACTGCAGAAGAGAAATGTGTCTGCCCAAGGGTTGGTCTCTACTGGAGTTTATCAGAACATCTGCTGTTAGTTATGATGCATCTTTTGATGTCAAAGACAAAACAAGGGTTTGTTTGGTTTTGGAGGAAGGGGTTTCACATAGAATAAAGATTCACAAGCGTGCAGTGCACAGAACCCAGCCCTCAAGTCCCCATCACTCTGGAATTAATTAGAGCACTATTTTTCTATCCACACAGCTCTCAACAAAAGATGGGAGTATTAGCCATTTGCCTATCATCTCATTCCTATTTATCTTTCTTTGGATGTTTCTTGTTTCCTTTACCTCTGAGGCTACTCTTTGCCTCTGGCTAGGACTGACAAGACTATTACATATATAATACTCAGTGGATAATAAAATTTGGCTTTGTGGACAGAATCAAATAATAGCTCTAAAACTTGTCTTTAAGTGGAAATGTGCAGAGGGAGAGGGTAGTGACATGGAAAAAGTTGTGAAAATGTTGTTTTGACTCCACTCCCAGAGAGAAGTTAGGGAGTGGGGAGACGGTGAGAAGTAGAACAAAGGCAAAATATCTATAATCTCCCTGTTTTAATTTCTGGGTTATTGAACTCATTTTAAGCTTTTTTTTCCCCTTCAAATTCAGATAAATTCTGAAATGACATGTCATTTTGAAATACGGTAGAAAAATTGCTTTTTGACAGCTCCAATTTTTTTTGTTCTTTTGGTCACAATTACGTGCCAAGTGCGTCCTGGATTCACAGGATGTTTTATTCTCCCTCAGAGTTTTTTTTTTTTCCCAAATAATTTACCGTTCAGCTCAGCAATATGTATATACCATCCAGCTGGCCTTTTTTTTCTCTAGCTTGAACTATGATTTATTCCTCCAAAGCACAGAGATCTTCTTACCATTGTGTAAAAGACATCTTACTGAATTCATGGCAGACTCAGCTGCCTGATCAGCCTTCCCAGCAGGCTGCTCATCCGTCTTGGGGCAAAGACTCACTCTGGTACATTTACCACAGTAGTGACCCACCAGCTTATTCTTCTCAAGGTGCTGTATGTTACCTGAGACATCTTCAAAACAACATTTAGTAGTAGGCAGTTCCCATCAGCTACCTTGTAGCCTGAAGAATTGACTTCAGGTAGGGTTTAGAAAATTACTTTGAAAAAACTTGAACTGCTCTTTGTTGGCTCATTCATAAGATGTCTGAAATTACTGCTGACCGCAATGGTAGTTTGATTTTTAGATGCCAGAGAAAACAAACATAAAGGGGTTTTTTTCAGAGAAAACTGAACACCTCTACAATATTCAAATAGCTGAAAGAAATTCAGGAAAGCTGCCCAAAAGAAAAAAATCTTTGCTTTCAACCTAAACTTCTGCAAATCAGATGGTGTGTGGAAACCACAAAGCTATAACAAAGTAAATATCTTTGTTGTGTGTCAGGATCTCCCTGCTTGCTGTGCATTCACATGGACTAGTTCACGGTGCCTGGTAGGAAATGGTGGTGTACAAAAAAGGCTATAATAATCAAAGCTTTTTATAGAGATCACTGCAGTGTGTATGGATAAGTGTAAACCAGAGACTTACCTAATTTACTCCAGTAAATTCATTTATAGAAAACTGAAGAAGCAAACTTGGACTTCATTTGCCTATGTTGCTTTGGTTACTTTGGTTTGTGCAAAAGGCTGCTCTCAATCAGAACTCTTTGCATTCGTCTGCTAATGCAAAAATTGACTTCTTTTTTGGGGTTGAAATGGGTTAGAATTTGGTGGAAAAAGCAAGTGGTTGCCATCTATGAATGCAGAGAGAGGTAATAATAAAGAATTCATTCATTCTAGGCGTTACTGGAACTGAGGAGTTGAGAAAGTACTTTGTCATCTGCTTTCTACCTTCATTTAACCAGCAACACCAGGATTCCTCTGAAACTGGTAGCGTGATGGGTTGGATGTGGTCCATTCAGTAATGTGGAAAAAGGACTGTTTCAGGATCAGTCTTTGGTGGTTAACATCCTTCTGATGAAATTGAGTGCCCTGTAAAGGCGCAGTAGCCATAGGCTGGTGATGAACACCCTCTGTGGACTGGGCAGCACGCGGGACAAGGACCATGCAAGTCTCTCCCCTGTGTGTCATCAGTGCTCTTCACCTTTGAGCAAACCCGTGGGGATGCAGCCCCCCACCCTTCCCAGCCCTTGGGAAGGCTGTTGGACATGGCCACTTGCAGTGATGTATTTCTGTGGTGAGGAGTCTCTGTGGGTAGCTGATACCTGGACATAACTGAGCAGCTGTTGCTTGATGATGGCTTTGAGTCCCAGCAGTGAGCGAACCTGGTGACCCAGCACTGAGACTCCCTTTTCTATTACCAGTCCTCTGAGCCACTCTGTTCCCCCCATGTACTTTCAACATATTTAACATGTTACAGCTGTGCTCAATGCTATACAATAGTTAAGAGGGCTGCCAGCATTTCCAGTATGAACTCGTATTTTAAGGATAATAACTCAGCTGTAAAAATGTGCTCCAGGCTGAAACTTTATAAGGAAGATTTCAGCCTAAGAGTGACTTTATCTGGACAAAAAACAAAAGGGAAAATATATCAATTTAGTCATTCTTAATCAGTACAGATATATTAAAAAGAAAGTAAGTAATCCTTGCTGGATCAGTTGCTCACTTTTTCTTCTTTTTAGCTTAATAATAGCCAAAACCTACACCGTTTTGAATTTTTCATTTCTACTTTTTAGACTAGTTGCACCACTTGCACACCAAACATTTACTCACAAGTGTTGGTTTTAAATTGGTTTTCCTCAATATTTTCATTTTCTTTTAAAAAACAATGGAGTGTGGAGCAAAGTAGACTCAAGTTAGCCATTTTCTCTTATTAACTCGAAATCTGCTGAGCATGAATCAAGAGGTAAAATGTGTTCTTTTCATGATCAATTTGGACAGGAGCGTGTGATTGAAACCACCTGTTCTCTTTGAGCCTGCTTTGGTGGTGATGTAGGCCCAAAGATGTGCGCCCAGCCTGAACGCTCATGGACTTGGGAAAGTTCAGATGTAGATACAGACCCATCCCAGAACCCTGATAACAGACCAGCTCATGAGGCCTCTATATATCACACATGTTTCAAGACACTTTGAGGTCTTTGGTAGAAGGCAGACTTATAAATGTTATGTGTTTACCCTAATACACAGATTGATTTCTCTGGAAGTACCTGAAAGTAAACAAGACATTAAAATGTCTGATACTTAGTTTAAAAATCTGTTCGCCCTCTCTAGGTTCCTTTTTTTCTGACTGTTGACACAAAACTGAGAGCTTGAATTTGATTTCATCTACAGGAGTTGTACCTTCACTGATTTAGATATGGTTGCCTTTGAAGGACATGCTCTGTGGCTTTTTGAGGTCTCCTGCGTCAGGAAGAGAAGTTTTGGCTGGGGACATCTTTGCAGCCACAGTTTCTCCAGATTGTGCCTATATTATCAGTTATTCAAAACAATGTGAAAACTGCACTAGTGTCATTGGGAGCATCATCCAAAGTGGGGAGGATTGTCCAGGTGCAGCAAAAGCCAGGTGTTGGTGGCAGTTGGCTTGTACAGAGTCAAGTCCAAGCAGCAACCGGTCTGGGTAGAGCCAGAAAAATCACAGTTAAAATTTGTAAAGGCATGAGTGAGGCATAGTCTAACGTTACTCTTAATGATGGAATGTAAGGTAAGAAGGCCCTATTGAAAATAAGTGCCTCAGTCTTGGTTTTGAGGTCTGTCACAAAGCTGGCAATGCCAGGTGGCCATTTTTAACCAGTCAAAGGACAAATCCCAACACAGAATTTGAGTGGATGTCATCCACAGTCTCCCCTAAGGAGTTGCAAGTCCAGAAAACGAAATGCAATTTGGGATATGGGCCAGGACATGTAGGCTGTGAAAATGTGTGGGTTAAAATGAGAGGAAAGGCAGGCTGGAATCATTTTTCTTTCTATTACTGTGTGGGAAAGGGCTTTGTTTAACATTACAGGTTACAAATCTAACAAAACATGACAGAGAGACAGATTTCTGTATTTGTCCTCTCTAATAAGGGCACATTTTTAGTTTTCAAGATTGGTATGAATCACTGTGATCTAGAACTCAATTGATACATAACATGAACAGTGTCTTAGTAGAGGATTTTCCAGTCAATCATCTTCAAGTCTAAAATCTGTTATTGAACAGAAGCATATCTTAAGAAAAACATCCTTAGACGCTCAGGGTTTCATTTATAGCATCTTCTACTATCTATCTTTCCTAATAGGTAGGATAAGAAGGATTCCTGAGAAGATTATGTGGATATTACTCGTCCTCATCAGCTTTCCAGAACTTTTAAATTTGAAAAATGGGATGAGGAGGGAAAGGACGTAATTTTCAGACCCGTCATACCTTTAATCTTCCTTTGTGCAAGAGTTGCACAAAAAGGAGTTTAGACATAGGCAGCAGATGGCAGTGCTCCATAGTGCATCCTCATGGATGATGGACATTGTGTTTGTAGCTGGATTCAAGAGAGCAATATTGACCTCAGTATTTAAGGTGGCTTTCTACCCACCCCATGCAGCTGCGTACTTGGATTACATGGCAGCCCCTGCAACAGCATGGTTCTGAGGGTGCAGACTAGATTTGAACCTACCCAAGGAGTTAGCTCTGATGTTCAAGAGTTGCCTTTGGCTTGACATTGCAAGAGCTGACATGAGGTCCAGGAGAAACTGTGCCAAGCCTTCTCACTTGTATAGTCCATCACTAATAAATTCTGGCTTAAAAGTGAACACCTGATCTCAGAGTTGCAGGGTTGCATCAGAGTTGCATCCTGGTACTTAGCCATTCCTTGACCATTGTTCCCATTGTCCTCTCAAATATTTGAGATCTCACAGAGGAACACTCTGCTCTCTGCCACCCTGGCACCTCAGTATATCTCCTTGGTACTTCATTAAGAGATACCACCTCACTCTTCTGAAAGCTGAAGTTATTTCAGATGTTCCTCTCTAAGTCTGGTGGTGTTAGGTCCTTCTAGTGTCGTGGAGATAACACCATGCACAGCCATACCATCTTCTTTGTTGTGTAAGGTATCATTTTTTTTGCCTTACCTCTAATATAACCTTAATACATAGGGTTATATTACCAGCCTGCTTTTCTGTTTGTGGGGGAGTTTTTTTTCTCTTTTTGATAGCCAGTTCCTCATAATTTCTGACGTCTCCCAATGTCAGTGTTTGTCCTTCTAATAAGAGAATCTTTTCCTCCAGCACAGCTGCTAGATTGCAGCACATACAGTGCAAGTCCCTCCAGGTTTTGGGCAGGAAATGAAACACAGCACATCTGTTACAGATCACAGCTGCTGTCCTGTCACTGGCCATGCAGTGTCAGGGCTAGAAGTGTGTGTAGAAGAAATGTCACAGGCGTTTCCTCCCCAAACCCAGTTAAGCACTCTCTGTGCCTGGCAAATGACCTATGTGCTAAATCCTGCTCGAAAAGCAGAGGTCAAGGGCCCAGTGTATCAGGCACTTGGTCACGACTGTTGTCTTGCCTTTATGGAGCACACAGACAGGGACTGCCTCACCTTGCATGGAGAGCTTGAGACCCAGGGAGAGCCAAGGTCCTGCCACATGAAACACAACCATACGTGCTCTGCTGTCACCAACCTGCTCTGTACCTCTACAAAAAAGCAGGAGCCTCTGGAGGCAGATCTTCCTGTTAAGCATTTTTCTCCTCTTTAGAGCGTATTTGCATGAGTGAAATAAAATAAGTAAGCATTTTCAAATAATAACAGAAGTTTGTACTCATTTCTCATTAAATGTTGCTCATAAACAAGAAATTTTAAAACCAGTCACTGTAGCTTTTAGTTACTTTTGCCATAATAAATCCTTCACTGAGAGTTTCAAACATTAAAAAAAACCTATCCACATATTGAAAAAAAGTTGTGGCCTGAGTGGGTGTAATAGAATTGGAAATATCATTTGTCTTCCCATGTGTAATTATGTGTATGTATATATGAATATGTAAAGTCAGACTATGGCATTCTTTTTGAAAGCTTCATTTGAACCCAGTAAGGCAAGGAAGTGAAAATTTAGGCTAAAAACTGGTGCTCGCTTGTATTTTAATTGTACTGTTTGATAATTTCCATTTTGCACCTTGTTAGAACTAGGATGTGCCGTTAGGACAGTTTTTATGCCTGGTTATAGGCAAGAAGGGAGGGAATACAACAGAACTGTTTGAGAGGAAGTATTATTTGGATTTAGCTTTAAAAGATGAAAATCCATTCTGATGCTAAGAAAAAGTAGTCCACAGGAAAGAGACTCCTGATTCCCATTTACTAGAATGGTATATCAGACCCTGGGAGACTGAAGAGGAAGGCTTTCATCCACATCAGAAAATATATATAAGAATATAAACAGAATGTAATTATTTATTTTGACATGGATTGAAATCTTTGGATATTTCTTTTGTGAAATCTGATATTGGGAAGGGCAGGAGAAGATTTGATCTGTGTATTGCAGTGGTTATGTCCCAAGCAAATCACCACCCCTGTGTTACTTCTTTGCCTTCTGGTGATGTTAAATCTTACGTGAGAGTTGCTTTTGTTAGTGGTGGCTCTTCTTGACAGAACAAAAGCACTGATACGTGGAGTGGCTGCATAAAGCCATCATACAGCCAAGTGCACTTATAAGCTGAAGAGTAGGGAAAAAAACCCAAAAGAAATGCATTTTCTTGTTCCCTTCTAGAATGTCAGATGAGGGAGCAAGAGCTGCCTATGACCTCTCTGCCTGCTCCAGCACTTGCTGGAATGAATACTCCACGGCAACAGGTCATTCCCTAGGTGCTGTGGGCTCCTTACTGTTAGCAGGCCCCAGCATAACAGCTCCATTTACTCAGGCTATAATACTAGTAATTGTAATACTAGTAATTTTATTTTGTTCCTGAGTTAAGTTGAAGAAGGGTGTGAAAACTTCAGGTTTTCAGCCTACAGAGAAGCATGTGTCCAGCCTGCATGTGCAGACCGTAAGGGGAAAGATACAGCACGGGGCTCACCATCTCTGCTTCAGAGTCCCTGTAGCAACTCAGGTGTATTTTCCCTTCATAAATATTGTCTTTTTCGTCAATGGCCTTTCTTTTGAGGTCATATTTTGGGTGGAAAGATTCAATTCACCATGCAAAAGTCACCTTAGGCACTGAGTGACACAGGCAACTTTTCTTGGCAACAGAAATGCTATTTGTTTTTGTTAAATCCTTTTAGATTAACAGAGAGAGGTATGCTATGAAATGTACTGTTTTTTTCATCTCTGGTAGAAGCATAAACTTCTGGTAGAAGCATAAACACATATAGTGCTGCCTGGTATAATACTTTTATTGCCAGGTATTGCTTTACCTGTGCACGCAGTTACCAATATAAAACTCTTCCTATTGCATCAGCTGTGTTTTCCTTATCTCTTGATGTTCCCTTTTCGATATCATTTTAATCTGCATTTATATGTGTGGCCTAGTATCTGTATATTATCAAAAGCTGTATTTCAAACTAGGATACAGGAAATATAGTTAAAGGCAAGAATGACAATGGGAAAGAAACCATCAAAAACCTTGGCTGTTATTATAGGAAAGGTGGTGCATACACAAGGGTCACCTTTGTTCTTTATTTACCACACTATATTTGGATGCTTAATCCTTTAAAACCGGTTACTTCTGGGCAGTAACTCTCTTGGACCTATGACATATACTTTCAGCCGAGGAAAGAAGTTCACAAACACAGAGCACAAAAATGAGAAAGGGAAAGCAAATATGTCCATTACTCCAAGGAGAGTCAACTGAGTTATGAAGGTGATGTCAGATCAGAATTTGAACTTATGCCCAAGATTAGAAATATTACAATGTGAACTTGTGGTTTAATACTCAGTACAAAAGTAGGGCTCAGAGTTGATGAAGGACTGTATCAGGCTTTGCTTATTCCAAAGTTAATTCTGCTTTAATTTAGTGGAGGATTTGAGCTTCTTGCTCACTTTACCCCATTTTTACCAAGCTTTTAAATTCAAAAATGTAATGGAATGAAATCAAATCCTAAGATTTGCAGAATATACATTGTTAGCCGATGTTTATTGACCTTCTTCATCATACACAAATCATGATTTAATCTCTGATGAGCTGGCAAATGCCAAGGCAATCGCTACCATTTCGCTGAGAAAGGAAAAATAGGTTTTCCTTTGTTTAGGAACATCAACGAGTATTCCCGGCAGAGTTGATGACAGAGGACAGAGAGGATTTCAAAGTTACCTTTGATCTTCCTTCAATAGTCGTAGAAGTTTAGCCACTTACCAACCAGTGCAGAGTAGTTCACTAGGCTCGCAGTTCTGACGAGGGGACCCCATTATTTCTGCTGCCTGTGAGAGGCAGCCCAAGGAGATTGAACAAGTCAAGACTAGACAGAACAGTAAATCAATAGAAACATGGTCATCATTTGCTCAGTATGCAGAGAGAGTATACTTATCTGCAAAAATATGCATGTTGATTTTTTTCCTATCAATTCTTGATAGACGTGTCTGTCTGATAAGTATAAGGAAAGTCATCCTTTCACTCAGTTTAATAAAACATCAAGAAACAACATGTTCTGGATAACATAAAGACATTCACTTGGTAGTAGGGTAATAAATTTTCAGATGGAATGACCTGGTGCTTATATGTCTGCACAAAGTCTGTAAACAAATTTGAAAAGTAGGTTTGCTGCTGTAATGTTTACTGGCTTTACATTGGCCAGTATTAACAAAATAGAATTTGTAAGTATGGCTAACTTGTTGAAACTTCTTAAATAAAGAAAAAGTAAACTGTAAAATAAGCAGATGCTTACTGTAAGCTTTTAAAACTATTTATTCAGCTGGTATTTTCCCCTTAAGTCCAATATCAGTATTAGAACACTGGAATAGAATAGAAGCCTTTAATACAGTTCATTACTGTAGAAAGCTGTGACTAACTAATCCATCCTCCCACTGGCCCCTAAGTGCATCTCTCAACTCGTGAACTCTCTGTCCTTAAAACCTCCTAATACACTTTTTATTTCTGATGTCACTTTCCCACCCTTCAACACACAGAGAAGGCATGTGTCTTTGAACCAGCATAGACTTTAGTTCTGCTGATGCCTTTTGGTATTCGCAAGTACTTAGAGTTTACTTCATATAATAAAACCCCCTGTATTTAATGTCCTTTTTGTAATTTCAGTTTGTTGCCAAAAAGGGGATGTGCAGTGTTTGTAGTTAATAAAGTCTGGCTTCTCTCTTTGCAGGTGATAGACTATATTCTGAAATATATACATTAACTTTCTTATAGGAAAGGTATGTTAAGAGCTTAAAGTGTTTTGAAATAGTAAGGGCTTTCAAATAAAGTGAAGAGGAATTCAAGTCTGTATGTTAGCTTATCTTGGGTTTATCAAAGTGTTGCAGAAATCTGCATGTCTGTATCATTAATTCCTTACCTTTTGCCATGTTAATTTCTTTTAAATCCACTATAGCACTGACACAATTTTATGACATGTCATATGCCAGGAATATCTTGCCAAATTTAAAAATCAGCATAGTAACCAGTTTCTTGTGGGAATTACAAAAAAAAAGTAATCATACTGAGGCAACAGGGGAGTTCTGAATAATTGAGAGGCCAGTTACTTGTTTTGGCAAAGACAGTAGCAAAAACCTCATCATAATTTCTTCTGCAGGTTTTTTTAAACTAAGCTGGACCTTAAGTAATATTATGCAATGCTAAGATGTCTTTCTCTACAGTTTACAAACTCAATAAAATCAGACATCCAAGCAGATGAAGATGAAACAATATGTTTGCTATAACCTTTGCCTGTAGCCAACTGGATGTTTATCAGCAACTACATATTATAGGCTGAAAAGAATCAAATTACTTTTAATATGATGGCAACATCTGATGCAAGACATTGTTGTCTTCTACAGCTAAATAAATTGAATATGAATGGACTTGACAGCATGTATTATGAAATGCATTATGGTCTGGAGACTGGGAGTCGCCCTAACAACCAGATGATATTTCCTTAATTAAGGACAATTTCTTTCCTATGTGATCACAAGAAGATTCTGAACTGGTGAATTAATGATCTGGGAAATGCATGTAATTCTCTGCTCTAGGTAACTGTCAGCTTAAAACATGTTAAGCTGTCTTAGGAAAGCTGCAAATACTTGATTTGTTTTCCCAACTTCTTTTTCTAACGTATTAAATGGTGTATGTTTAGGGACTGGAATATGTATATATTCAATTTGAAAATAATATGTTCACTGTCTTTGAGCAGTTCTTTTGTCCTTGATTTATTTTCTCTCCAGTCCATAATTTTTAATAGTTTATTTGAAATACCTGTCTTACTTACCTATTTGCTGAAAGACATTTGCTGTCAGATTTTTCCACTGTATGTCTAGAACTTGTGTTTGTTCCACTAAATCATAAGACTTCCTTCACCACTGCCCCTTCTTCATTTCCAGGTTGCTGAATTTATACACAGGAATAGTTAGCAGTCTGTAATCACAGCAAGTTCCTTCAACTATACCTTTGCAATAAGCATCTTTGCACAGGATTGCATCCAGGGGCTTCTTTAGTATTTCCAGTGAGGGAGACTCCACAACCTCTCTGGGCAACCTGTTCCAGTGTACTGTCACCATCACAGTAAAAGTTCTTCCTCATTTTCAGGAACTTCCTGTGCATCAGTGTCTGTCTGTTGCCTCTTGTCCTATTCCTTGGTACCAGTGAGAAGAGCCTGGTTCCATCTCTTGACACCTTCCCTTCAGATACTTATATACCTTGATGTCCTCTGATCATCTTCATGGCCCTCCTCTGGACTGTCTCAAATGGGTTCACATCCTCTTTATACTGGGGCCCCCAGTGCTGGACGCATCTCTCCAAGTGGGATCTTATGAATATGGAGAAGAGGGGGAGAATCTTTCCTTGACATCACAAGTGGGAGCTTAACTTGTCTGTCATGGGAAGCTCTGAGGCAATTCTCAATCTTTTAGTCAAAGGAGAAAAGTGCTTGTAGAGGGAACTGAGAACTGTTTATCAGTTGATAAATTTCATTTGAGTGCTTATGGTTTGGTACAGTAAAATGCTGATCGTTCTGAGCATAAAGCTTACAATTTCTTACCATAACCAAAAAGTGCAGGTGAAGTCCTAACCCTAAGACCTCATCTGGCTGCACAGTATCCCAGGCCACTTATTTTGAACACACAGCAAAACCATTATTTCCTTTGAGCATGGTGCTTCTTCAGACTCTTGCACTGAATCTGCTATTCAGGGACTGCTGGATGGGCTGAAGGGGTGTGTGCCCCGCAGATTTGATTTTAGACTTTCACCCAAAGTGAAGACTTTACTGTGGTAGTCCATTAAATGAGTTAATCAAAAAGTTAATCTATGTAAACCAGTGCAAATTAATATAGCCGAGAAAGTGGCAAAATTGTTTGCAAATGTTGCAGGTTTGAGACATGCCCACTGATGTTTTCTAAGCATTTATTTGGAATCATGACAGATACTCTGTGGAGGGCAGCTTCTGTAATTTGCGACATCCCTCTAGGGAGTCTTGTCAATGCAAGAAATGTAATCCATTATATGACGTAAAACAAGCATGTATGTATTCCATATGCTGAGGGTATTACAAAAAGGACTGACCAAGACGAGCCTACCACTATTCTTCTTACCACTGCATGCAGTAATGAGTTTGCAGGGACTGCAGATTCTATACTTCTCAGATAGGATGTGCATAGGAAAAATATTGCTGGAAGGTGAGAAAAATTTGAATTGGTACTTCCCCAGAATTTTTTGTATCTATTTTTATTTGTGACTGAAAATTTGAAATCTTTAGCTTCTGATCAGATCCTTGGCAAACATAGCTCTACGTAAATGTGAGGCAGACACTTAAGAACAGGTGTGCTGTGGGTTTTGGAACAAGTTTGTTTTAAATTCTTGTTTATAGGTGGATTATGTCAGTAATCTCAAAGGAAAAAAAAGTCAATTTTTTTGACCAAATACATTCATCTACATTTTTCACTGCTTTATAGCAGATATAACTTGATTGTGCAAGTTTGTGATGTGTGCACACAAACATGCATGCAAAATAAAGTTATTATTTCTTATGAGGAAATAGCTGGAAATGCCTCCTTACTTTACTTTCTGCAAGAAAAACAGCAGACCACTCTTTCTGACTTTCTTTGACCAACACAGGAAATAGCATTTTACAACATAGAACTGAAGAGAATCAGCACTTCAGTAAGGCATGAGGTTGCCAACATGTGACCTTGGGGAGTGGGAGAGTAAAAACCAAGGAATATGAACGGCAAAGAAGCTCTCTCTCCAAAGCTGCACTGGCATGTCTTTTTGGTCAAAGTCTAGTTCTTGCTTTAGCTCATATGCTCGTGGTTATTGATGCCTTCGTTTTTCTGCGGAGAAGAAAAATGCTTTTAAGTACTGTGTATGTGTATTAAATGGGTGTCACTACCAAACTCACTGTCAAGAGCTAGTCTTACTTAATCAGCTCTAAAATGTCATGAGTAAGGGTTCTTAATTGAGACTGGAAAAATCCAAGATAATTACCATAATAGGTTGAAGATCTCTGAGACTGAAGGTTTTAGAAGTCAGAGAAAATTGGGGACATATGTGTTATGTCTGTAAGATTGTTCTATATAGAATATGGAAAAATGGAAATGACAGGCGTTTTGCAATGTACAGTAAGCAGTATTCATCATAGAAAGAACATATGCATTTGTTTGTCAGAAGTAATGAAGTAAAAAACGACACTTAATTGGAACTGACATAAAACGGCCTCATTAGCAGTACAAATAATATATGTATGTATCTTGGTTGTCAATAGGAACAAAACATATTTCTTCTGACAGATATATTAGTCTCTTTTGAGATTCATGTCAAGTTTTCAGTCAGGTTCACTCATTTAGAGAATGCTGCCTTTTTTTTTTTTAATTTTTTTTTAAGCGAGAGGTTGAACTGTAAATAATGTGTGTTTCTAGGGTGCTGTGATAACACCAACAATGGACCACACTATGTCAATGCAGCCAGCAAGCATGATGGGCCCTCTGACCCAACAGATGAACCACCTTTCCTTGGGCACAACAGGAACGGTAAGACCACTATTTGCTTCTCCATTTCAAAGCATTTCTTACTGAGTTTTTTAAGGTAATTTATTATTCCTGGCTCTTCAGTACTTCACCATCATCCAGTCAGCATTAGGTATTATAGAACAGAAATGACAAAGTAGTGTAAGTAGTAAAATAGTAGGTCAACAAAACCTGCTCTGTACTTAAGAGTAATTATTTGTACTAATTCTCATGTAATTATGGAAGTACTGTTCTACCAATTTGTTTTTTAATGTGAAATTGTTGCTTGTCAGTCCAGAGAGTTTCATACCGCTGGGAAATGGGAATTCTCGCTTTCTGCTACAACCCACTACTCACTTCTAAACCATAGCAGCGAGCCATACGTATTTTGTTCCAGGCTTAGAAATGTGATTTTTGGTTAAGGCCAGCTGTGTTTCCAGTATATCATATTTAAGCATGCATATTTCAACGATTATTTTCTCTTTAAGCTGTGTAGGTCAGATTCAGCTAACTCCCCCAGAGTCAGAGATAGGCAAAAACCCCCTCTTAAATAAAATTATTGTAGCTCTCGGAAAAGTTCCTAAAATACAACAGCTACAGACAATATGTGGTGGTTTGATATGTGAATGAGTGCACACTGCATGTACATGTCAATTTTTGTGAAAATACAGGCATAAATATTACACTTCTATTTCTTTAGCACGCCTATTCTCTATGCAATCATTGCATGAAAAATCTGTTATGCACTTATATATTTTTTTTCACCACTGTTCTACTTGACACTAATCTATAGGAATAAGTTTTCTAACTTTTTTTTTTTTAGTTGAATAAGGTACTGAGTAAAGTTACATCTGTACAAAGTTATTTAATTCACTGTATTGGCTCTTTTCTTCCTCTTCGTGATCCTCTTCTCTTTACCTCCTTTTTCCTTCTCTGTTGAATTTAACTCCAGTGTTTCTTCCCACTTCTTTAGAAAAACTCTGCTAAGATCTAAGACTTCTCTATTTTTTTTCTGACAAAACTTAAATTTGATGGCTTATTGTTTATTCCTGATATCTTAAATATTGCATTCAACAATCAAAAGAAGTAGGAATTACATCGCAAAGTTAAATTCAGCACTTTTCCATTCATGAAATTGAAGGAAATGCTTGGACTAGTGAGAATTTCTGCATGTGTAGTTATTGTGATTCAAAAGTGTGTTTAACAATTAAGGCAAGGAAATGGAAAACGAATTCTGGTTGTGCTGTTGGGCAGCACCTGTGAATTTTTTACTCTGTCTGTCATATTCAATTCCATAACTCTTAACAGACATTGTCTTCTGTGCTCATTGTCTCGAAATCTTAATGCAAACTAGAAAATTCCTAGCTAATGTTCTCTTCTGGCTTGAGACCACTATTACAGTGCTTATAGTAACAAATCAATTTGGGGAAGGACTCTGAAAGGCAGTGGGTCATCTGGTGGGTGATAATAAGATCCTAAATTCTTGTTACTGAGATCGAAAATCTTTCCTTTCTTTTCCTACCTCTTTACACAGTCTTTCAAGGTCACAGCATTCCCTGTGATAATTTCTTGAAATACATTCAGAGGTATACCATACAGGTTTATGTTTACTATCTTTAAAACTCCTAAGTCATATGCGAAAACTTAAAGGGCAAGAAAGAGTGGATGTTTGATGAGTGCTCCATAACCATAGGCTTTTCATACATCTCAAATGACACCCTATTTTATCACATGCAACGTTTCTCTTTGATAAAAACACCATCAGCACCGCATTCAGTTAAAGTACTCATGGAGGCAGGATAATCCTGGAGGTCATCAAGAATTCCTCCTGTTGGGAATTCCTCCTATCAGAAATCAGGATTTGGGCTGCCAGTAGCAGCTTTGTTGGATGTATCCATCCAGACTTGAAATTCATTCTTCGGCATGTATTCTGTTAGAGAAAAAAAAAAAAGTGGGGAACAAAACCTATTTACAGAGATTATTTATATAGAGATATTTCTACTTCATTTGTACAGAATTCTGAGTTTTGGTCCAGAGAGAGGAGCACTGAGAGCATAAAGCATAAATTGTGCCAAGTCCAAACCATGCTACTGTGAATACCTCAGCAGGCCTAGGTTTTATGGAAGATAAAAGATAAAAATGATACATTTCTGTTAGGAATATATTTTTTAATTTTTTTCCTAAAACTATGTAACAGAGTACCCTAAAGAGCTACCAACTACCTTTCAAGAAACCAGCCAGAATTTTTTAGGCAAACAAGGCAAAAAGTCACAAATAATCCTACTCAGTGTTGGCAGTAACTCTCTCCCAATTTAATTTAAAAGCTTGCAGTATGCAAAGCAGTTTTTATTGGAAGACTTTCATATGTTCTCTTCCTCAGACAAAGCAGTTTACTAATTAACAGAACATATTTTTCAGCCGAAACAGACCCCTGTGATCACTTAAGTGAGAGCTGACTTCAAAACCATGCCCACACTTGCCCAGTTCAGGATGAACACTGGGTTTCTAAAGCATTGCTTCAACAGAAGATCTATTCTCTAGTGAGTGACCTAAAGAAAAAGCATAAGGGCCTATGCAGCTTCATATCTTGTGGGAATTACTCTGCCTTTTGATGCTCTCTAAAAGGTTAAAATACTCTGTCCAGGCTGGAGCCATTCCATCTCCCTTCACAGAGGAGCACTCTTTAGCTCTTTGGTGAAGGGAGTGACCTGAGTAACAGCAGCCTCTGCCATTTCCTGCCTCAACACCCAAAACTGGATTTGAATTTTGATCTCCCAACGCTGAAGCACACATTAAAACCCTTGGGAATTCAGGGGGCAGCTGCCTCCATCCAGTTGATTACTTAGTCACCAGCCCAGGGTGGGAATTTCCGGCTTAATGCTGGCAGGGCTGTTCACTTCCAGCTGGAAGCATCCAATTCAGCAGCCAAAACAACGTAGTTTTTCTATACACTCATAGTCTGTCACATTTCCCTTGTGCCATGTAAAGTTGTCCCCCAAAAGCACAAATAATCTTATTTAGGAAACCGTTTGCCACGAATAGGGACAAGAAGTTTCCTTTCTCTCCTAAACCACCAAAGAATGCACATTTAATTTCATTTTATTATATTTTTAACATTCTTATTTCTTATCAGTTATTGAATTGTCTGCATAAAATTAGACATCTCTACTGTACTAAGCAATACCTAATCAGGAGGATGCACGAGGGCCATCAGGATGCCAGGCCAAGTGAAAAGCTGCAAATCCATCTTTGCTTGATTTCAATGCCAAAGGATGGTATAGGGCACTGGAGGGAGAGAGGAGGTAAAGACCTGCCATTTGTGGTAACTCAACCCTACATTCCTGTGTTGTGAGAGAGTTTTCTCTCTCAGCATTTACACGTCCCAGTTACTGTGCTTTGTGCTTCATCCACCAAGAACATAATTCTTTTCTGCCTTTATGAAAATCAAATTGATTTTGCCAGGGAAAATACAGTTTTTGTTACTGATGAATTGAGAGGCACGTGTGCTGCTCTGATCACTTCCCCAGTCTGCCTGAAATCTGGAGTTAAGCAGAGAATCTGCCAGAGGGGTGATTTCTACCATATTTATATGTATTTTTCATACGTACCTCTTCACTCAAAAAGAGCAAAAAGCATTTACATGGGTGTACTAGCTGTGGGCAAATACATAAAGAAAACCTAAGTTTAAATTATGTCAAGATTACAGCAAAAAAGCAATAGCTCTGAATATTCTGATTAAGGCTGACAACCCAGTTTCAGCTCCTACAATTGTATTAAAATGAAATTTTAATGCCAGAAGGCATAATGTGAAGACAGACAACTGGTTTAAAGCTTGAATTTTTTTTTTACTGGTTTATTATTATTTATTATAGTAAGTCTTGTGTTTCGTATGTAATATTCATCTACAATTAGATCTGCTATTAAAAAAGATACCGTAGAGGGAGAATAGAATGTGTGAGTCTGTAAGGGTGGCACTAAAAGAGCAGCATTAGTATGTGTTTAATAATGTATGGAGGCTGGAATTGTTCCATCATCAACCTGTCATTCAAAATGTTTCCGATACAGCCATTGATCTGACATCTCTTTCGTGGTTTAATAACATTGTGATTGATGCCTGAGTGGATATAATACAAAAACCTTTAGAAATGTAAAAACTGAGCAGGTTGAGCATTGCTTTCAGTCCTTGTTGCTCAGCACTTCCGCAGTTGGCTATCAGCAGCAATAACGTGCTTCTTTGGTGGAAAGAAGATTTGCTTTATTCTTTCTCCTCTGCTTCTCCTTCCTGAAGGAAGTTTTCTACTCTACACTTTCTTAGTTGGGGTTTTCCTCCCCTCCCTGCTGTTAGCATCCTTTTCATTTACTGCTTGGGTTCCACTTGCATTCAGTAGTTTGAATAGCAGCTTTTGTTAGTCCTCATTGGCAGAGGGGTAACTCCAACTTTTTCTCCCTTTTCTTCCGAACTGCCTTCCTGTAGCCTTGTTTCATCTCAAACCTTTGAGGCCCACACCAATGGGAGAGTAAGTAGAAGCCAGGTTTTTTACTAAAACTGATAGCTCAACTAGGCTGCTTAATTGTTCTTCACACTTGCAGACAGTTCACTCCGTTTTCAATTTCTAATTTAGAAACATAATAGGCAACTTACAAAATAGGCCCTCCATTGCACTTTTTAAACAACAACAACAAAAATTTGTTTAATTATTCCAGATACTCTATATTAAAAATGCAGTCAGGTGGAAGAATTGCACTGACATAATGTGGGCTTCTGTTGTAACTGCAAACTACCCTAAGTCAGCTTTCCTGGTTTATAGTATCACTGAATTTTCTCAGTGGAATAGCAGGCTTGTTATGCAGGTACATCAGTCTTATCTTTCACTTTGTTAGTTCTTTTTGTTGCCAGCAAAGCTTGATGATATCTCCAGAACCCTTCAATGGAACAACAAGCTTGTTATAAGTTTTTTATCTTTTATTTCCTTCGGATACTCCATGGTCACTGGTGGTTTAAAATGTCACCTGAAGGCCTCAGCAGAATAACTGCTTTGTTAGATAGGGTTGGGGTTTTTTTCCTGTTTAATCTTCAATTCTATTTGCAGATACTACAGCTACATGGAGCTGAAACATCATCTCATTCCCCTCATGTTCAGATTCTTGTTCAAAAAGTACTCTCTGTTATTCTAATTGTGTGTCACAAGGTCCTTGGAGAGTTACAGGAGCAAAGTTTCTTTGCAGTCTTGTGCCTTTCACGTTATCAGGTGTTAATCTTAGAGCTCATTTATTTTATTTATTGACTGACAGTTTCAGTTACTGTTTGTGTGGAAAATATAGGACTGAACCCATTGCAAATGAAATAGCCTAGTTCAGGTTGAAACTGAGATCTTCCTTATCCATTTACTCAGCCAAGGTTCAGGGCAAATGCAAGTGATTAACAACATGGCGCTGTCTGGGTCAGGAGATCCGTTTAAGGAGAAATTATTCTGGTTGGAAAGGAGAAGATCAGCATTAAATCTCTCAAGATTTATAAAAAACAAATAACTCCTCCTGCACCTTCCTTCCCAAACAGTCTCTCGAAAGGCAGCTCCAATTTACCTAATGCATAACTGGAGATAAAAAAGAGACAGTGCAACTGAAAAACACCAGATTCAAAGTAGTCAACAGTGGACAAAGAACTTTTATCATGAAGGATTTGATCAATTTGCAGAATTCTCTGCCACTAAATATTATTGAGACAAATATGTTAGCAATCTTAAAAAAATAAGCTCAGTGTTTCTATAAGGTAACGTTTGTGGATCCAACGGTATTTTTTGTAGAAAAATTCTTAATTTGATGGCATAGGCCAAACACCTGCTAGGGTGAGCAAGGAAAGATGTTATCTTTTCACTTTTTGGATCATCCAGAAATTCCCCAGACTTGTGTAAGAATTGGGCCGACCAGCTCTTGTGTAGATGAGACTCTTTCTACTCACCTGTTTCAACTTGTTTTCCAGAGTCTATGTTTGACCATAGCTGTGGTTATATGGTATTTTTGAATGAATAAAGTTTATAAAATCCTGTTTCTGTAGTGTTCCCCCTTCTCTTCTGAACTCAGCTTTACTTCCCTACCATTTGTTGGTAGCAGCTTACTGTTTGCCTTTATGTGCAAGTGTGCCAACCTTCAAAGCCACTGCCTGTCATAAGCAGGAAAAGAAAATGTAAAAGGAGAATAAACACAGATGGAGGGAATTCCATTTTTGGTCCAAGCAGCACTTCATATGAGCCCAGCAGGTCAGTAGCTTTTATTCTGTGTTAAATTTTACCTTCACACGACACTTCCACAAATGGACAAAGAGCTTTTGTTCAGGACTCCTTGCCTCTCTTTGAGGTATCAGCTACTGACTCAAAGTGACATCAGCTCAGATTCCCTTTCAGAGAAGGAATCAACTCTCTGATTGTGGTGATAAAAATACACATCAACACAAAGCAACAGTGATGGATCAGCAAAGCAAAAATTATCAGCCAGAAGAGCCCTAACTAATATACCTTCATTTTCATCATCAAACTAACCTCATTCAAATAATTAATTTGCAGATGACTTCACATAACTGTGAACTAGAACATTTAGAGGCATGTTTCTCATATATTTTCTTAAATATGACTGCTGTAGTTCTATTTTGTGATGTCTAGAATCGCCACCTACTGAATGGGAATGTAGTTCAAAGCCACGTCTTCCAAGCACGGGGGTTTTTTTAATTTAGTGATAGCCATGCACTGCATATAAAATGATTTTTTAAATATTTTTAAGTAATGAATAGAAACTGAAAGCCATAAAACTGGTAGTATCTGGCATATAGTTAGTGGTCTGCAGAACTCTGCCAAAAGGCTCACCTACAGTCATAGTCACAGAAATTTTTGTTGATATCTCTGCTAGAGATCAAACAAGATTGTGAACTCATTTTTCTAACTACTGCTAGGTCATTACCCTAACAACTGTGAATTTTAAGAGGAAAAAAGATAGTGTTCACACATTTTCATGTGAAATTGTGCTGATGCTACAAATGACAGGGCTGGTTTGGAGGAGAGAAGTTTAGTTTCATTCGGCTTAGTTTGGCTTTAGTGATTTGTACAAGATTTAGCTGAAAGAATCTCTTTATTTAACAGACAGGGAAGTAGAAAAGAGGAACAAATAATAGGATTAAAAAACCCTGAAAATAAATCTAGATTTGAAACATTCTGCCACACCTACAACTGACAAACTCCATAAAACGTGGGAAACAAAATACTCTAAATGTCAGGTCTGTCATCTGTATTTCCTTGTTGGGTTTCTCTTTTGTAAATGTGTTTTCCATTTTCAATCAAGAACAGACCTGTTTGCCTTATTAGAATGAAACTTATTTTTATTGTGCTGCCTCTGTTTAAAGAAGCCTCAGGTAATTCTGACAGAAATAATGAATATGGCCTTCCAGAGAAGTAATAAATCCAAATATCAGTGGTGAAGGCAAACTCTGTGGGGTCTCTGTAATACAAGGCAAGTTTAAGGATCTTAGGGGAGTGAAGGGTGTTTTTCGAAACTGTGGCCATGTGAAAAGCAAGAAATGTCTCCCAGAGGTGCTGCTTCCACAGCTCTTCTCTGCCATGAGCTGGGAATCAGTCCTATGGTCATATCTCCACACGTGCAAGTGCACATAAGCACAGAAATCAATCCTTAGTGGGGCTGTAACCTCAGTGGAAAAGAACAACGTGATCAATTATATGGAGAAACAACTAAATTCTGCTAAGTTCTGTTGCAGTCTTTCACACGGTATCATTTCCATCTAAGTATCAACTTCAAACACAGATGTAAACTTTCGCTGAAAGAAAAGGGCATGAAGGTGAAAAACAACAGTAGCTCACAACACAATGTAGGTGCAAGAAGGGTGTCCATGGAAAGGAGGAGAAAGTTTAGCGGTGCTGACAAGGATCTGAAAGTAAAATAGGATAACTTTAATATGTTGCACAAACTGGTAATATGTTATGAGCTGGACTAGTGTTTGAATGTTTGGGACATCGAGAACTTAACTGGGCCAAACACTCAAATCCACAGGAGGGACTTTGTGGACACAAAACCAGAGCAGTGGTCTAATAGCCTTTTTCATCTCTAACCTCTGTTTTTCATCACAAAGAAATATTGATATTTCAGTTAAAGACAAATAATAATAATTTAATTTTTATTTTCTATTTATTTAAGTACTGAGAACTCAGAGAGTTATAAAAACATTTAAAGATGTTTACTGATGTACCAAGATTCAGAAAATTGCTGTAAATCAAAATAACATTTTATTTACAATGTCTGAGGTTTACACAAAGAGTAAACACATGTTGCAACTGACGATTCACAGTATCCACTTACTAAAAAACATTTGGGACCAAGAGGTAAGACTGACTAATTTCAACATGTGTTGTGTGGATTAGTAAGTATGCTTCTTGCTTTTGGCTTTTTTTTTTCATGTCCAATGGGATGGGTACATTTTGTTAAGCAAAATGTTTCTTCTTTGAGCAGCAACCTCTGAAATTACATTTCCAATGTTCTCTCATAGGGGAAATCTTAATTCCAGGGGCACTGGGACTTCGCAGAAACTCTAGATTGCAGATGTTGGAGTGTTTCGGAAATCAACACATTGCCACATTATTACAAACACATACAAGGGAGCTGAAAGTGAATTTAATCTGAAAGATGTTCAGTATTTTGTGTATTTTAATCACAGTGGCAGAAATAACATAACCTGTGTATTGGACAAAGGCCTGGACCTGCAGATTCTCGCAAAAATAATTTTCTGTTGATTTTCATTGCCTTTTCCCATATCGTATCCTACTGAATTTCAGCTCACAGTGCATTTTACAGTTAATCCACATGGTTTATCAGATGGTTGGCAAGCTGGTACCCCAAAGGTTTAAACTTCCCATAAGACAAATTGCCAGTGCTTTTGAGGTATCTTTCTTATTTTCTTCTGGAAAGAGCAGCCTGTTCAGGGTTCACTCATTTGTGAAGCAAGGTTAAATGAAGGAGCTAAAGGTACAGTCTTCATACATTGTGTAAGACACTGGGATCCTATATATACTGTGATTTCAGCCTGAAGTTCTCAAAAAAGGGTAAGCTTTGTTCAAATGATTTACAATTCCATAGGGACTGCTGATGGCAATAACCTCTGTGCCCTCTGATGGTGTTTTATTATCTGTGAGTTATGGGTGATTCTGTGTCAGAGCTACGAGACTGTAGAATCCTCTCACTCCTAAAAGACTCAATTTGGGAGGAGGGTTCTGCTATACCTAATATTTACTATGAAACAACTCAGTCAGCACATTTCATTGAGCTGTAGCAAAGGGTTTGAGAGCAGCTGTGTTGAGTGAATTTGGGAGTTTGCTGAATTGATTTGTTTTTCTAGCAAGGTGATGAACTGTTGGACACAGCAGATTTCTACTGTGTGGCAGAGGTGAGCTGCACCACATCAGGATGGGTGCAGGGACCACTCGTATCCCAGAGGCACACTTTTTCTAGTGCCATGAAAAACTGCTCTAGCCTTCGTGATTTTTTGTGGCTTTTGAATGTGATAGACATACCTGTGTGCTTCTAATTTTGCCTTCATAATTTTATCAGTTGTAATACAGCAATAGACACTTTCTTAAGAGTTTAGTATCTAAATGTCCAAATTATTGTACATTTGCCAACCTCAAGTCCCTGTTTTTCTTTGTTGTGTTTCCCTGGGTGGTTTCCCTTAAATCAGTATAAAATTTATGTGACACAAACAAATTTCACTGATGCAAAAACTTCATGCTGTTTGTGTTCTCTGGCTTGTGAAGAACAGCTGTATGCAGGGTTTGCAGGATAGAACAAAGATGCTGTGATTCCCAAAGGGAATTTTTTCCAACCACTCAAGCACCTGACTGCTCCTTTCCTCCTGTTTACTGTAATTCTGCTCTCTGCTGCCAGCCCTTTCCACCTAAAATACCTGCACTAGACTAAAAATGCACTCACTAAAAAATGAGTTTTCTCTTTTGTTCTTTTTTGAATGACCATTTTTGACAGTGCAAATTGGAGTGACAGAAATACAGTAACAAAGTGGAGTAAGTATTTGGCTATGATGGTAGTCCCACAGATAACCTTGCATATCTTATCCACAGAATCCAAATTGGTGCTCAAAATTTTAGTGTTGAAAGATAATTTTTTAACAAAAACTATTTTGCTGCCTTACTTTTAACATGCAAGTGCTCCTAACTAGCTGTAGTAGGACTGATTTCCTCTGAAGATAGTGGGCTTACCTCACAACCTTTGATTTTCTGTGAATAAATGGCTATTTCATCTGAGTGACCATAATTTGATTCATTTTTTATTTTCCTATAGATGTTCTAGAAGATTATTTTATTACATGAAGTTTATTCATAACTAAAAAATGCAAGTAGCAACAACTTCAGATTTCCTTGATGTGTTATGGGACTTAGGGAAATAATTAGTTGCAAAAAATTCCATTCAGTGTGTGGCCATTGGTTGAAGAAGAATGTTTCCATATTTTATTTGTATAACTTGTGCCTAAACTATATTGAGAGCAGAAGAACACTGACCTTCCTGAAATTTCTACCCTTTGTTTAAAACTGAATGTATCAGTTAGAAATCAGAAAATGATTGATGGAAAAATTTAAAGTAATTAACCTGCAACAGAAGGCAATGAAAATAATAATACATTTCAAGGTTTATAAATCTACTTTTCTCTTTCATTCATTTTCATACAAATGTTATGAGCAGTGATATATTTTCTTGTGTTTCAAAAGAGAAAAATATGGCTTAAGCATCATGGCATCATCTTGATTTTATTTTTAATATTAGGATTTTTATTTTATTGCACACATTATTGGATATGTGTTCCAAGGAATGGTAATACATATGATTGCAATTACAAGTCTGGCACAGAAGTGTAAAGTATTAGTGTCTCTGGTCTGTAATTATTCTACAGACATCTTTGCAGGCAGAGCTGGTCCCATTGTAAACAAGAAATTGCAGTACTCACCGTTAGTTTGAAGCACTTCCTTTTTTAGGCAGTTCAGTTTATGGAGCTGTGGAGTTTCTATGGAAGTACTCTAACTCCATCTGCACATATCCAGTAGATTTCTGCCAAACATTTCTTCTTTTTCTTTTCTTTTTTTTCCCCCTGAAGTATAAGTCATACAGGAGGGAATCTATAGCATTTGCTATTCCTCCCAAACACAACAGGACTCCAGTCTTTTCACAGACATCCTGAGGCAGAGAACAACTGACAAATGACAACAGCAGCACCTATATTTCATTTTATATTCTTAAGGTGTTTTAAAAATGTTAATTAAACCTTTTAGCATCACTCCAATAAATAATCAAATTAATGCAAGGCCTTCAATTCCCTTTGAGGTAAATGACCTCCGTACAATGTAGTCTTTCTTACAGTATGGGCAGCAGCTCCTGTTCCAAACTCGGGGATGGCTCAGCTGTACATGTAAGGCAAAACCCAGAGTCCCGGTGTGATGCACTGCCATAAGCTGTTCTGGTCAAGGCAGTTGAATTAATTGGCCCATCCGTCTCATTAAGAAGAGAGACAATTTTACCAGTTCTAGTTAGATTTGGCTTTACTGCCTAGCAGTGAAACGTAATTGCTTCTCACTGAATAATCTGTAATAATCTGTCCTCTGCAGTAATAATAATGAAAAAAACTTTAAAGTAGAAGTTTGCAGTTAACGTAGTGTTCTAAGTTCCCATACCAAATTATATCATGAATGTCAAATACATTTTGGCGTTTATATTTCCTTGAGTTCACTAGAAGTATGGACAGCTGTGTCTTGGTGGTTGTATTTAATGTTTTTAGTCTCTCTCTTGTTTTCATCTTCATGCTCTGTGTAGTATTTCTCATGATCCTTCACAACAAGCAAAAAGTTTCAGTCCTGAGGCAAGGATGACAGTTAAGCAGATGCTGTTTCAGTTCACAATTACAATTCCTTCAAGGCTATTAGGGGATATTACAGCTGGGCAGGCTGGCAGACCATCCCCCACAAACGCCCTCCATCCTAAGATTAAATCCATTGTCTCTGACATCAGCCTCTAAGTGAGAGGAATCTGCAAATGCCATTATTCAGCTTCAGGAATAGCCAGTTTTGTATTTTCTAAGTGTTAACTCCACTAATTTGTATTTTAGCAGTGCTGCCTGTGAGTTCAGTATAACACTTGTATGCCAGCAGTGATCCTTTTTTGTAAGGTGAATCATGCAAAGTCCTATGGCTGTAAAGTGCTATAAATTTATTTGACAGGAAAATGTCCACTTTGTCATCTTTGTCATATTCTTGGACAAGAAAATCTGTGCTGCAGTTAGGACTTTGCCCACTGCAAATATTTGCACTGCACTTAATCTTTTATACATATATATATATATATATATGCACACACATATCGTGTGTTAAAGGAAAGAAGAAAGGGAACATTATGCTCATCGATGAGCACCAAGGCAAGGTGAAGAGGTCTGAGCTTTCCAGTCAGTCCATGTGCCACAGCTAGAAGTGCTTCAAAGAATGGACAACCCAGCCTAGAAATAGATACACTCCAAGATCCTCCTGAGAAGAACAATCTCTGACTGGACTGTGGCATTTAGAAGAGACCAGGATTGCTTTCCTGTACAGTCTGGGGTGCATTTGTGCAACATTTGTTCCTTTTTGCATGACTGGAGTAGAGGGATCAGAAGAGTTTACCGTGAGCTCCTGTTAGGGCCTGTGTGGAATTATTTTAAATGTATGCATTTAAGGAAAGCTAAAGATGATTGAACTTCAGTTTGATAGCTGTAGTTGGCTTTCTCATCTGTGGTTCTTTTTTTTTTCCAACAATGTATGTTGCATCCACGCCTTGTCACCAGTAACATTTAAGAGAAATATATCTCTTAGCTTTGCCTCCTGATCCCCTGCTGAAGGGAAGAGTTTAAGAAGTTCTTTTGAAGCACATGGGGGAAAATGTTACAGCCTTTTTCCTATTCCCAAGTGAATCTATCTGAAACATTCCCAAGTATCTGTGCAGAATCAGTGGTGTCCTATAGAGGAAAGCTAGATGCCATAATACAGATTTGGGAGAGTGCATGGGGCTGTCTCTCCTGCTGACCTTATCAGTTGTTATAATTGTGCTGTCATTGACAATAGTGTTTCATTAATCTGGAATTCCATTGGAGAGGATGTCGTGTGGTAGAATTTTTGTCAGCTTTAATGTTCATGAGTGATTTATAATATTCTATGAAATCATTATATTATTTAAAGAGTATGTCTACAGCTCTGACTATGCATTGTGACACAATCAAAGGATCTTGTTCTCTCCTAGAACACCCATCTCCAAGCTCTATTCATTTTATTTGCCATTTGGAGCATTTATCTTGTACCATTTTCAAGCTGTTACTATGCAGCCCTTGAAAAAGGAATGAAAAATTTTCTCTAAACTTTGTATTTCATTCAGGTATAAATTTGAAAAAGTTCTATGCCATCAGGATTAAACATGTAGGAATTGCATATTGAAGCATCTTAGAGGATATTCCAGACTATCCTTCTGCAAAATGAGCAGTGCATCTCTTGGTACATTTTTTTTCCCCCTCTCCTTTATGATGAGTAGCTCACTGGTTCACAGCATTTCCTTTCTCTCACTTGAAATGGTTTTTAAGTGTGCACCACTGCAAAACCTTCCTTAAAGCCAGTCATGACTGGGAATTTTCTCTTTATATTTTCCCTTTTCCCAGCATTGTCTTTGTTATCTTGAATTTGCTTTTGGGGCCAGACTTACCCATGTTTTTGAGCTGGATGCAAAGTTTCTCAGTCCCTCACTTCCTAGGTCTGCTCCCGCCCCAGGGAAGCACAACCTGGTGGTGCTTGTGAGTGGCACAGTAATACATTGCCTGGATGAGAGCTGACAGTGCTCTGAGAAATATGACTGTACCTCTGCCCTTGATCAGGCTTCCCATTTGAAAGTTTTCATTTTGGTAATTACATCCTTCCCAGATAGTAGCCCTAGTCATTGATCACACTAATATCATTATAACTGATTCCTGTAAGTCACCTTTTAAAGACACTTTCTATGGTTTCTTTTCCCCCTATATCTTCTTCCTCTGCAGTCACAGGATAAGACTTTTTCTGTCTAGCCTTCATCTGATTGATTAGAAATGCCAAATACTTCCTTTACGTATGGCCTGGTAATATACACATCACATTTCTTCCCCTGGGATCTTAATCAGAACAAGTAATGGCCTTTAGCTTTTCTCATTAGCAAAATGGAAAAGCACCATACCCAATCCATTAGAAATACAGCATTGTAATATGAATTTATAGGAAAATGGCTGCATGCCAGCAGACATGGAGTGAGTTTACCTTAAAGGATTTTCAGGGGAAAAAAATAAAAAGGGAGAAAAAGTCACCCTTTCTGTCTGGCTAGCAAACATTTTGAGCCATAACTTATCATGCCTGTCTGTCAGGTATTTTGCTGTTGCTCCTTAAGTGCTGTTTGGACATCTCTGTCATAAAAAGGGCATTCTTAAGGAGAAAATATGAAAATATGGGTGTTTGTACACGTATTAATGTCATCCCTAATGTTGATTCCTTTCCTGGATTATTCTCCTCATATTCTCCATCAGAATTAGAGGGAGAGGAGGAAGTTGGGAAGATTTTATTTGCTTTGCTTTTAATTTTTCACAGAATGTGCTAACCTGAAAAAATGTATCAAGAACAACCATTACAGCACACTCGTCTATCAAGTTGAGCCTGCTGCTATGCTTTTTTTAGCCCTGTCTAAAACTATTTACAATCAGTACACTGAGAGTGAGGACAAGACTGATTAACGGGGTTTTTTTCTCCAATGATATGAATTGCTTTTCACTTGGTCTGGTCTTTATTAGCCCTAAAATTATTAAAATTCATACTCCAGCACTGAAAACTTTCAGTGCTTATATTTTCCAGAAGTGTAAGAAGGTGTTAAAGCACAAATCCATACCAAATGATAATTGTATATAATTTGAATGCATATGAGCTGACTCTGTCTCCTTTGGAAAGCCAGCACTGAAAGAACACAAAGAACAGCCTTGGAATGCTGCTATTCTGCCAGCACTAAGACACATCTGTTTTGCTGGCCCCTTCAAGCATTGCTAATGTTATTCCTGGTAAAATAAATACTAAGCAAACCCATACAGCTATATCAAATAGTGTTGTGTGAAAAATGGGCACTTGCACTTTTTTATTTTTTTTAAACAAGCCTCAGGTTTCCTAAGTGTTCAGTTGCTCACCTGTACAAAGTGAGAGTCAAAGCTGAAGCATCAAGCTTGCATTCTTGGCTATTTCACTTACCATTCAGCAGCTGTGCTGATCACACTTACCCAACAAAACAGCACGTCCCAGTACAAGGTAAAGAAAATAGTGTAGTGAAAGAGTGTGAAAGACCTGCAGTAGTCAAAAGGGGAAGGCATTCTAAAGGGACTTCTTTAGGAGGGGAATTATTGATTAGATGACAGACAGGAGGCTTAAGGAAGGGAGGGATGACTATTTTTTTAAATATTGGGATTTTTTTGTTCTTCTTTCTTTTTCTGTTTTGTTCTTCTGCTGGTTTTGGTGTTAGTTGTTTTGTTTAATTTCTGGTGTCTTTCCTTCTTCCTTACCTCACCCCTCATCATTTGGATGAAACAATGATGAATTAGGAGAGATTCTGTGTAATTCCTGCCATGCATTAAGTTTAGGAGTTCAGCACTGTTAGCAGATTGATACATGGTAGATAGGCTGATGGCATAGCTCAGTCCACTTAGGCAGCACTCTGCTGAAAGACAAGGCTTCTCCTTTGCTTTTGCAGCCCTATTGCTGATACGATCTGATATATCTCAGAGATTCTCCCACAGCTGATAATTAACATACTTAGGCAGACTGTAATATTTTTACTCAGTCACACTTTATCAGTAGGGTATTGACTTTAATTTTAAGGGGACCCTTCCTCCATAAGAATTTCAAGAGTTTGTGGAAAGCGGTAAAAAATGCTTCCAAAAATGCTTGCTATTACCACCTTCCACAGCCCTGACGTGAAGCAAAGCTAATTATCATGTAAATATATTTAAAGATTTTGTCACAGCAATTTTTATGTTAATGAGAAGCAATATTTTGTACTGCATTGCTTTAAAACACTGTATTTTAAATGTATTAAAGGTTAGTATTCTTTATTATCTCCACCCTATCCAAATACAAATATGGCTGATCTTTTTGCTCAAGTTACAGAGAGAAGAAGAGCTGGCTGAGCCACATTTATAGTTTCCAGTTTGTGGGAAATTAATGTTTTGAAATTCTGATTCACCTTTTAAAAACTCAGAACAAACCAGAAAGATTCTCCTGCAAGCCAGAAATTCCAAACAAAAATTAATTTTCAGAAACAGTGCCTCATGGTGCTCCCAATACAAAATATATTCTGCAAGATCTTGGCAGCTGCCAACTGGTTTAAATGTCCATGTTGGTTTCTGTCCTGCTCCATGTCAGCTTTCAGGCAACAGCTGCAAAATGCTCCCAGGATTTAATGTTCCAGAGCAGCCTCACCATGTCTGATGCTTCGGGCAGACTTCCAGACTTCCTAATGAGTCGGCTTACAGGTTTGCTTATTGAGGGCCAGATTAGTCTGGAAGCCAAGTCAGAAAACCCCAGGAATGTTGCTTTGTGCAGGCAACTTGGTGGGATTGTCCTGGAAGAAAAGTAGGACACTGGCTTGAGGACTGAAGAGGGACTGCCAGTTTCCAGGTGTGTAGGAAGAGGCAAGGACATCCCAGAGCTTCACCTGAGGAGACCCATATGGAAGTGGGGTTCTTGGAGCTTCCAAACTCCCAACTCAACCAGACCAAGTCTGCGTTGAGCTGCCTGGAAGGCCTGAGTGTATGATTTGCAGGATATTTATCCAGACAGGCCCAACAGCAGACTGATCTTCCTTGTATCCTTAGGCATAAGGGCCCAGCATTTCCCAGAGGGAATGTGTTTCCCCCTGCCTGAGCCTGAACTTGCACATTCACCGTCGATTCAGGAAGGTCAGCTTTTACGGCATCCCTGACACCACTGTTCACTTCCAGTGTAATAAGCCCCAAGAGGTGATGTTTCCAAGGTATTTTGTGCTCACTGAATTGGCAGGTTCTCCTCATTCTCGGAATGCAGGGTACTGGTGAACAGAAGTCTCTTTTCTGAAGTATTGAAATGGTCCTTGCCCTCCTCTCCCCTCCCCTCCCTTCCAGCAGTGATATTTTTCATTATAGTTGACCAAATATTTGGGATTCTAGGGATGTTTAGAGGCAAAGGACTGAGCTTTATCATGCTCCAGCTACTCTTAACAATGTCCAAGGTGTACTTTGGTGGTATAATTCTATTATCTTGCTGCCTTTCACCTGTCTGGCATGATTGCCTTTTCATGCAGGAGGTGTTGAAATTCTTCCTATTTCTAGGATAATTAGAAACACTAATATTCAGGTGACCTTTGGCCTGTTTTTACTGTTCTTTTTGGTTTGCTTTAGCTTCTAACTGTCCTGGCTTTCATCTGCTTCATTCTTGGGCAGTTGGCCCATGAGCTGTGCACTGTTATCTCTGGTCTGAAAGAGCAGTGGAAGGTGATTGATGAATATCTGTTTTTTAACAAATCTAAGCAGTTCTCCTTCTGTTTTAACACCAACTTCATCCATACAGTATGGACATTTGCACACAGTAGTCTACTTCTCTTTAGACACTTCGAATTCATGGAGATTTAATAGAATCTAGACAGCATGTTTACCTCTAGAAAACAATTATTCGTTCATATGAATGGATATCTTATTAATAACAGCTTAATGTGCTTTATATTGAGAGATTCACTGACATTTATTTTTTTTTACTTATGTTGAAAATATTAGAATATACAGATCAGTCTTCCTTCCTCTTACTAGCAGCCATTCAGCAGGGACTAATTGAAAGAATTGTATTCAGATGGAAATTCCTAAGAATATTCAGCTAAGGGGGTGCATAGGGAATTTTTTTTAATATCAGAAAGCACGGTTACAATTCTACTGCATCGCCCCTTGATTCTTCAGTATACAGGATCTGAAAGAAGAATATAAATGTGATAGAACCTCAGTGATTACTGACCCTGGTTGACCAAGACTGAAGCAGTATACTCTTATGTTATGATACAGTCACAATACCCTGGTTTTAGATAGGGTGCTGCAGACAGGACTGTAATAAATCATGCACTAACCCATGCTCAAAAACTTGCCCCGGAGAGCTCATAATGTGCATTCGTAGAACAGGTACATAGAGGGTATTAGAAAAAAATATAAGATGCCCCTTTTGTAGAGAAACTGATAAGAACTGAGGAATTGAGAATTGAAAGTACAACAAATCGCCAGAGTCTTGGTCTTTGTTTTAAGCACAGGAGAAGACTTCCTCTTGCAAATGTATCCATCAGACACATGGCATTATTCAAATTATGCCAAAAAGCAGTTTTCACGTCTTTGAGCTATTCATATATGCAGTCATACATGGAGAATCAGTTTACATTTCTGTACAGCCTCCGTGGAGCCCCACCTACAGTGGAGGCTTAGACACAAGAAAGAGTGAAATTGTCGTGGGCCTAGGTACTCTCACATGGACTGCAAGGATCATTGGCACCATGAGGTCAACTTCCTAAGAAGTTTTCACCTAATGAAAGATGCAATCAGAATGGGAACTTATTTTCACATCCTGAGGAGTTTGCCTCCATTTTTGCCCTTTTCGAGACTTTTACCCAGTTCATTTGTAATGCCAGCCTTTAAACGAAAAAGTGGTTAAAGTGAATGAGCCAGCTTTTTATTTATCTATTTATACTGCTTGCATTTACTACAGTTTTTACAATCATGTATGCTAGTGAGAGTGTGGTGCACAGCTGTATGTGGGGATCTGACTGTTCTCATATTTGTTTACTCTAAACAGGTTTTATCTGATCAGTCCTGATCTCTCTGCTTTAGTAGCAGGACCGAATTTCGAAAAAAGAAGAAAAGACCTGTTAGCTATAGGGGGGTTAGCTCATCTGCACTTTTCTTCTATTCCTTTGTATTACTCTGATTTCCAAAGATAGGGATTTGTGAAGGATGTTTAGGACTCCTGAAGAGAAAAGGAGATTAGTTTGCAAATATAGTTCCTGAAGTTATTATTCTCTCTACCTTCATTTAACTTGCTCAGAGAATTAGGTAACATCTCATTAGGAAGGTTGAAAGGGAATTGATGGCCAGCATTCCTAAATACATTTGTATTACTGAGCAGCAGGGAAGGAATGTTAAATCCAGTAAAGATTTCTATTCTCTGCCTGAACAATGAGTGCAGTGGCCCAGCGATGGGATTCTGTTGAATGACAGTGCTGTTCTTGATAGGGCTGTGGTAATTGTGTGGTAAAACAGCATTATATTATGATATTTTAGGCCTGGTTGATAATTATTAGCAAAATTATTGTAATATATGCAAAAACTTCGTATCGTTTATTCTCCCATTCTTTAATTGGGAGCAAGTAAAATTAATAACATTGACTAAGTACAGGATTGAGCTGGAAAATGAGAATGCTTCTGGGTAGCAAAAGATATTTTAAGTTTAAAGTAAAATCTGTGGCAGCTGGATATTGTATTTCATTGAACTGCCACTGGCACTGATGAACTAGATGGTCCTTTTCTCTTCCTGAGTTCCTACATTTCCATGCCAGACTATGGGATAAGAGGACACAGCAAGACAATGTTCTTTTTTATTGGAGAACAGGGTATGTTCAAATGAGAAGGTGGAACCAGAGAGAAAAAAGCAGTGGTTTTATTCTATATTTCATTACAGTTATAACCACCTGACAATGATCAAAGAGAGATGCAATTTTTGTTCTTTGCAGGAAAAGAGATTTGAAAGTGGGAAGGCAGGTTTCCTTCATGGGGAAAAAAAAAAAAAAAAAAGAAGGATGATAAAAATAAATCCAGCCAACAGACTCATTTCCTTCAGTTTTCCAGCAATGCAAATGTTTTCACATAATTCTGTTAGTGATGCAGTGTCTAGACTTCTCAGATGGTTCAAAAAACCCCAAAAAACACAAACAAGCCCTGGCATTAATTCTGGGAATCCTGAAAAGCTAAGTCATTAAGTCATTATCATTGTGCAGGCGCTCATGCAGTGATACGAAACCACAAACAGTCATTGAAGACCAGGCTCTGGAATCCTTGCTTATTTGAGATACACAGTTTAGCACTTGCTCACGTAAGACATCCCATTTAATCTCCCTTGAGCAGGCTGCAGTGGTGTAAATGCTCACCAGCATATTCTGGTACAAGGCTTCTGCAGTTTGGCTCTCACCTTGACTGAAAAGGGTCTGTGCCTCCTCAGGAGCATGAAGGCTGATGACATAAGGAATGAAATCTTTGCTTCTTGCAACAGATATACATTTATATAAAGCAAAAACAAAACACCAGAAAGCAGCATTTGCACAATGAATTTATAAAAGGCTTCTTTAACATGTTTTCTTTGCTCATTATCCTTTGTCCTTGGTAAGTCTTCTAATTCTGAGTGTTGTTTGAGGTCTCCAAATTTACTGTAGCTATCTGTTACTATCTCAATTTGTAAATTATTTTTTGTTTTCTTTATTCTGGGATACTTATTCAGTGTTGATCAGGTTATTAACTGTTGTCACTCTGTAAAATCTCACAGTACTCAGAGTCACCAAGAGTTAATGTATCTGCAGCAGCCTCCATCTAATCACAGCTGTGTTATTTTATAGGCAACTAGGCCTATAAATAGAACTGAACTTTAGGGTGGTTTCTTATACGTTCTGTTAGTGATAGCCTTCAGAATTTGAACACAGTGTGCAGCCAAAGTCTTCTGGTGATGTAAATGAAATAGTTTGGTCTTGCAAGAGGCACTCTTTCAGGCACTGTCTCAGTTGAAATTCAGTAACTAATGGCTGGTGTAAGGGGTGTTTGCTGTGTACCTCAGCTGTTAGGCGGTTGTCTGACTTTGCATTAACCTGGGCCTGAGAAAGACAGGCTAGAGGTTACTAGGGCAGATGAATAATTGGACAATACCTCTGCCATACTCTCAAAGTAAAAGCTCCTGTAAATTTCCTGCAGGTCACTCAGCTCCACCTTTGATGGGTAAACCATATTACCCTACTGCAGCATGCTCCCTCGCTCTGCCAGGTACAGGCAGCTGCCTTCCTCTTGTTTTTATTTCCCAGTGCTTGTCACCTTTATGGGTTTAGTGTTTGCTGCAGGTTTAACATGATTTTTGCTGGAGCCAGGCTGGGATACCCCACTGTTTGCAGATCTCCAAGAACCAATGTTGCTCTCTGAATTAAACTTGATCCTTCCCGAAGTTTCATTTTGCCCCCTCAACCCACCTTCTCATTCGTTGCCTCCTTTCATTTAACTCTTTGTAGGCACAGAGGGCAGTATCTGAAAGGAGAGCAGAGGTGTAAGTGTACATTAATACTTTCTCATTTTCTGGCTATGTATTTTTTCACGCAATTAAGTAACTTCAAAATGGTAAAAAACAAAAATCTCATTGGAAAAGGTGTGAGTTGAATTGTTAATGTAGCATATAGACTAAATTAGTACCCTGATAAGTGCTGTCTGAATTAAGCAGTTGGGCATCATAAAGCATGAATTATATTATAATACTGCACATCTTCAGTGCTGAGAACATGCATTCTGTGTACTGTATGAAGGAAATAATAGTTTACAAGCAAATTAAGAGCTTATTGCCACCAGCAATGTATTCTTTTTCTGTAGTAGAAATTACCAGCTTTTAAAGGATCTGAGTGCTGAAAAAAGCTCCGTTATACCTTCCATATCCATCATCTGTGCCTGTAGCGTCACTGTTCATTTTACTGTCAGTTCTACTTCTAGACCCACAAAGCCTGTACAGTTGTGGAAGAATGAACAGTGCTTTCTTCTGCCTTGCACATACTGTGTTGAATGACCGATCACATTACAGCTCAAGAATCTTTAATCCTCATGGAAACATATGACAAAGAAAGAATGCATTTAGATTTTTCAGATTCTCTTATTTCAGTGCTCACAAAACTAATATTTGTGGATTTAGCTGGTGCTGCTGAGCTGAGCATGTGAGTCATACTGTCTCTGTTTCACACATATGTGTAGTGAGTGTGGCTCATGGAGAAAATAAATCTCACTGATGGTCTTCTGACATAGATGTCTTCTTTGTTTGCCACTGCCATCTGCCTGCTTCCAAGTTGCATGAGTTTCTTGAGGTAGATGGGAAGTCATATGCAAAGTATGTACATCTGCAGGAACTGTGATCCAAATGGAGCTGCATTACAGCAGAGTCCCTCAGCTAAGGGATGTCCTTAGACTAGAATTTTTATCCTGGGTAGTCCTAAACTGAGTAGGTATAAAATGTTTAACTTTTCTTTAAATCTCAGACTTCTTTCTGAAGGTCTCTTCCACCTCCCAGCATGGGCACCACTCACTCTAACACATCCAGAGCATATTTCTTTATAGAATAGCTAGGTAAAGTATCTGGACGACCCAGGGAGAGACAAATTCCGGTGAGCTTAGGGAGTGCTGGGTGTGGAAGCTACTGAACAGCAGTGTTCAGGAAGCTTTTTGCTAAACAACAAACTGTGAATATTCATGACAAGGAATTCTACTCTTGCATTATCCAAACCCATTGATGTAAGTATCGACACTTACGTTGTGCCTTAGCACTATGTAATCTTTATTTATCCTGTGAGATCAGAGAATTAGGATTATGTAGTTCACAAAGGAAAGAAATGCATGTAAACTTGATTGAGCTAATGGCAGTTGTAACAAAAATTAATCTGTTTCCATTTTCATTACACTGTTATTAAACAAACTAAAGCAGCCTCTCAGTGCTAGCCTTCCCATGGTAAAAACTGATCTAGCCAGGCAGACACTCCCAAATTCATGTGGTCTCAGCTGGGACTCCCCGTGCTGCATGTGAGGGGACTTGAGATACTAGACACCAATTACGTGTCTCTGAGAACTAAGCCATAGTTGTCCTTTATAAATTGGTAAAGACTTTTACAAAAGCCTCAATGAATCCTTAAGTGAGACTCTGGAGGCTGAGAATCGATTCCAGGCCCTGGTAACGTGTTTAATTGTCGACCCAATAACTCTTTCCTGAGACGATGAGGGTATCTTTACATTCGTAAAGATGAAGAAATTAAGTATGTTTGGACGTTCCACTGGAGGGCACAAAAGGTGTACCTGTAATACAGACCACTGCTGCTGTGTGGTCAAGGGCCGGTTGTTAAGCACCAGTGCTCTGTAGCATTGAGCCTTGGCTAACTCTCCCTAGGATCAAATTCTTTGCCACAAATACTGTGACTTCATTTGTGCCATTGGGGAAACTAATTTGACCTGCAACATTTTTCTTTTAATTGTAGAACTCTAAAGGATTTATCAAAAGAAATTTGAAATACCATTAGAGCAGATATTTAGACAAGCTAAATGTTATATATGTGGGAGAAGTCACTCTCCTATGGTTCTCCAAGGAGTCTGGCAACTAACTAGATAGCTTTGGTCTCCAGCACTTTAAATCAATGCTGTTTGACTGAATTCAGTTAAAATTCCTGAGAAAGAACCAAACCGGGAGAGTATGGGGAGCTGTGAGTATCTGAAAAGACCCGTGAAAGGAAGGTTTGGCCAGGGCCACCAGTGGCACTCAAGCCAACTGTACAATTTTCCCCAGAGATTGTCCAGCAGTGAAGGAAGCAATATGAAGTAGACTGGCAAGTAAGACCAGGATCTGCCTCAAGAGGAAAAGAATAATAGAGTAAAAAACTGCACAGCTACCGAGAGCAGTGCTTTCAGAATCTGTGAAGACATCAGTTAATTGCCAGACAGTTTCAATTATTGTACTACAGAACTCAATGCCAAAGGATTTTGCAAAATGTAGAATTGCCTGGATTAAAAGGCAGTTGAATAATTTGATATTTGTGTATTAAAACTTGTATGTGTTTTTGTGTAAGGTAAATGAATGGCAGACAACTGCATCTTATAAGAGTCTGAGCGTTGATCTTCTGCTAGGTTCAAGGAAGAAATCAGAGAAAGTCCAAGTTGAATGAGGCCACTTTATTATTGAAATTATCACTTTTAATTAAAATCTATATATATTTGAGTGAAGCTGGGCTGCATACATGTTTAAAACCCTTGCAGGTCTTTGCAGAACTCTAAGAATGAATGCTTCAGGTTAATGTTAAATGTTGACACATTCAGAACAATGCTACACAACAGATGTCCTCCCAACACGTGACGGCAACATTACAAGGCAGAATGAATGGAGCGGAAGCAGCTCTGGAACACCCTGCTGCAACATTCTCATTAGCTCTTAATCTGTAAGGCAGGAGAAAAGCCCAACTGTACTGAGTACAATAGGGATAGCTGGCCTAATGTTTTTGGTGGTGGGTTAGCCGTCAAAAACCACTACTGAATGCAATTCTCTTTCTGAAGAACAAGGAAAAAGAGCTGCAAACAACCCAGTCTGATAGAGGCACACAGGCACTGGGGGCACTCCTGTCTCTTTGCTCAAGTTAAGGAAAACACTGTGAATTTTGGCAAAAATATTGTAATGGTTCTCAACACCATATGTTGCTCATATTGCAAGTACACATTCTATGCCACATATGATCCTCACTTTTTTTTTTTAAATAGAAAACAATTTCACTTAAATAATTTTTATTTTCTTCTACTTGAAGGAAGACTTCAGAATTTAGCTGTGAGATTCTTACATATGCTGTTGTCGTTCCCTAAGGCCTTTCTCCAGCATTGCTGCAGTCTGCACCCCACTTTGCAATTTCATAATGCATGTTGGTGACAGGCATATCAAACCATCCAGTTAGTTTAGAATTGAGGTGAGAGAGTGCTTTAAATGTAAATTTTACTATAAACAGCGGAATAAAATCTTGCAAGCACTTCCTAGCACTGCCAGGAAGCAAAGCTATATTTAACTCATTTTAAAATTCATCAAATACATTCTGGACTGATTCAGATCTTTGGTGTGTCTTTGAAGATAGCATGTAGTGAAAGTGTCATTCAGTCAGTTGGGGGATTGGAGAAATTTTGAGATTACTGTTGGTGAAGACGTGTAGTTAGGACTGGATTGTAGAAGGAAAAGTACTTATAGATCTGAGGACTTAATATTGATACTTTATTTGAAAACTTGAACAGTGCATTCAGTTCAAGAGCTTCTTAAGAAGTGCTGTATATAAAGTGATTAGTGCCATAACAATGACAAAATTCGCATGCACACATGAATTTTAAAAAAGATTGTCTTGTAGTAGTTGGGAGAGACAGTATTTCAGAGAAGCTAATACAAAGTATTGCTATAATAATAATTTGCAGAAGTTTCAAAATGCATAGAAAAGATCTCTGGATATTAAAAATAAGCCATAAGAATTAGTGGAGAAGCTTCAGATAGATCTTCCTCTTCCTTTATTTCCCCTGTCGAGGATTGTATCTTTCTTCGGCTTTGTATCCCTGTAAACTCAACTGCTGATATTGATAGAATAAAATATAGACTGGAATAAACCTCACAAATTTCATGCTTCATGTTTTGTAGGTGTCATTAGATAAGGTCAATAAGGCACCAAAAGATTGTTTAAACTGATTTGTATCTGTAACCACTATTATCATGTCTCCGCTGGGTTTTTTTTTTAAGTACAAATAGCAGTCTCTCAATTTTAGAGAATGATCTGACTCTTATCAGCAAGATGTTTTCTATTGCCTATATTCAGATATGACCTGACTTTGAGTTCAAGATTATGTTTTTGAGTAGCTGGGTAAGTCGTACCATTGCCTAAAGTCCTTAATTAAAATAAATAATATGCTATAAACTAACAAAACTCTGAATGGGAAATTGAAACAGTATCATACTTCTAATATGGTTTTATGCATCTTAATTGTGGTTTTCTACTGTTTATTTCCTTTTGATTTGTTCTAGTACATGACTGCTGCTGCACCTATGCAAGGGACCTACATTCCCCAGTACACTCCTGTGCCTCCAACAGCTGTCCCTATTGAAGTAAGTTTATCTCCATCCATGAAAGTAGAGTGAAGGGGGAGCAGAACTCTTATCAATTATGCCTTCTTGCACCTGTTGTTTGAAAGGGGTCTAAAGTTTCTTTATGGAGTGGTGGCTGGAAGCTTCCAGCTTTTAAAATTAGGACTGCACATTTATTTCTCTTTTTGTTCTCATTCTTTCTTTTTCCTTCTTTTTTCTAACCCCTCTTTTTATTTTTTTACATTATTTGCAAGGGCTCTTGTTTTGCATTTGTTTTATTGTACAGCAGGACATGGAATAAAACATCAGTGATTATGACTATTTTTTCCCCATGTACTTGGGAGGGAGATGGGAAGAGACAGGAAAACAAACCCAGCAGGCAGACCACGAAACCAAAAGAGATTTCAAGAAGAGAAGATTGCAAGAGGGTTTGATGCGGTCCTTAGCAAGCATAGGTAATTGCTGAAACATTTAGCCACCAGAAAAAGTGATTGAGCAATGGAAACCTTCCTCTTGTATATACAGACATGGAGGATGCTGCACTGACTGAGTGCTTTTCATCCTTGAGGAAGGATTCGCTCCCTCCCTCCTTGGGGCTGAGTCATGCTGATGACAGTCTAATGAGTAAGTATTTACTCAACCCTGTAGACCACAAGCTGCTGGGAGAGCGTCAGCTTGGCCTCCACTTCTGTGAAGCTTCTTAAGGGCAACTGAGCACAGCGAGAGGAGGGAGCCTTGGCGTCCTCTTCCCTGTGTGTTTCTCTTTGGCACTACCCTCTTTTATTAACAACTTCTGCCCTACTCTGGGGTAAGGCAAGGAGTGCCAGGGTCTCTGTACTTCTGTCTTCGTCTGTGTGGACTTTGGATTTTGTGCTATTACTGCTCTGTGCTTTGAGGATGTGAGTTAGTGGTACTGCTGACACAGCTTCACAAGCGGACAAGGGGGCTCACCCTGTTTTCTCCTAGTTCTTTGCAATTATTCCCAAATAAGGTCCCACAGGAAAGGCTGCTACTGTTCTGTCGTACTGAGCTGGTTGTGTTTCAGTCTTTTTTGCCTCGGTATAATTTTGCCCTGAACCTCATTTGTTTACAAATGCACTCTGTGTGCCTCTTTTCAATTGCCATTCTTAAGTATAAATCGGGCAGATACAAATCTGAATCAAAAGGATTTGTTGGGATGGAGACTGGTTCATACAACAGGATTGGCTGCACACCCTGCTGACCTGTGCAAATAAGAATCTAAGTTAAGTTAATTTATTTGCTGAGCCCTCCTCCCCATCACCCACTGGTATATTCATGCCTTCTAAAGTAGCATGATGTTGTAATTATCTGCTATAATAATCAAAATAATATCTGAATCTATAGCCTGTTTTGCTCTGATCCAGTGATGATGATTATTGTTAATGTTTATCTGTATTCATGTAGCATCATGAACCAGGACCCTACCATGCTGGATGCTCCACAAGCAGAGACCAAAAAATACAGTCTCTGCCCCAGAGAGCTTACAATCTCGAGATGGACAAAAGCAGAAGGATAAAGACAAGGAAGTAGACAGAAAAAGATAATACTGACAGTCTGCTAAGCAATAGAGATGAAGAATTTCTGAAAAATGAAACTGATATTTTAAAAATGTTTTAAAATAAACTACCTGTTGTTTACACAGGACTCAAATGAAAACAAAGCAAGTGCTTTGTGCTCCCTCTTCTGGCTCTGTTGTGTGCAATAGAGTAATAAAGCATGTTCCCTGACGAGACCTGCTATTCATGTCACCAGTGCACCAAGCAGGAGAGCAGAGGAAAGAAAATGTAGCTCACTTTGAAAGCGTACAAAAAACTTATACCAAGTATTATTCAGAATGTCTAAATAGGATAAGAAATTGTGCATAATGTTAAATTCATGAATATAATATTTTGTCTGTTTATTTATCTACTTTTTGCAAACATATAAATAAAACAAAACTTCATTGGAGCTTTGACTTAACAGATTAAGGTCTTTAGTGTAAAGCAAATTTACTTTTGAAGGGAACATGCATAGAAACAGTGTGTAGAGGAGGGCAGCATTTTTCTAAGGTGACTCAAATTCTGTTGGATGTAGTAAAGTGGAGAGTGGTGGGCCTAGATTTTGCATTTATTGCATTTTAAATCAAACTAGAGAAATGTGAACTCACGTGAAGTTGGAGTAGGTAAGCAAAAATTAGAAGAGCCATACATACATTGTGAAAAAGACAAGTAGAACCCAGAATCCACCAAAGTCAGAAGTTTTGCCTCTAGCTTTGAATGGGCAGGGAGAATGGAAGGCCTTTAAAGGGAGAGGTGTTTTTCACTGCAGCCTGTGAGAACAAAGTACTACTGGTAGGCTGTGAAAGCTTCTTGTGGATGAATTAGTTCTCTAAAACTGATGGAGTTTGTTGTGTTAGCAGGTGGTTCTGCTACCTCAAACTCTCTCGATCTCTAGAGAAATGCGGGAGTGGCAAGCTGGTGCTAGCTCTCTTATGTAATTCACTGCAGTGAGCAAAATTAGTAAGGTTTTCATGTTCTCATTTGATTCCCTAGGGTGTTGTTGCTGATACTTCTCCACAGACAGTAGCATCTTCATCACAGGAAGCCAGTGGTCAACAGCAACAGATGACAGTGGAAACATCCAGTGAACACGCGCCTGCATATTCTTACCAACAGTCTAAGTAAGTAGGCATACACTTTGCAGGAGGTTTTGCTTCTTGACAATAGCAGGTGAAATTCCACTCCCTGTGTCAGCAATAGCTTCTGAGTAGCTTCGTTAAGTTCAGATGAATTCTGGATATATCGCAGTGCAATTAGCAAAAGATTTTGGCTGATGGCCTCAACTTGGCAAAATGTCCTTGAGCTCCTGCCCACAATGATATGCTCTCTAACTGTCTGCTGCTTTTCTGGACTCAGAAGGATCTCAACAACTGCGTTAACAATCATCATGCTGGGCTAAAGCAGCATCTGGCATCAGAGGTTAAAAAGGGCTTAAATTTTGCAGTGGTGAAAATACTGGCACAGTACACATTGGCACATGTACAGGTTTCTTTCTGAAAATGTAGTTAATGAAGCAGTATAAATTACCCCAAGTTTGTATTTGTGACTGTGCAAAATTGGTGCCATGCAGACACTGAGTAGGCAGGACCTGGAAATGGAAGAAGAAGTGATAAGAAAGAGATGAGGAGAAGCACTGCCTGATCTGTCTCCGTTCCCCTGCTCCCTTTGTTTACTTCCCATGGAACACCTTGGAAAGTTCAAAATTTATACACTGTCAGCTGTATTTAGAACTCCTAAAGAGTTCCTTCATCTTCAGAATAATTCTCAAACACAGCTTCTCTTTGCTACAGTAAAACTGGTCCTCACAAAGGAAGGGTTACTTGGCAACATTGAGACTGATCGATGTTGGACAGATTCTAGTAAGAAGCACAAATCTAGTCCTTTATTAATACATGTATATTGAACACCTGCATCACTGTGAAAAGAGAATTACACGTTTTATCTTGGGGAAGAAAGTAGACAAATAGCCAGACAAGAAATATGTTAGATATGTCAGTCAATACATCATGACTTGGTACTTGCAGAGGCATCAGATATGAGCTGGTATAGAAAAGATTAGAATTATACCAATCTATCAATTGCTTTACTTCATTTTTGACCTCTGGAAGGGAAGATGCATTTATATGTCTACCATATGAGTAGCAAATGGTTTCAGATTTATGGGGTTTTGACCACTATAAAACAGAAGAACTCACTATTTCTTTCATCATGCCTCTATCTGCCTGTATGTACATATTACAAAAACAATCAATCACAAGCTACCCTATTGGAGACACAGATTATACATGCATATCCTTTCTAGCTGCCAGTCTCTCTAGCACCTGTAAATAAACGATTGTAAAATACTTATAGATTATACAGGGCAAAGAGAGAAATATATGTGTCTGTACCATCCTGGTGGCTTGTTTTGGTGACTGTGTTCTGTAGCTTTTGAATCTGACCAGTCCTGTGTCCCAGTTCCCGTAAGTCTCAAAGCAAAAGGACTTACTTCTAGAAGCCCTCATAAGGTAGCTGTGAGCTGTGGATTCTGGCATTTTTTCCCACATAGAGGGAAACTACATTACAATTCTTTATTGAAATAGGTGCTGTATTTCTTACCCGTGTGGTGAATTCCCAGAGAATGAGATTCCCTCATCTTTCCCTGTCAGCTACAGCCTTTTTGCAGTGATGGATATGCTTGTAATAGAACTGGCATTTATGTTCAGAGGAGTTTCTTTCTTTTTTAATCAGACAGTCAGATCCACTACAGATTTTTTTATTATGCTTATTTCAGTATTATTTTCTGAAATGGGCCCTCTATTTATATCTGCCAGTTGCAGGCAGAAAAGCAGTGTGGGAAGCTGTAGAAACAAACTAAAATATACACAATCTCTGTCTTTAAAAAATAACTTCTGGCAAAATATTCCAGTAACCTTTAGTATAAAACAAGTGAATTTGTTTTATAATTAAAATATAATTTTATTACTCTGCTTTTCAAAGGGCACATTTATTAATAACAAACATCATGCTCATTATACAACAGCAATTGTCAATGCAAGATATGAGAAAGTAATTAACATGACTGGACAATGATTTTGTCAGATATAGGCAAAGGAAAAGGCAGACTATAGAAAATGATTTAATAGGAACTGATCACTCAGCAGAAAAGCTATAATGGTATATTTCCTTATATTTATCTTCTTTGCAACAATCATGAAATTGCAGGCAACGAAGGAGAGGCAATGTACTAAGAATGAACTGGGTGGTATAAGGACTCTGTACTCTCTTTGTAAGTAAAAATAAACCACAAAACTTAAATTTTAAGTTCCACTTTTTAATCAGCATACGTGTTCTTTTATTTAATATGCTGAATGCTGTACTTGACGATCCCACCCACAGATGTTCAGAAATGGTACCTTCTGGTCAGAAACCTGGCTACCTATTGAGTAGATAGAAACAGCCCTTGATTCTGAGCAGAGGGATCTACTTTATGAGGAAATCACCTTAATTATTTTAGACCCTACTCCCTTTTTCCCTGTAAATATTTAATTTTGCACATAAAAGCATGAGAACTATAAAGTGGAGATCAATGGATATACTTGCCCCAGAAAAGTACACTCTTACCTCCAAGCAAAACTCTGCTGGACAACATACTCTCACTTTACATGTGAAAAGAATTATGTTTTCCTGGAGCCTTTTGTAGGCAAACTCAATGCCAAGTTAGATTAGAGGGTGTGTGCTGTGACCCTTTGGTGATATTGGACTTGCCACACATTTGGTGGCCACTCAACCCAGAGGGGCAGTAAAATCTCAGGAGGTGAGCTTCCAGCTTGAGTACTCCTACCAGAAATTATGCATAGAAAATCTGAAGAAAATAGTTAATTGTTGCATTTCACATAAATCTGGTGTTAACAATCACAATATTAATTTTCAGGCATCACGCAATGAAAAAATCCTTTGGCAAATCTAATATTTAAAATCGTAATTTTATGTTTATAATCCCAGACAAAAAGTTCTGTGGCAAATGTTAGGTCATCAACATTCCTCGCAATTTAACTCCTAATTTTAAAATTAATTTTAAACTGAGAAAGGCAAATGCATTAAGGCTTAGAAAAGGAAAGGTGCTGAATTTTCTTGTGTTGAACTTTGGTTAGAAAAGGATTTTTTCCATGTCGGTTTTGAGGACTCTAGGATAAGCAACAACTGACCCTTGGGGATAGCCCTAGACACAGAATAGCATTTATATGTAGCTTCTAAGTCTCTGCAAAGATCTCCTGCAGTCTTGTTGAGATAAGTTTGATGTGACATATCTTTAAATGACATGAAACATCAAAAACACAAAATGAGAATTATCTGCTCGAAGAAAAAGGTTGATAATTTTGCTTGTTCTCTGTGCCAAATTTAGAAAGATATAACAGTATATGATATAAAAATCTATTTTTCTAATTAATATTATCTTGAATGTTTCTACTAAGTTAGGCTTAACTGGCTCATTAAGCAGACTGTTCCACAGTCTAATTGTTCTTGCCATTAGAAAATGTGTTCTTCTTAGGAAATTGGTTATATCCTTTTATTGTCATTTTATCCTTCAATTTATTATTAATACCCAAAATAAATAGTGGCACTTATTAAGATGAAAATATTCACACTCTTATTGAATTACTTCTGAAAGATTTACACAGTGTTAAGCCATGTATTCATCTCATTTCAGTGTAGTTAGACTGCCTATTAAGCATAGCTTTAAAAGAGTAAATTCATCTGCTTAAGATATGTTAACGTCCCCAAAGCAGGAGTTCCCTATTTTTGCCTGACTATTTTCAGCTTAGTGGTGGTATCATATTTAAACAGCTGCAAACTTAGTTTAGCTTGGATAACTTTTAAAGGGAATTGGGTGGAAAAAACGGAGAGGAGCCTATTTCAAAGTTGTTTTGACTTAATGACCACTTTAATTCAATTGTTTTTACAGACAATAAACAGGACTGAAGAATGTCGGTCTGAAATCTTTGCCTTGAATGGAGAAACTTCACTGAACAAGAAGTTGGCTTCCAGTTTGCACAGGCGTCAAATGAATGCTTTTTTTTTCTACCTTTCCCAACGAAAACAAAACAGTGTTTTTATGTGCTGTGCAAATGGTTCCGTCATGTAGTCTGACAATTTTATTTTTGCTATATTTTTTTTTTTCCAACTAAAGGAAAAACCCAGAGGAAAAATGCTGGGTTGACATTTCATCTGGACGAACATTTGAATTCAGAATTTACCTGGAGGTGTAGATAGATTTTTTTTTTTTTTAAACAGAAAAACTGATGATGTCAAGAGGGAGCAAGTTGCGATGAAAACCAATTGTCTTCCTCAACAATTAAGCTACTCTTTTTCTCTCGTTTTCTTTTTCTTCTTGTTTTAAATCTAGAGTGTTTTTTGGTTTTTTGGTTTTTGGTTTTTTTTAAAGAAATGTTTAGGTAAGGTTTATCTTGAATCTTAATTGCCTTAATTTTAAGGACGTCAAAGGCTCTCAAGGCAAGCTGTCAACGTCTTGTTAGAAAACCCGAGAATGAATTGAAACTGCTCACACCGGTGCTGGTGCAGAAGTTTAATAGACTGAGTTTTTGGGGTGAACAAAAAATAAACTGTACAGTTTAAAAGAAAATGATTTTCTTCTTTTGAAGAAAAGTTGATGATAAAGGAACTGTGGCAACTGAAAGGATTGGAAAAATGCTGGGACTTTTATGAACTTTGTCTTAAGTGTTGACAGAAAAAAATTCTAGAAGGCTAAAGCATTTTACAGTAAAGTTATTGAAATGAGAAAAAAACTTGCTGCATTATAGAGAATGCAGGGTTTTTTTCTTGCAGAATGCAGATTTTTTTATTTACAAAGCGTGATCGCTAGCAAAAGCATTAGTGCTTTTTATCTGCAGTCTTTTTTATGAGCTTTAAGAAGTTTTTAGTCTGCTTTGCTTGTCACATTGCAAAAACCTAGCTTAAGAGCATTAAAAAAACTTAAGTAGATAGGAGCTTATGGTCAAAAAAGTGCAAAAAAAGCAATAGATAGAAGAAATTGTTGACAATTTCTGTAGTCTTTCCTAGTTGTGAACAAATGCAGCCTATGGATGGCCTATTTTATACCAAAGATGAAGTGACACCCTAACGCAGTCCAGAAGATAGAGGGTTTTTTTTTTCTTTTTTTATCTTTATTTGACCTACATGGCCGGACCAGTTCTTACTTTCTTGTTTGTTTAAACTATCTTCCACTGGTGTTTTACATACTGCATATGTTTATAGTGGAAATTTCAGAATAGTTGGTATCAGAAGCTGTCCTGGTTTTTGATGGTGTGCTTTGGAGAACATTCCAAAGCCAGGGGGATTTGGTTACCTACTAATCTGTCCAGGCTGGCTTCAATTTTGATGAGTTTTTCTCTTTAATTACCTGATCTTTGGTATTTCTACTGAAACAACAGTCTTCCTTCTGAATTCCAACATACCAATTCATTTCTTCACCTCAGTCTTTGTCATCGTCCAGCATGCATAGCCACCTTAATTCTGCATTTATTTTTCAGTGTTGCATTTGAGTTGCCAGGTAAATATAAGAGAAAGAAAACTTGATCTTTGTTCTCGTTTTAGCTCTCCCATATAAGCAGAAATTTTGCAAATTATGTAGTATTGTCATGCAGACAGGAAGTTAAAAATTATTCTTCTCTGCTATGATTTCTGTTGTCTTAATATGTTGGCTGACAATCACTAATTAGTATGATTAGGCAAAAAAAAAAAAAAGGCAACTAAATTTAATCCACCAAAACCTATTTTAGGGATGACAGTTATTTTCCATAGAGAAATTTGATTATGGCCCTTACTTCTTCCAAACAAACAAATGAAAAAGGTGAGAAGCAAGTCAAAAGAAGATTTTTTTTCCTTAATGAGGCAGAAGAGAAGCAGCATTTCCGTATATACATACATACACACATATCTATGTGTAAAAATTAAGCCAAACATTTTTAAACTTCCCTCCATCCAGAAGAAAGGGGAAGGTTCATCACATTTATTGTGATGGATTAGAGACAGGGTATCCATTAAAAATAATGAAATTAAAACATGTATTGGATCAATCTGATTCAGCTGCCCAATCCTAAAAAGATGTCTGTGTTTCCCTAACCTGACTTTTTTGGGGAAAAGAACACAATTATTTTTTTAAATCAATAAAACAAGATCATATTTTTTAACATAGTGGGAGGGGGGAGGGGGTTTCCCAAGTAAATGCTGCTAGATATGCAACATAGAAAAGAGAGAAATGGGAGTTCACATGGTTCTTCACCATAGGAAGAGGGCCTGGTTTTCAGAAGTGATAAAACTTCTGCTTTTTCCAGAGTAGTTGTTGATATTCAACACTTCTGAAAACCAGATGATGCCAAAGTAAAAGAACAACATCATCCACAACATGTTTTCAACTCAGAAAAAGAAAACCAAACCTCTCGTTCTGTTTCACATGCTGTCTCATTACCTGTTGCTTTTTGAGAGTGGCATTTGAATTTTGTCCTTGGATAAAGGTTCCCTCTTTCCCTAGAGGGCATATGAGGGAAAAAAATCGATCTAGCCTTATTTTCTTCCTTTCTACACATACTCTCTTTCTGTCTCTCTCTGAACTATTTGTACAAATGGAGATAACCCCAGGCACAAGTCAGTTAAATATGAAATAAAGACATTTGTTTCTGTGTTAGTTCTAATGTGACACACAAAAAGTCTCATTTACTATCAACAATGAGGCTACAAGGTAGCTACCATGTGGCTGATGAATATGCTGAGGTACCTTCTTGTTTCTATTCAGAACTCTGCTGCTTTATTTATACATTCAGAAACATTTTCCTTATTTTTTTCAGCAAAGTTAAACAATCTCAGTGTTTTTTATTAAGCCAGACAGGCAACACGATATCACAGTGCCTGTCACTTTAAAGTTTCAAGTGCATTCTGTATTAGAATTGTTCCCTTTTTTTTTCCATGCTATAATGTTCAATAGTGTTTGAAATCGAAAGAAGCAAAGAAGTAGAGGAAGAAGAAGAAGAAAGAAAATGGATCCCTTAAATACAATTCATCATCTTACTGATCTGAAAAAAACCAGAGAACTGGTACTCAAAATCTATTAATTATAAACACTGTGAGCCTTGAGTATAAACAGTCATAGATCATAAGGTAAGAAAAAAACTTATTCGGAACGTACTAAATGCTCAGAAAATGGTAACTTATTTCTAAAAGTTAAAAAGGAGATAAAAGTGAACAGTGAAATAGCAACACGCTTGCATGGGTATTGTCATAGGACAGGAATACTTGGTGGCCTCTGAAATCTTAAACTGGTTTTCTTTATGTTTGTTCTGGCTAATATGATTTTTTGAAGGTTTATTATTATACTCTGTTTAAGTTTCTGTTTTCCTTTTGTGTTTTCTTTGAAGACCTGAATTTGTAAAGTCAATATCTATGTCTGTCTTGCCAATTTAGCTTTAACTATCAGGAGAGTTCCTGAAAGATTGCAGAAACAACTCTAGATGTCTAAGGCAATGGTGCCTGGCCCAGAGGTCTAGAAGTAACATCAAATCCATAAACTGAACTGCGTATGTACTTTCCATCACACCTGAATTCTTGTAAATAATCAAATCTGGATGTTAAGGTTTGACAATTCTGGTTTTTCCTTAAAAGATAAATACAGAATGGGTGTCAGAAAACTATTAATTATGGCTAGAAAATTCTGAATACCTGGGCTTGTCACTTAACATTGAGAAAAAAAAAAGAAAGATACAGTGGAACTGAAGAGAGTGTTATATTTGCAGGTGCTAACCCGAGTGTAGATCAGGGCACTGAAAAAATCTCACTGTTCCCGCTGAGATTGCAGAGGGACTCTTCTTCCTATCTGGCTCTACTGCTGGTTTTGTAAGCACTTTTCACCTGTGACAGTCAGGCCTCAAATTGTGAATGTCCTCTTATTGCCTTCCAGTGAAACAGACTCTTGAAATGTCCTTAGCCTGTGCTTACTTGTATAGTTCTGTTTACCAAGAGACTGCCTTGGTTGTGTTGGTCAAGAAATCCACCGTAATGCAGAATGAGGCATATTTGAGAGCAATTGCATCGCATTGTATCATCATCTGCTATGGATGCATGCCCAAATGTGGAACAAAAAGGCTGGTCATTAGAGAAGTGAGGGCTTAAACTTTCAACGGGCATTTGGGCTGTAGCATTCGAATGGGTTTTTACTCGAGTAAAAATCAAATGAAGGGTATTATTTATGTATGTATGTGTACCAAAACTCAGCAAATTTAAGGAAGCCTGCATTGTAATAAAGTTTATTTTTAATATGTCATAGTATTTGGATCTATATTATGTTGTTTATGGTACTGAAGGTTGAGACTGATCCTAAGTGTTTAACAAATTGCTATGCTTCATGATTTTAAGCTTGATGGTGCTCCTCATGCCACTTCATTTTAATGCTGAGGTTGACATGAGCAAAACAGGTTTAGGCAGACTCACTTAACTCCACCTATAGCAAGAGTCATGCTAAAGAGTGATAATGTGCTTAAAGTAATGAATCAATCCATTTTTAGTGATGAGACCAAATGTGGTAGTTGAAGATAGTAATGTTTGATACACGCATGGTCAACATTTCCTTTCTAAACTTTATTTAACATGAAATTGGTCCGGATATAAAAGAAGTGCCCTAGGGTAAGGGATTTTCCTGGTCATTCTCGGTAGCCCACGTGAACTAAGAAAACAGTCACGGTGTGATGGAAATGCAAAACAGAAAACAACAAAATTGCTGACATTTGGTGCATTAGTCTTTTCTGTTTAATGACAATTGACTCCAGTAACGAGGATTCCTTTCATTTCTAATGCGCGTACACACAGTCATGCACGCACACTTTCTCAGAAGGAGGGCTGAGTGAGCAGCAGACTTCTCCTCCCCGTCAGTGGAGCAGATTTCTAGAATCTCAGCCAGCAGCAAAGATGCAGTGTAAGGAGAGTTATTTTCCTCTCAAGAGAGCACCAACTTTTTCTATATTGCTCCTGTCACCCAAATAGGCTAGAGCGCTGTATGTACCCCAGAGATTTATTCACCTTTGTGCCTCAAAGCAGGCAGAAGAGACCCTTTCTTCTCCCCTTTATTAACACGCTCTTTGTTAAAACTGAACAGAAAATGATGGGAGTAAAATGTAAAAGAAATGAATCCCAGCGTTGGTTCAGATTTCCACAATACGAAAAAATTCTTGTGTTTATTTCAGTCGTTCAGTTCAACTGTTAATTCCCCAACAGTGACAGCTGAGTTCTTTTACCTTAAAAAAAAAAAAAAAGTGGAATGAAGTGGAAAATGTCAGCCTTTGACAGGTTCACAAATCCATTTTAGCTTGTAGGTCCAAAGCCTGCAAGGTGTAAGCACCTTCCAAGATCTGGATCTGTTGTCCTTAAGAGAGTATCTGCCCAACATTAATTTTCTGCCTTTAAGTGTCTTTCTCTTGGATAATAATTTTATGAATTTGGTGACATTTACAGTCAGTTATATTTTTAAAAGCCCAAAAATACAGCCTAGAGAAGAGAACATGATGTTTATGTAATTGAAGTATTATTAATTATGCTGTATTCCAGAGTGGAAGAAAATTCTACTATCTTTTCGAGGCAAAGCAATTTTATGTAAAACCAGGAAGTGTACAGAATTCGTTTAGGAATTTTTAATTGTTTTCCTTTTTAAAGGAGAATGAACAGATTCTATCTGTAAGAAAAATCAAAGCAGCTTTGAAAGCAAATGAACTTCCTATCAAAAAAACATGCATCATGAAAATGGGTCAGAGGTTCTTTAAAGCCCGTACAGATTTCACTGTAGCCAAAATGTAGAATACAGAACCTCTGTGATACTTTAAATTATGAATCTTATTTATATGGGCATCTGTGTGCTGATGTCTCAGAATGTCTCTGAAAGATCTGTACTGCTATGATTTTTTTTTTATGTTTTCCATTTGTAACACAATCCTAAATAGCTGCCATTTTCCCACTCCTGGGGCTTTCTGTAGATCAGTGGATGTTAGGTTTAAACTTCTGTTTTCTTTGATGAAGCTTTCAATAAAAAAATAAAGAAAGAAAAGAGCTGGGTGACTCTGTGTTCTTGTGGCACCTTTCTGCAGAGGCTTCCCAAGGCTGTGGCTCTTGTGCTGAGCAGAGAGGGAGCAGAAAGGCTTTGCAGCAAAATCTGCCTCCCCCGCATCTTCACCAAGTGGAAGGAAAGAGTCAGAGAGACAGGACAGCTCTGCTGCCCTGTCAGCAGCACAACCACCCACGTGCTAGGAGGTGAAATACAGGGGAAATTTTTCTCTCACCAAGACTGAATGTGCAATGCTGACGGGTATCTGCTGTCCAGGCTCTCAGCTGTGCACCTGCTGGAAGAACATTGCCTCTGTTTCTGAGGTTTATTTTAAAGAGTGTCTTCAGGGCAAAAGTTGCCACATGGAGGACAGAAAATCTTTATTTGTGGAATAAGTACGGCCTAAGCAGTGGTAGTGCAAGCCATACTTCATCTTGAAAGTATGGCTTGTAAAGTAAATTGCCTCCTCAGCCATATCTCACAGGGAACAAGAAAGGTATTTGGTGCATTGTCCATGGCTCCTTCACTCAGAGGCTCTCTTGTTGCCATGTGCATTTCTTCCTACCAGGGCAGTTGGTTTCTGTGGCAGAGGTGAGGGTGGGGTGGAAGGGTCCTGCTCCAGTTTCCTCCCCAGTCAAGGGACTTTATTCACAGGTTGGGAATCACTGAGTGCTCCTTTTTTATCTACCAGGAATGTACCTGTCTCCTTCAGCCCTAAACATGTTTTGTGGGATTGCCTGCATACTTTCACTTCTTTTTGTCCAATGAAATATACATCAGTGAGCTTCTGACTCCCTTCAGTTTAATTAGGAAAGACCAAATAAATCTTTAGAAGATGGATGAATGGGATGAGGAAGCAGGTGGGGGGGGTGGTTTCAGTGCACCAATGCTGAAATGTCCATTGCTCTTGGCCATGATGATGGTGAGAAAAGGAGGAAGGCAGGAGGCTGAAGCTCCAGCCTGCCTGGAACTCAAAGTAGTAGCTGAGGAGCTTGGGGAGATCAGCAGGAAGTGGGACACTTTATTCCACTAACACAGGTGGTGGAACACAGGTGGTTTATATCTGATATTCTGGTGTTACGTTCATCTCTCTCACTGCCAGGATTGCTCCATTTCCAAGATCATTCCACTTCAAGCACTACTAATGATGTTAGTGGTTTTGGTTTTGTTGTCTGCCAGCTGGCTCTCTGTGTGCATATGGAACCAGTCTAAGGGGGGGTTTGCATCATCTTCCACAGAAGTGCAGGTAAGAAGGCTCTGTCTTCCTCTTGGTCCCACTGTCAGTGTCCAAACAAAAAGGAAAAAAAAAAAGGTAATTGGCAAATTATATAATTGTATCTGTCTTTGCTATGGAATTAAAAGAACAAGAAATAACAAGGACAAGTCGGCCTTTGCAATGTGTGAAATATGTTGCTTTCAGAGGGAGAAAGCTGCATTTGTCAGTAGTCTGCATCTGGAATGGATGTCCATGACTTCCATGTCAAGAAGTCCCTGTCCTTTGATTGTCACTCCCTGAGATTTCAGGTAGAGGAGAAGAGAGAAAACAAATCAATAGCTGGTGTAGCATAAATTTAGTATAATTCCATACTTACCAGGTTTAAATAAATTGTAATCCTACTGTTTTGGATAACCAGAGATCAAGATTAAGAGCAAGGTCTCAGTGTGCCAGTAATGATCAGCAAACACAGAAGCAAAGGGTCAGGAGCAGACAGGTCTGCAGCAGACGTTACTGAAAGTGGCAAGCAAGCCAAGATTCAAACCCAAGACTCTGCCTGACTCTTGGTACGCTTGTTGCAGCCTTTCTCTGTGCCTCATCTCCTTGCCCCACTCTCGTCAACCTGATCTTCAGCAGAATACTGTGCACAAGGCAAAAGTCTCCATTTGGCTTAGCTGGGCACAAGCCAATCTAATTAATGGCTTGCAGAAGTGGTGCTGAGGCTGCACGCAACAGGGGAGGATTTTTGCCAGGCGAATAACAAGGCTGCCTGGAGGGGAGCGTGCTGCCCGGCACATCCAGACAGGAGGCTGCAGCCGCCCACTGCTGCATGCAGGGCAGTCCTGGGATGGGAGACAGGCAGGGGACAACACCTGCCTCCACTTCAGCCCTCCCGGAGCCTGCCAGTCGGGAGAAACACAGGCATGGTCAGCAAGGTTTGTTTACCAATGTTACTGAAAAAATCCGCTTTGGGGAAAGATGCTGGGACCGAACTACTTCCTTCCTCTTAACAATTTATATGCATAGGCCTGTGCCAAAAATGTGCTCACTTTTAACAGATGCTTTGCACTAGGTCATCACTAAACTTATTTGAAGGGGCATAAATTGTAACTAAATAATCCACTGGATATGTGCACTGCTTTAAATGGAGGAACTGCAAGTTGATTTAGCTAAAATGATGTAGCTGTTTTTAAAAGTTGAATGGGCTTATGTTTATGGTGTGACTAGCTGAGGCCCTAAGTTCTGCTGCATTAAAATGGTGCTGAACAATAGAAGTGTTTGACAAATAGATAGAAACCATGATTTACACCTATTATTTAATTTATTTCACCATTTTTTACCAGACAGTATATTCCCTGTCTTGTGTGGAATTCAGCCATTGACACACAGCCAACTGAAAACCGTGTAAGCTCCTTGAACATAATTCCTGTGGGATTGAGTCGCATGTTTTTCACTCAGAAATCATTTCCTCCTTATTACCAGTTGTGCTACACCACACGGCAGCTGACTAGGATGCTCTCTTCCTCAGGTGAAGCAACTTCTACCTACTGTCAGTGTATGAAATACTCTGTGGTGGAATGCAGGCCCTGAGCTTTCCACAGGGGATCTGGTTATTTTCTAGTCAATCTTGGTGACATGTAAATTTGCTCTGCCACCATTGAATCCCTCTTTTAGTACAGAGGAAAAGGCAGAAGCAGGGAAGCAGACACATCTCCTCAGCTGATACCAAGACACAGCAATCTTTAGCTGAAGAAAAGAAAGGAAGACTTTTTTTGAGGAAAGAATAGAGAAATCAGTCCTTTAAAACCTCTCTCACTCTCTCTTTTGCCTACTGGAAAGCATGCACAGCCAGTCAACAGAATTGAAACCTGTTTATGTGCATTCTCAGGTGCAGTATGCAGCCATTGGCATAGCTAAGCACACACAAGTCTTCCTGTTCATAGCCACCTGAATGCTCACCTGAGCTTCAACACCCACTGCACAGTGAACAGAACTGAGTAAGCCACCAGCAGTAGTGGAGAGCTGACCCAGGGCTTCCTTTCTCCGTTTGTGCTGCAAGTTCCAGCAGTGAATGGTTGTCTTAGCAAGCACCCTGACAGCCTGGCTTTCTTGCTTTAGAGGTGAGTCTTTGGGAGACCCAGAAAGTTATCACTCAAAAAAGAATTTCAGTTTTGCAGTGTTTCTTCCCTATTTCTCAATAGTGACTCTTCAGTATTATGTCCCATGCAAGCTTCCAAATGAGCAAATAAATATTTATTTCAGTAACACACAGCAGCTTCAGTCTTCACTGGGTGCCATGTTCTGCTAGGCTTATGAGGTGAAGGAAAACTGATCTACTTCATTCAGTGATTCAGATTTCTGCCAGACCCTCTTGACACAGCTGAGTGCAGTGGGCTTCGATGTTACTGCTAACTTTTCACAGCAATAGCTGGCTATAGTACAGAGCTCAAGGACTGCTTTCCAAAATCCCTTTCCCTTTTCACATATTGATTGTGTTATGAGGGCTTTGGGATGTTAACAGCTGTTTGCAGAAGCCAATTTTTGGAGAACATCCAATCCTTTTTTTTCCTGAAGAAAACATATTCAGAAGAAACTGCTGCTTAGAAAAAAATATAGTTACACAGTAGTTTCAGTCGGTGGAAGTGCTATCACCAAAATCATCTTGAGGTGTATGATTCACCCCTGTGCAGACATGTATGGCTTGGATGAGATATTTCTTCAATCCAAAAAGACTTATGCTGGGGCCCTGACTGACCTTTACAAGGTACTAAAGCTTGGAATGTGCTCTGGGTAGTGATGAGTGTTGTCTGTAGCAGTGACTGAGATAGGATACTCACAGCAGGGTGGTTTCTACTACATGAGACAACTGAATTGTCTTTGTAGAAGAGCACCTCATCTGAACATAACTTTAATGTCTTGTGCAGTGAGCTAGCCATAAAACTGTCCCTTCCTTTGTTTTTTGTACTGGGGATGGGTTGCATTGGAAGTGTCTTCTGGAAATCGCATTTTCTCCTTGCTTTCCCTTTGAAAATGACCCTTTCCATGAAATGACCCTTTCCATGCTCACTGAATGCTGGCAACAGGGTCTGTACTTCTAGTGAGGACTCTGCCCCTGCACAGAGGCAGGAGAGGCCCCTGGACAAAGTAGGTTTTCTTCCACATTGAGAACTTCCCTGGACTGCAGCAATAGTCCTTCCATTTACCAGTCCTGGCTGTGTGGAATATGTTTATTCCTGTAATATGTTTCAGCTCTTGCAGCCAGCTCCTCTTGACAGGAAGTCCTGAGAACAAGTCCTTCATGTCTCCTCTCCACCAAGAAAAAAAAAGGTGTCAGAAACTTCCTCCAGCTGTGGAGACCTAGGATCAGAGAATTGCAAAAGCAAAAACCTCCGCTCTGTGGCTAAATTACAGTTGATTTTATTATAACTTCCTTCTCCTCCCAGTCAGTGTACTTCAAACTCATTTATCTGTCCCTTCCCTGTGTCACATCCTGTCTGGAATGCAGAGTGTAGCTTTCTGAGGTGATTTCCATTACTTGCCTACACAGCACTGAGGAGAAACCTTCAAAAAGTACCTAAGGCATGAGCATCAAGCTATAACCACACTGGATTCTCTGCTGGGAATTCTTTGGTTATTTCTTCCCAAAGCATATAATTTTTTTATTAGGCTTGAAAAGAATTCTCATTAAAAAGTAGGGACTTGAGCATCAAAGCTCACTAGGGTAATGTAGACCTGAGAAAAGCAGTTTGTCTGTTGAGTAGGAGTATTAAATGTTTTAGCTAATTGGACAGAAATGGGCAAAACAAAACAAATTTCCCAAAGAGAAGAAGTAGGAAAGACTCTTCCCTAATTTAAAGAGGCTGAAAAGAGGCTTTTCAGGCCAGTGAGGCTCTACCCCATTTTGCCTCTCCTTTGGAGGCTGCTATAGTTTGGGAAGGTTTAGATAAGTGACCGTGAGCTACCTTCGTGAACGAATTAGCAAATAATTTTGATTAATTCTGTGCATGGATTAAAGGGGAAGAACTGAAACAGGATGGATGGCTGAGGTGCATGAAGACTGTGAGGGAACAAGGAAACTTGAATGTCAGATAGTAAAACATCAGCATTTGGCCCAGAAAATTGTCTCCTCCTCACCATGACACAAACAAGCTTTCAATTTATCAGTAATAAAGTCTCAGAAACATGGATTAAATAATTTTATAGCAGGGTTACTTTTTCCAGTACTGATATCTACATTAATCCAAAATAAATTATTTTTAAAAAAAAGCCCCAGTCACTTTCCTCCTTCAGGTACCTGTTGCCTGCCCCCAATCCCAGCACACACAGCCACATTTAATCAGCACACCTACACCTGCCAATAGACCTTAGCAGAAATGCAGGGAGAGACTGAGGATTCCAAACTTGTCTCAAAAAGAGTTGTGGAAGATTCACGCTTGTGTGATAAGTTTGTTTGCAGACTAAGGTACTGACCAGCGTCAAGAAAGATGTCTGCCTTCCATCCTTTGCAAAATTCTGCTTTCCCCCGCCCTTTTATAAAATGTCATTTCGGAAAGGCATTGTGCTGTGGATGCGAATGTATGTATATAAACAGACCCAGGATAATTTTATGCTATAGGGACTCTGTGGCATTATCCTCAATCTTCTCTAAACCATAACCCATCCTCAGAAGTCAAATGCAAAAGCAAGGGGCACAGTTGACAACCTGTTTCTTTATTTCTACAACAGTTTCAGTAATAAAAAATGCTCGGTAGCAAGGCACAGGTGTAAGACATTCCTGTCCATTTGATCCACCCCACTGCATGCCAGTGCAAACTTGGGCTTTTGCCACCCTCACTTTTAATGGCTGCAGGTGCCATTTGGTGCAACAGACACAGCAGAGATGTAGTCTATAGAGAATAAAAAGCACGGAAGTCCATGTCTCTAGACAGGAAAATTGGTCTCTGTGCAGAGGTCAAAGAAAGACCTAAGCAGGGGAATCTTTTCACTATAATGGGCAACAAAAAAAACCCCTTTTTTAGTCCTTTCCCATAGCTTCACTTAAGAAGCCTCCAATCCTCCTTTTCTTACAATAGAATTCATTACTGCTTTTGTCTGCACAGTAGTTCCCTGCAGCACTGGGTCCACTTCCCACCCAATGCAAATCTATTCAAAATATTTGGTGTTCCTGTAAGTATTGAGCACTCAAAATGCAGAATGCCAGCAACAGCTGAGAGTGTGCTAGCAGAGCTGTGTCCAACACGGCACGATTCCACCATGGCAGCTGGCTGCTCTAGTAAAACTCTCTGGAGCCTCATGAAATAACTGACGTGAAAGTGGTGTTTGGAGCAAGAAACGGAACTCATTTTTCAATTGACATTAAAGAGGAAATCATTTTAGTGTCAGTTGATACTGCCCAGGCACATTTTCAGTAATTAAGGCTCAGAAAAAGCAATGGAAATACCTATGAGGTGTGTTAAGAATGAAGCCAGAAGCAATGTGTGAGAGGTGCCAGCTGAAGGAGTCCCTGCGCTGAACACTACATGAAATGGGAAACCTTATGGAATACAACCACGCAGGGAACAAGAGGAGCCCAGAAGAATCAAGCATGGAAGGAGCTTAAATTATGCCTTTGGGTATGGTATGAGGACACAGAAAAGACAGAGGTGATTTCAGAAGTGTGATGCACGTGGTCATGTAAGGTATTCTTGTGATATTGAGCTTCTGAGGAAAAAATGCTACTGTCTGTGCCCTCTTGCCTCAGCTTTGAAACACACCTGATCCCATTCCTTCCCTACATATTGCCAATACAACATCCATATATGCCTTAGTTTCTTATTTTTGTACTCTTTCATGGTATTAGATTTCACTTCTACATCCAATTACACACTTTGGAGTTTTTTTCAGGAGTTTAGGTCTTACTTTTTATATTACTTATATTTTGCAACATCATAATCACTTCAGAGATACGTTCTATTATGCACAAAATCAGGTAACATTACCACCACTTTACAAGCAAAAAACACTGAAAATGAGCTTGAACCATAGTATGAGAATACTTTTTTAAAATTGAAATCCACAATTCCCTGATGGATTTTTTTTGCTGTCCTCTGATAGTTCTTGAGGCCCCAGGTGAAAATACATTGTCTTCCCTTGGTTGGCCCTAGGCAGATACCCAAACAAGGCAGATATTACCAGATCCCAGGGTGTATATTTTTGGCTGTTGATTGCCTAAATAATTTCCAGATTACCTGACACTATCAGCCCCTGCATTCCTTGCTCCAAGTTTGTGCCACTACCTGTGGTCAGGGTTTATTGTTGAGGGAGGACGTGCAGCAGAACACCAGAGAAAACACCTTGAACCACAGGGGATAATGCTCCTTCGTAAACCTGCAAAGAAATCACTGAGGCTGATAAGGAGCCCTCTTTCCTGCTCCCCAAAATTGCGACACCATCCCATTTACCATCAGTTTCTTCAGTCAGACATCAGTTTGGGTGCGTATTTGTAAACTAATTGTCTTCAAATGACTTTTTCAAGGTTTTATGAGGAAATGAATCAGCTCTCTTGTTAAAATCAAATTCTCTTTTGTGCTCTGGTTTTCTTACATCCACTAAGAGCCCAGTCCCCCTTGCATTGCAGAGAAAAGACAACATTTCAAGAACTACAAAGGAAGCAGAACATTCTTACAGTTTGGTTGTGTGTTTGTTTATCTGTTAAGATATGTTTTTTATAAATCTTTGCTATTTTTCTGCTGTAACTCTTTATAGCAGAACACATTGCTCTCTTATTTATTCTTGACAGATCCGGTATAAATTTATGGCTCCGCATCAATAATAAGAGTCATTAATCATAGTAACAATGCACATCACAGGGTCTTCCAGGCATTCACCACTGAACTTGCTGAACTGTCCTACAAATGAAACCCTCCCCTTCTCAGCAATTATTTCTGAGCTTACACAGAAAACAAGGGATTTTGTTAGAAAAACTGGGAGAAAAAAGATAATTTTCTCCCAATGGATTTTTTGGGCAGTGGGGGTGGGGAGGAATCTCAGCTACAGGAAGGCAGAAATGGGGTCTGTAGCAATTGGGAAATGTTTCAATTTCTGTAGGTAATGGAAGTTTGTTTTTTAACAACTCCTCATCAGTCAAAACTATGGACAAATAATTTGTTAAAAAATTGTGTTGAAAATTGTTCCCCAAAATAGCCATTGCTTTTGTTTAGCTTCCATTCTTCCAAGAACTGCATTAGCCAATAAGCACAACTTCCCTATATTCATTGTTTATTTACATATAGGAAAGAAATAGCAGGAGAAAAGTAATCTAACAGATTAGAGCAATGGACAGTAAATGCAATTCTATACCAAGTAAAGTCAATACAAATTATTTTGCTGAGTTCACTGGATACAAGAAGCAGCCCATGATTCAGACATCATAATATAAGCAGTGAGAAACAAAAGAACACAAGTGAGAAACAAAAGAACCCAAGAGCAAAAAGCAAGAATTGCAGAAATAAGGCAAGGCAGTGGCTTAAACAGAAGTCATACATTTTCACTCTTTTTTTTTTTTTTTTTAATTTGAGTGACTTTTAAGAACATCTTTTGACAATGCTGAATCTTAGAGGTTAAGCAATATATTTCATTAGGCAGCTATAAAGATGGTTCAACCACAGTTCAGGTTCCAAAATCTTATCCAAGATTTTCTCCCTCTTTGTCAAGAAAGACTGCCATTGGATTAGGACGTTATCTCAGCAGGGATGGAATTTTTATTTAGTCATATCACCTCTCTTCTCCACTGCCTTTCCATCTGCTTTTTTGTGAGGGTTTGATGGCTGTCAGAGAGGTGGATGGAGCCTTGAGAGAGCCTGAGAGCTAAGTGGGGAAGTGAAACACAACCACTGAATGGGCAAAGGGTAAAGGGAGCCTGTGGAAAGAAAATGTAGGAAGGAGTGTAGGTGGCACATTTGCTTCAGCTGCAGAAATTAATTACAGCTGGTATATGGATATGTATTTGTGGTTGCTCAGCTATGTACTTAAAGTCTCTGCTTTCCAGAGTATTTTCTTTATGAGACACAGAAGATTTGACAAACTTTCCAGCCTTTTACGAAACATCCCTGATCATTATTTAATTAACTGTCTCATTTCAGGATCTTAATCTGAAAAAAGAAAGCTGAAATTTGTCAAGCTACCTTTAAAAGAATATGAACATGGTATGTCACCACTCTTACTGATGAACATTTCAACCTTTTTTTGCTTCTCTACAAAACTATTTTTGCTGCATTTGTTTCTGCCATGGAAGCCTTAACAATGTTATACCTTATCCTTAGTCCTCAGTGTAACTGTGAATACACGGTTAGAAGTATATCATAGCTCTGTAAAAAAGAATATTCCCAAATGACCAAATTTTGCATAACCTAGTGAAGAATTAGACCTTTCTCAAATTGGGCAGACTCCCTCAGGCCTTGGTCTGTTCTGATGTGACTGCTGTCCTTGAAGATAAAAGACTTCTCTAAGAAAGTAACCAGTCCATTTATACTTTTTTTTGTTCAAAACTTAAAGAGAATTTTGAGAAAGCCAGTCTGAATTCTTCAAATAAAACATGACTGCCTTCCTCTGCTTATATGGCAAACATTACTCCAAGAAATCTTTAAAATAAATGATTGCTTGAATTATCTACAAGTTCTAGTATGCAGTTTTATCCCAAGAACTGCAACTACTGAGAGAAATGGAGACAGCTTGTGCCAGACGAAGTTGACAGGGCATCAGGAAAAAAAAAAGAGCTTGTATTCATGTAAATATTTCCTCACTGTTAAAAGGTTCACTGTGAGTTGCAATTGTTGAAGACACTGAAGATGTTTGCTGTTCCATTAAATCCGCAAGACTCCAACCCTTCTAACTCAGATGGAATTGAGAAAAGAGACAGAATTGTCAGGGAGTCTTTATATTTTTCCATTACCCATTCAAGCTTTTTGTGGTTTTAAATGCTCATCAATGACTGCTGATCCATATCAATGAGTGTGACAGTCTGAGGCAGCCAAGGTAAGAAGCTTTAGGTTTTGAGACAGACTGGAACTGATTGTGTTTTGATGCACACTGTGCCTTCTGTTAATCATATGGATCAGATCTTCCTTCTTTTGGGGTTTCGTTCATTCCTTCCTTATTTTAAGGGTACTCTGACGTTTAGTTTTGTAGCAGTAGGGCCGCTGCTGACTTCTTTCCAGCAGATGGCACCACAGACTGTGATCCATAGCCACGATCTATACGTGTGTGTATACATATTTCTATAAATGTATGTGCATGTGAACATAGCCAGAGGCATGGATTTGTTGGTGAAAATATATGAGTGCTAGACACCTACAAACCTCACTTGTCTCTCATCCTACCACAGAAGGCAGAAGGAGGAGCAAGACAAACCACTACCTTGCATTGAGACTATGCTAGAAATTATGCTTCTATATTTGACACTTTCGTGATGCAGGCACTCCATACTATTTAAAATAAAAACGATTAAAGAGACAATGCATATTATCAACTTTTACATTCTAGCACAGTCTAAGGTAGTCACTTTCTTCTAAACTGCAATACCTGCGGCATGATCGTTCTTAGACGCAATTCAGTTGTTGAGGGATTATTCCATGGAATCCAAATCTGAAATCTTTTCAATCCAACCATTCCACATTCCAAAATGAGCTGCCCTCCCGAAGTTTCCACAGAAAGTGGAAAGGGAATGCTTTTCTATCTTAACTAGTTACCTACCTCATCTTAATTTGACTCTTCAATAGTTTCATCTAACACCTTCCCAGTGTAGAAACACTGTAGGGATCTGAAAGATGAGCAGAAATTAATAATGGACACAGGAAAATTATTTTAAAAGAAAATGGCAAATAATACTCATAAAATGTTCATTATATTGCAGGTTAATATTTAAAACACTGTTGGCAAATTTGATTTCTAATTTCTATTCCCATTTTTTTCTTAATTGATTCTCAGTTGTTTCAGTTTGCTTTAGAAACAAAACCTCTCCTTGATCTGAAAAGTCTTCAATGTGGATTTTCAGCTACCTACTTACTATCTGAGGTCTTGCCTTCATGGACATGTGAAATTATATTAATAGCTTTGAGGACAATGATATTTAATTGTTACTGTAAATTCCTTGCAGGAAAGGTGGTGTTTCATGCTGCAGTGTAGGTTAAAGATATATGACCATCCTTTGCAAATATTTTATCAGGTGCTTAAAGTCGTTTGTGATTCGTTTCCAAGGTGTTTTAATTTCTGACATTTTCATAATCTTGATGGCTTTCCCTCCATGCTTTTAAAGACCTATCTTCTCTTGTGCTATTATCTTTACTTTGTGGCAATTCTCATAATCTATCAAAGCAGTAAGAGGCACAACAGAAATTATATTGTCTTAGTGTATATGGAAGAATACAAGTTTTATGCAATTTTTCTTCTGCCCAAGTCCAGCTGTTCCTTCCCTCCCTCCTCATAAAGTGTCACAATGGTGAACCTGCCCTCTTCTCACCCTATGCCTTTAAGGCATTAATTTCCAATCTTTTCTGAAGTGGGCTGGTACCTACTGCCTCCAGTTCCTGCAGAAGACATCTTCAGCCTGTCTCAGCCTCCAGTCTTAGCTAGGAGCAATCCTGAACGTAATGAAAATTTGCATGGGAACCACTAGGGGAAAAAAAGTGCATCACAGATTTATGATAGGTGTCCAGGGACCAGCAGCGAAGGAAAGGAATAGTGACCGACTGGCAAATTCATAGTGCTGAAAAGCAAACTGAGAGCCTCCATTTAGGTACCCTCACTAGGAGCCCAGAGACAGGGAGAAGTATCAAAACTCCTAGGATCATTAAATCTGGATGAGACTTTTATGTGACGGGAAAGCTGCTGTGCATTCAGAAGGCTGCAATTTTGGTTCATAGCATACCAGTGCCTTTGCTCCACATGGTATCCTGCAAAACAGGCTCTGTGTGTGAGATCCTGAGCTGGGTACCCACACTGCAGCCGTTAAGCTCCAGGCCGAACCTGCCTCACATGACAGGCATGCGATACAGGCTGCAGCATGTGTGGGAGACAATAAATCACGCTCTTTGGAAATGCTGCAATAATCAGTGACCAGGGAAGATAGATAGTTGACCAGGGAAGATAGATAGCTGGCCAGGGAGCAGTGTGGAAATAGGTCTTAGCTTCGTATAATAGATAGAAATAGACTGAGATGCTTGTTAATTGTTTTCTTCAGTCGTGAATGTCATTTCTTAAAAGCATACTGTAAAGTACATTTTAATGCCTCATCCTTTAAATCTCTTCTATTTCCCCTTCTTCACTCCCCATAAATGCATTAGCTTGTGCGTTTGATGGTACTTAATTTATACATTTTTACTTAATTTGATGAACTGTAAGTGCTCTTTTAGCCTACTGTGAGCATTCAATAATCCAAACTGGCTGTGAAGTATATAAGTCCTGTTGCTGCTTTATAGTGCCTGATTAAAACAGAAATAACGTATTATGAAATCCCACTGAAACATCTTTACTGGAGAACACCTATCCATCATAACTCAGGGGTAAAAAATTGCCTTGGCTTGCTGGTCTGGTTTTTTTCCTCATACATTAGTAACTGCAATGAAGTTAAAGCAGTAACCTCTTCGTGGTTCTCTGGGTGTTTTCTATTAACAGGCAACTTTACATTTCATGTTAGTGGCAATGTCCCCATCCCTTGACCTGTGCCTGGCCAGGCCAGAGCTGTCCGAAACTAACTTTTAGGAAAGGTTCCTCAGTTTCTCCATGTAGAGAAATGGGAATAAGAGTCTTTGCTCAGCACCTGTTCGAAAGCATAATTGATTGTTCTTGTAAAGAATTTTGGACCTTCAGACACTTCTTTTTTTTTTTAAGCATACAGCACAGATTATTTTCTAGATTTGTCTGTATGACTTGTAAGTGACAATATTTTTTCCACCCTCTCCTCTTAAGTCTCGCCCCCACCTAACCAAGATGCAGAAGACTGGCTAGAGGTGTGACTGCTCAGACCTGACACTGGTTAAAAAAAAAGGCACGCTTAGGAATTGTTGAGCCAAGTGTAATAATCCCATCCTTTATACTACACATCAGGAAGGAACTCTATATGCACTACCTGCAAGGACATGTTTTCTACATAAAGACTCCCTTCTACTCTTCCTCCTTCCCCCCTTACGCTTTTTTTTTCCCCTTTCACATGGTCCTTAATATCATGATGCTCTAACCTGCTTTTATTAAGAGGTTAAACGGAGCCAGAATGCTCCAGAAAAATGTTCTGTCTCATCGGCCTCCCCTCCAGGCTGCGTTCTGTAATTTCCCCCGCTGTGCTGAATTGCTGCTCCTCTCTGTGTGTGAAATAAGCAGTCGCTTCCTGAGAAGGAGACACGCTGCCTTCTGAAGTGCCCATTCAGCACCGCAGAGGACAAACTGTCTGGCAACAGGGGTGTGATTCAAGGGCTGCAATATAAGGAGAAGAACACAAAAAAGGACGTGCTGGAAAACAGGATGAGGAGATAAACAGAAGAAATGGAGGAGAGCCCTAGGTTAGGGAACAAAGGCTAGAGAGCTATGAATATTAAAATTGTTGGTATAATGATGAAGCACCCAAAACAAAGGAGGTTTTTTCAGACAGATAGAACATGCCACATGTGCTCACTCACACCAGGTAGCACTCTTCTGTGAAAATAGGTCCCCTGAAAACAGTAATACATAGCACTGGCACATATATTTAAAGATTGATTCTATTGCATGATAGAATACCTGAAATAAATAGCAAAAAAACCAGGAAGTTTGCCTTCCCTCCTCCTCACCCCCACCAATGTATTGCATATCTGAGGCTTTTCCCCCAATAATTATTTTGATTTATTTTCTTTTTATATAATATTAAAACATATTAAATAAATATTACATTACATTCAGCCATACTTCAATTTTAAAATATAAACTCCAAGATTTCCTGGCCATTAAGATTAATATCTAATACCCCTCTGCCAACTCATCTTTCTCACTCCACAAAGTCACATCAGAAAGGTGTTTTTGCGAGTCAGAATGTGTCCATCATGCAGCTGGGCTTGCACCAGGTGACTGCTTAGCCAACCCTTGGGAGTGTTGCATAGAACACGGAACAGAAAGTCTGGAGAGACAGGAAAAGTTTGATGTTATTAAAAGTCATTCCTTTCCCATCAGAGTGACCGAAGGACACATGTCTGGGGCAAGGGGCAGCAAGGCAGCCCATGTCACCCATGATCCGTGTGCACATGTCTGGTCAACTGCTGCAGTTGGGAGTAGCACCTCGTCGTACTGAGTGACCATGGTTGGCCATAGGTACATCTCTTTTCCACCATAATTTCATCATAATTGGCCTTCCACAACATAAATACCATTGTCTTCTCTCCTCACCAAGGTTAGAGCGCTTGGGCAGGAGCAGCTTTGGTCCTTGCTGCTTCTGCATTCATCTGCAGCTCGTCTGTCTCAAACCACTGACCTCTGACACCAAGGTAGGCAGTATGCCGAGAGAATAATTTTCAAGTAAGAAACTGCTTTAAAAAGGAAGACTTTATGAAGCAATTTGTGACTTTTTTTTCATTTAGTGGTGAAAAAAGCCCAAGGCCCTGTCTCCTCTGCATCTTTTGAAATTTTGCCACTTGCAATAATCTAAGGAAAGGAAAGCTGGGCGGTTAGGAAGCAAGACTAGTCTCTGGAAAAGCCACCTGTAAGTAATGAAAAAGTGCCCACTGCAATACCAGAAGCACAATAATATTTGCCTGGCTTTGGGATTTGCTACCAAAACTAACACCTGGATGCCCCGCAACCTGCGCTATGCAGTAGGTAACAGACGGCCTCACTTGTGGACTCCCATCATCACCTTTCCCAGGCAGGGGGTGTCACATGAGCAGCCCCAAGAGCTCAGCTTGGGAAGTGGTTGAGACCTTCTGTCAGCACAACTGCTGGACATGGCACCGTGTGCTCAGCAGCAGCACTGAGCATGGCTCAGCAGTGGTCCCACCACCCTCTGCACCTTCCAGAAGGTTCCAGGTGATTCCCAGCCCAACAGCTGCCTCCATTTCTCTCTCAGTGGAATGCTTGGTGCACACAGCAAATCACAGACGAGCAGGTGGCACCCACGTGGTGAGTTTGTGCTGTGCATGAACACCATCGTGGGCAGCAAGGTGGGAAAGGGCACAGCTCTGCCCTTTGGGGCCATGCGGGAAGGGGCAGCCAGCCCTTGCTGTCCCTTCTGATGACCACTCACTGGAAGCAGATAATCACCAGAGCTAGGCTGAATTTTTCCTGGGGTTTGGGGATTAGTGCCAGGAAAAATTGAATCAATCCAAGCTGCATCCACTTCACAGAATCATTGAAAAGACCTGTAAGATAGACTCCAACTGTTAATGCAGCACTGCCAAGTCCACTACTGACCGTGTCCCTAAGTGCCACACCTACATGTCTTTTAAACACCTCCAGGGATAGTGGCTAACCCACTTCCCTGAGCAGCCTGTTCCAATGCCTGACAACCCTTTCAATACAGAAGGGTTCCTAATGTCTCATCTAAAACTCATCTGACACAACTTTAGGGCATTTCATCTGGTCCTATCACTTGTTACTTGGGAGAAAGGACTGACCCACCCCTGACTACAACCTCCTTTCACATGTTTTCCTAATTAACTCTTTCAGAGGGCTAAATAAAAGTGCTTGCAGTTGATGAGGAAGGCAACCAGGCTCGTGAAATTATAAGTGTTCCCCTTTACCTGGCTCTAGATGCTGACCCAGGAGAGCCTGACTCTGTGGTGCTCTGTTTTAGGATTATCGTTCAAGTCCAAGGAGTGTAGCAAGGCAGCTGAGAAAGGAAACTGTAAGTAATAATTGTTACTTTGAGGACTAATGTGTGATCCAACTTACTTGGCAAGGTGGAATAAGGTTGTGATTTTTTTCCAAGGTAGTTCATTATCATAGTCAGCAGTTTCTTTAGTTTTCTTGACATGTGGTCTAATTTTGCTGTTGCTGCAATTTTACTGGTGGTTTTAGGCTCTGCATGTGCCCTTTACTTAGTTATGAAATTCCTACTTTTAGCTCCTTTAATTTAAACTTTGTCAGCACAGGTCTCTTGGGTTGTGATGTGCGATTGTGCCATGACTGCAGCCCATAGACGGATGCAGCGGATTGCGAGTGATATTTTCCCTTTATCCCCCAAAAGCTGCGGAGTAGTTTTGCTGTTCTTCTCGGCCTTCTTCTTTGTTCCTGAGCTCCGGAGGGTCTCTATAAGGAGCACATTTCCTGGCTATTTGTATGGATTTCAGTGCAAACTGAGATCAAGGGGAAAATGGTCGAGACATCTGGGAAATTATTTCCTGTCATTTTTGCATGCTAGGCTGCTTTATGAGTGCTAATACCTGTAAGCAAGCCAGCCCAATAGCTAGGTAATTTCTCTTAATCTCCATTAAAATTCAGGATTCTTCTGTGCAAGAGCAGGAAACTTAGATCAGGAAGGACAAGTTCTATCTTTGTTAACTCTTTGAGCATCTTTGTGACTTGAGAGTTCCCATTTATAAAGTGGTTACAATCTGTTGGTCTTCTCAAAATGTATGGCACTGTGTGAATCCAATTAAAAAACCCTTGTCTTTGCATGTGTGTTAAGAGGTTCCTCAGCAGACCTGCAAGTCAAATGGTCTAAGCAACTTGCCCTGTATATTTCTGTGGTGATTGCAGCCCTGACTTTTTGTGTGCAGCTACTCACACTAAGTGCTCACCAGACAGGAAACTTTCAGAGTGTCTTCCACAGCCCTTTTGAAAATGCAGCCCACTGCGTTTTCCTTGAGCACTTCAAGACTCTTTTGGTGTTATCTCCTAAATGATTTGATGCTGCTTGGCCATTTGAAGTGAAAAGAGCTTTCAAGCACGAAAGACTTTATGTTGATTTTTCTTTTGTTTTAACTGAATTATTTGAGAAGAATAGGAAGGAGGCAGCTTTGTGGGGCGAGTAAATGATAGCTAGCCCAGTTGTGGGTAGGAGAAACAAGGCTGTATGCACAAACACATGCAGGGTAATAGTCTACTTCAACAGTAGGTTCCCTTGCTAATTTGGAAAGTTGTTCCAGCTCTGGCTTGATTCCATTTCAACCTCAAGCTGTGAATAAGGAGGGCTTTTAAGATGTCATTTTGTTAAAGATGGCTTTAAAAACACAAGAGGAAGAGACATCAATTACCAAAGAAAACAGACCTATGGTAAAAAAACTCTTCTCCATGATACATAATTCAACACTGACAGCCAATGCTACAAGATTTTGCCTTTCTTTTTTTTTTTTTAATTGGTTGGTTTTTTTGTTTGCTTTGTTTTCTTGGTTTTTAATTATTCATGGAGTTTTTTGTTTTGCTTATTGCAGTTTGACAGGAGGACTTAATGACCAGAAAGCTTGTTTTGGCAGGTGAACATGTTAACACATGCACATTATTTGATTTCAGTTAAAGTCAAAATGAAGGTAGTGGGTTAAGTAACTGTAAAATATAGTATTACTAGATTTGTATTTACATTTTTCAGTACCTGAGAGAAGCATTTCTAGAGCTACAATAAGATGATTTTGTCCTTTTTTTTTCATGGTATTTTCTCCCATCAGGGAATGAAATCGTATTAAAGCAGTGTATTTCAACTCAATGTATGACTCCCTAATGCATTAAGAAGCCTGGCAGAAAAGCCAACACCATTTTTAACCAAAACCATAAAATGTAATGAAACTTCTTTTTAGCAGATTCTTTAGGATTTTCTCTTCGTATTTAGAAGATACGAAAATACAACCTGAAATGTAACTTTCTCAGAAATAACTGGTAATTAATTACAGAGTCACAGAACAGTTAAGGTTGGAAGGGACCACCAGTGGAGTCATCTGGTCCAACCTCCCTGCTCAAGCAGGGCCATCCCAGAGCACATGGAACAGGATTGTGTCCAGATGGTTCCTGAATATCTCTGGTGAGGGAGACTTCACAAACTCTCTGGGCAACCTGTTCCAGTGCTCAGTCACCTGTACAGTAAAGAAGTTCTTCCTCATGTTTACATGGAGTTCCTGTGCATCAATTTCTGCTCATTTCTCTTGTTGGGGACACCACTTGTGACAGATTCCAACTAAACCCTGTTCCACTGATTATGACCCTCTGGGATCTGTCATTCTGTCAGTTCTCAATCCACTTCACCCTCTGCTCTTCTTGAGTTTGCCTACGAGGAATACTCTGAGAGACATAGTCTAAAGCCTCGCTGAAGTCCAGGTAGACAATACCCACTGCTCTCCCCTCATTCATCCAGGTAGTTGTCTCATCGTGGAAGGCAATCAGGTTGTCAAGCATGATTTACCTTTAGTAATCTGTGCTCACTCCTCCTGACCACATTCGTGTGTGCCAGCTCTCTCAGCACTCATGGATGCATCCTTTCAGGGTCCATAGACCTGTAGATGCCAAGTTTGACAAGGAGATCTCTATCTTTCTTAACCAAGGGAAAGTATTCCTTCTATTGGTTTTTCCCTGGACGTGGCCAGAGATTCCTGAGGGCTTGTCTTGTCAGTGAAGCTTGATGCAAAAAAGACATTGAGTATCTCTGCCTTCTTGTTCAACATTCCTTCTTGTTCCGTAAGTGTACAAGGTCAAGGCTTATAATTAATTTCTCCATGATAACAGAAACCATATGTTCAGCTGGTGTAAACTACCATGGTTTCATTAACAATAGCAGAAGTATGCCAGATCATCCACTGAGATTCTTGGCCTATAATTAACTAAACTAGTGGTTGCATGGTTATACTTTAGTATTTCTTAATGAACGAACTGACAACTAAGCATGTACAGTGAAATTATAGCTTATTTCTTAATTTCAGACAGGGCAGCAGTATTTTCTATCTGCTTTCCTGCTTGTAGACTTTTAATGTTTCATTTGAACTTACACTGAAAACAGAGGTCCAGGCCTGCCTTGTGTAGTCCCTGAAGTGAGTGGAAGCTATATATCCCAGTCTGAGCAGAAATAATTCCCTGTATTTAATTAATATGTGTGTATCACATTGCAGTGTTATTTCTAGAAAACATGGTAAAACATGGCCAGTATGCATTCTAAGATGAAATTATGACTGCCTTTGAATCCTAAGGATCCTGCAATACTTTCATAGGACTGTTATTTTGATATAAAATCTATTTTATGCAAAATAAGTGCAGCACAATTTCCTGCCTACTTTAGAGCTATTAAGGAAGATGAGCATATTAATAAATGTGCCCTCTTAACTAAAATCTAGCACATATCCTACTAAGATTAATTTTTAGCCATCTTTCTGTTTTCTTATGAGTGCAACCATATCAGACTCTCGCATCAGAATTTAAAAGCATATATAGACCTTTCACTTTCACAGACCAATGCAAAGTAATACATTTTAACTCTCTGCCCAGCCTTTCTTCACAGTGTGTGTTTCTGAGGATATGGGAGAAGATGGAAGAAGGATGTTAGGTTTCTGTGAGTGCAGTTGTGAAAAGCTTAATTTGTTGCTGTTGCGCTTACTTTTATTGGAGTCTTTCCTGTAGAAATAATGAGCAAACTGGGAAGAATAAATGAAGCTGCCTTTTGTAATTCTAAGCAGGAATACTGAGAACAATAAATTGTTTGCAGTTGAGTTAATGAATCCTGAGTTGCTACAGATTTGGATCTTGCATCCTCTTCTCTTCTCTACCTCCCCATCAGTTCCCTTTTGCAGTACTTACATGCCTTCTTGCTTCCCCAGTTGTGCTCTTTTTCCCCTGTTTTAAAACCTCTAATCTATGCCCAATCAAGCCTTTCAGTTTTAGAAGTCCATCATACCATAACTGGGTCAGAGCTGCATGTGGTCTGACCGGCTGCCTGGGAGATGGGTGCCAAATTGCAAGCCTGTCTAGGCTAACTAGCCTTTCAGTGCTTCATCTGTTCCTGTTTGAACTTCGCTTCCGCCTCTTTAATGGAAAAATAATTGTATTAAAAAATATACTATTGCTTTAAGATCTGTCTCACTCTCAAATTTGTTAAAGTGAACCAACAGGTTCAGAAATTATGAGCTGTGATCAGTTGAACAACAGGAATACCTTATTCCCCTAAAAAAAATTCCAAGCAGGCAGGAAACAATAGGGAAATATTAAATTCTCCTGAGTTAAAACAAACAAATTATTTATGTTCACTCACACTTCTTGGGGTTTGGGGTGTGGAGTGGTGGCATTAATTGTTGCGTGGATTTTGGGTTTTGTTTTCTTTGGTATTTTGTGTTTGAGGAGTTTTTTTACTTTGTGAGGGTTGGTTGGCGTTGTTGTTGTTGTAGTTGTTATTGGGCTTGGGTTTGGTTTTTCAACAGATGAAAATGTTTACTTATACCAGATTTTAAGGAAACAGCTCATGCAAGTGCATGGTGTATTCCTACTGTCTTAGTAGACAAGTGAGATCCTTTCAAGAGGGTGGTGTAATAAAGCCACTGAGAGGGGAGAGGGGTCAAGGTACAACCCTGAGGCAAAGGTGCTCGTATTGTGTTCGCTGGTACCGATACTGCATCAGGATTGTAGGAAAATGGGGCCTCAGGGAACCATTTGTGGCACTGCTCTCTGGTTAAGGGAGGAGGAAGCCCCTGCACCTTTGAAATTTTGACTAAAAGCAACTGCCCTTTTTCAGCAACCCAGTTAATACCAGAGAAGCAGCGTGGAATACCTGCTATGAATGTGGCACATCCTTTTAATTTTAGGTAACGGAGGCTGTGTTTATTGTGTAAGACAGAGAAACATGTCCTGGAGGCTCTTGAGTGCACAGGTTGAACAGGGGTGTAACAGAGGCCCCTCTGCTCCCTCAGCTGATTCCCTGTTGAGGACTATTGAGCACCCACAATATACTTTGGCCACCACTAGGGCATAACCTGTGCATAACTTGAACTTTAGGTATTAGGTGTCTACTAGGGGAGGAAGGAGACAAGGAGGAAACTCATGGGATTTGAGGCAACCTTGAAGTGTTTCAGAGGTCATGAAAGCAAATCTTGAGAGATGCTTCAGTGCTGTACAAGTATAAAGTGTGAACACTGAAACAAGCTGAAAAGCATCAGCATCAGTCAGACTGAAGGGTGAAAAATGAGTGATACTCCTCAAAAAAAAGTCATGTTACAGTGTTGATTACAACACTCCACTAACTGTGTGGGGCTTATGATTTAAAAAAAAAAAAACAACCAACCAAAACCAAAAAAACCCTACCCACAAACAAACAAGGCCGTCCATCAGATCAGTGTTTGTTCTGACTCTGAGCCACTCTTAGGAGCAGTTTGTAGATGAAAGCTGGTCATGTATTGTGCACTGCATAGCTGCAGGCTTCTCACTTTCTTTAAACTGTCAGTCTGTCTCCTGAGATTTATCTGGAAATTACAAGTGGTATCGTCCTAGGCAGGAGTTGAAGGATAAATAGTTCCTACAGGTAAAAAATTACTTTTTCAAACTACCCCCAATGCAACCAAAAGAGGTGGTGTGGTGGATCATCTATCTGGACTGCATTAACACACTTACAATGTGTCTAATTCAAAGCCATATGTATAGTTGGGCAATCTGAAATGGGCTTAAAAACCATATGTAAATGAAATTATGGCTTTGTAAGATTATCCAAACCGAAGTATGGCCTCAGCTGTACCAGTCTAAATCAGAGTCTCTTGGAGATTCAAAAAGCTGAAATATGTGTTTTGGGTTTAAAAAAAAAGGTTTGTATAAACAAGCCTTTTCTATCTAAATTTTCTGCTTTTACAAACTCTTCCTTATTTGCAGCAGCTCTGATATGTATCTTTGATCTGCTGGATTTCCTTCTAGTAAGTGGTGGAGTATAAGCTCAATGTGGTACTATATTGTTGGCTCAAACAGAATTGAACTGAAACATTGTACAATGAAATTACACTGCAGCAGAAATGCAAGGTGTGTGGTGTTGAAGAATCAGCCTCTGAAAACCTCAAGTACTGCAATGTGAAATTGTTTCACCAGAGTGAAATAGCTTGGGACAGAGAGGGAAGGAGCAGAGCCACTGAGGTGGCTGACCTTGTGGTGGTGAGCATTTTCTCCCCTTTCTTCTACCCCCATGCAAGTAATTCACTAATTGTAGCCAGGAATTTCTTTTCTTATTTCTTATTTCTGCTCATGTTTTTACCTGCAATTACCTTTTAAAAAGATGTCACCAACAGCTTCATTATTTCAGTCCCCTGAGCACTGCAGAAGAGCACAGGAAAAAAAGTCTTCCAGTGCGTACTGACTATTAATGACCTTTGCCAGGTCTGAAGACTAAGTAGTGCAAATAGCTGTCATTTATACCACCAACATATTGTCTTTCCTAGCGGAAATGTGGCATATGAATGCACGATTGCCTTGCTGGCTGCAACATAGACACAAATACAACTTGTGCATATAAGCAATATTAAGCAGTTCTTGTAAAAATAAGCAAAAGGAAACAAAATGCCTCTTCTCCATTAATTAACTCAGAGAATATTAATAACATCTTCAAAAAACAAAGGCAAAACCTCTCATGCTTGCCACAGTAACAATCATTTTTACTGAGTAAGTGAAGGGTTGTATTGCCCTTCCATCTCACCTTTAGGACAGCAGTAAATCTTGCTTGGCTGGTGAACCAATATCATCTAAAAATAGCCCGTGTCTGAGTGGGAAATGCAAACAGCTCTGTTCTTCCAGTCTGCCTGTAAGACTTTTGTCAACATGTATCAGATTCCAAATATTTGGGTAATTTCTTAGATGAAAATGTGAATGTCCTTGCTTATATTTAGGGTGTCTTTTTCTAGGGGCAGAAGTAGTTTAACATTTAATAAAGTAGATTTCATCCAAATCACAAGTTTTCTGAGTGATAGGTCAAAGAATCCATTTTGTGCTCAGGTGATGCCATTAAAACAATTCACAAAGCACACACAGTGCACAGGTATTTCTAGACTCTGTTTGAAATGCAATTGCAAATTCTTCCTGAAAGGCCATGAATTTCTTGAAAGTCATCCTGCTCTATCTCTTTGTGCTATTGATCTGTGTTTCTATCCCTTTGGTCAGATAGAGGGAACTTAAATTTGAGACTGCTGGTAAGTGATTTAACAAAAGAGCTGCTTCAAGATTTCCACCATGGGTCTTCATACATAGAAAAGGAGATTTAGCAATGTCAGCTATTATACATCATTGGGTTGCTGCTATCCTTCACTGAAAATGGAGATGCTAAGATACATTGTGGAGAGAAAGGCAGTGTGACTAGCAATTTTATCATGTTAGCAAGTTACAGTAATCTTGCCACACTGTAGAAAAACACGGTCAGTGATGCAGTGCTGAAGTACTGAAGTAATAACATAACCTATTTTGGCTGAAGAGGGTGTTGTGACCCTGTATCGGTTTGTGGAAACCTGCAGAATGTCCTGTTCTCCTTTCAATTTGGCATGGAAAAATATACTAAAATAAAATTTTTAAAAAGATGATGAATGAAGTATCATGCAATAGTCATCTTTAAGTAATAAGTTTGTTCAGAGATGGAGAGTGAAAGATGTAGAAGAAGTCCTGTGTGTTTTTGAACATATCAGAAATAAAGAACTTGTTTTTCAATACATGTTGTCTCTGAATGCAGAAATCATATTACTAATGTGGGCTATATATCACATGCTGCTATAGTGATATACATAGCAAACTACCATTACTAATTAGAAAAAGATAAAAACCCCTTAATTTAAAGTTAGGTGCTCAGTCATTGGGTGATGGTTCTTCCTAAGTTGCTTTAGACTTGCAGTGTTTCATAACTGTGCAAGTATCTGTTCAATACTTTTCACTGCTTGAAAGGAAGAGTGAAAGTAGGTCAGTAATATTTCTCCTTACAATATATTGTTCAGGAATTGCCTTGCTCTGACATTGAGAAGCTTGGTATTGTAACTCTGAAAGGATATTTACAGTTAATTAGCAACAATTTCAGATTTATCTTAAGATTATATAAATTATACTATTTTCCTAAGTATAATATGATTCAGCTTTTCATGTTTTAAGATGCAGATAGTGATATATAAACTGAATGTTCTCAGAGTAAATGTTGAAACAACCCCCCAAATAAATTACAAAAAAAAAAATCTTTCTCCCACCACCTCCAATGTCATTAGAAACCATGAAAATAATGCCTATTTTCCCTATGTGTTGGGGAGAGGGGATGTTTTCTCAGGTTTAGGGGGCTTTTTGCACGTTGGCTTTTGTAATTTTCCTATTTTGTTGAAAACCCTGAAACCGAAATTGTTCTCTTGGTTCCTGTTTATGACTGTCTTGGAAGTATGAAGATTTGCAAAAACCACTTAAATACAGGTTTAAAGCAATCAGGAAAGCTCTTAACCATATGCTTATTTGTAAGGGCAAACAAAAACATGATTTAACTCAAACCAGCCCTATTGTTCTCCACAACCAAAATCATGCTTTTAATAATTGCAATTATTGTACAAAGCTCATTCTGCTTAGAGAATTTGGGTCTGCTCTGGTTCTCTTCTTTGTAGACATAAGGACATTGAATTCCTAGGGTTTTTAGAATCAGTGCAAACATATATTTTTGGATTGGCCTGGATGTATTGGTCATTAGTAATGAAGGAAGTTTTTTCTGTTGCTTTTCATTACCAGAAAGATGATTGAGATGCTTTTTTGAGAACTATGTCCCATATGACACAGTGCAAGGGATCTGTGATCTCCAAACAGATCTGCATGTGTCAGTAAGTAGTGGTAGTTGCTGAGCCAGAGGATTTGTATTGTACCTCGGAATTCATTGGACTGGGCTGTGAGAAAGTGGAAAAACTTATCTCAGCATTTCCTCCATTTCTTGTCTTTCAATTTTGTGAAAGTTAGAGCCTGCTAGCTTACATGATTAGCTGATGGAGGGGGTAAATATAAACAGAAAACTTCCTTCTCTCCCCATGCCATTTTGAAATAGTATAAAATATACTGACTGGACTTTTGATCTTGAAAAGAGAGTGCTCAATCTGAGCCTTAATCACTCAGAGAGGCCAGTGGTGCTTCAGATTGAAAAGTAAAGGACACAACATTTAAAAATTCCCATGCCACTGTGCTCGGTACCAGTCTTCTACTCTACTCTAATACCCCATATTAGAAATGGTTTCATTCTGAGGTAGTTTTCCTGGGTCTCTTCTAAGGAGATGAACCTTGCAGAAGCCAATGCAGCTCCTACTGAACCAAGTTCTGAGAAAGGCCAACAGACTCACTCTCTGGAAGCACCTGCTTATCTCCTTTGACTATGCAGAAAACCTTGGGAAGCTACACTGCATTTTCAAGTCTAGCTTGAGCTACCCAGGTTTAGGTGAGAGCCCACTTTAAAGCAATAAGAGAAGGAACTGTTTCCCTCCCTTTTTGGGCTGCTCTACTTTATGGCAGTCAGACAAACCTGCCCACAGTGAGCTTAGAGGCACAAATGTAAGAAAAATAGTACTTTCCCATTTATTCTTCTCACGTTGCTCTGCATCTGGGCAGCTCTCAGCATCATAATAGTGATCTTCTCTCTTTGCGCTATGCCTCTTCTACAAAAAAACAGGGGATTTGAACCTCCAGGGATTTTAGTCTAGCAGCTTTCATAGAGGGCAACACACATGTCCCATGATTTGCTAGAAAAGGCAAAATTTCTTTTATTGAGAGTGAGGGGAAAGGGAAACTTTGTCAGTTTTAAAATAAAATTAAACCACTAGGTATTAGGGAACCAGGGGATTTATCTTTTACCTTTTTATAGCTATTTTATTTTTTATTTTGCTTTTTATTCCTTAGGGTACTAGTATAGTACAGGATATTAGCTTTGTATGTTAGCCACTAGGTGGAGAAAGCAAGCCTTCTGTAATTTAATAACATTTGTTGTATAATGCTATTCTGACCTAAATTCCATAGATATTTGGAAGCAGAAAGGTCCCTTCTTTCCTGCAGTACCTCAGAAGGTAGAATAGCAATGAAGAGTGGAGAGTGGCTAACTGAAACCTTGCTGAAATAGATTTTAAGGAAATATGATGGAAAATCAGTCTTAAGTATAAAAGCAAGTATAGCACAGGCAGCCTTGTGTATTCTTATGAACTGGAATTATGATCATCATTGCTTCTGATGCTTGGGTTACCAGGACTAAGAAGTTGTGCTGCCACTGCAAAAATATTGTACACAGAGGGTGGGTATCTTCTCTTAGACATAAATTGTCTGTCACATCTTGATCAGGATAGGAAAAAAAACCAGTGGTTGTGTACAGAGAGATTGTGATGGTACCCTCCCATTCCTGAGGGAGATGGCAGTCATTGTTTCAACGTGTCTGAGCACATAAATGAAGTTTATTAGTCTTAGCTAGGAATATTGGAAAATATCCATTTTGTAAGATTGAAAGGCAATCATTTTTGGCACCATTCAGTCAGCAGAGACTTCTCAGTGAGGTCCTACCCCAAGCTGGTATGGGTGGAAGCTGACCCTCATTCTCTTGTCTTTCAAAGCAATGTCTTGACTATGAATACATGCATCAGATGGGAGATAATGGCTCTACATCTTGTTGCAAATGATGTCTGAAGAAATAATAATGGTTTTGGTTTGTATTTGTCAAAAGGGATCACTGCAGCGTTCTTTCCTTTAAGTATGTGCTGAATTTTATCCAAATATGCTAATTCTCCCAACCTGCCCTGTTGTCCTGATCTGCTAAAACTATTTTTTCTGTACTGTGGAGATCTCCCTTGGTCTAATTATGAAAGAATTTCAAGTGTCTGTGGGACAGCATGTGCACCTTTTTAGGCAGCACATATTCCCACTGAAGGCAGTTTCTAACACTAAATTTTCTGAAAACCTCTGGGCAGCAGTGTCTGTGCTTGACGATTGACAGAATACTTCTCCAATCAAAGCCAATGTGAAAACTTGATAAGTCCATTTGTTCCCTGTCCATCCTAATCTTATCTTGGCTATGCTGCCCAATTTGTGGAATAATTACTTGCCTACAGTGCCTTCTACTTCAGAGGAAGGAATGGTTTAGATGTTTTATATGCTTGCAATCCATTCTTTTTGTGCCTATTTAGTCATAACAATGTAGTATTGCAGTTTGTGTTGGCTTCTGCAGGAAATAACTGTGGCCAGCTGTCTTCCTAAACTGTATTCAGGACTGCAGCACCTTCTGCCATCAATCATGAAAATGCACTTAAGGTTGATCCTGGACTACACTCAACATTGGCTAGAATCAGTTTCTAATGAGTAGTCCTGCCCCATGTAAAAAAAGGCTGCATAGAAATAGTTTAGAAGACAAGGCAAAAATGATGGATCTTGACCAGTGAAGTCAGTACTATTTTTCCAAGTAATTTAAAGTCTTTTCACGTATTTTGATCTTGCACTCCATCTGCAAGGAGATAATTTTCCTGTCTAAGGTACAGCTTGGGTAACTCATTTTGCAGCATGTGTGATGAATTCTGCAGGTGAAAAACAACATTAAGATATAAAAATATGTAGAGGAAGAAAATAATAAGTGAGCGGGTGATGTGTTTATAAACACCTTTCAAGCTAAGAAAAGGACCTCTTTAGATGTTGTCAGCTTCATTGATTATTGCAGTTATTTGTTGGTTTCTATCCCAGTTAAATCCTCCCACTACAGACTTGGATAAAACCATAGAAAACCATAAAGATCTTATTCTAAGATTCTTCATTCATGTAGCTCATCAAATAATGTCTGGAAATTGTTTAGCTTCAGTTTTCATTCATGATAACTACCAAATGACTATTTCATTCAGTTTGGCATTTGAGGATTTCCTGCTACTCCTTTTTTTAATTACCCTTAGCACAGTTAAAGGGATGAGTTTGATTTTTACGTGTATTATCAAGGTTAAAGCTTAAAGTTCTGTTTCACCTTTTTTTTTTTTGTTTTTTCACTATCCTGCCCATATCTGATCCTTGGTGTTCTTTCTGGCTTTCACATATCTTCTTATGTGGAAAGGGGAAAAACATCACAAATGACTGATATTTTGATCAGTTTCAACTCTTTAAAGTAAGTTGACTTAGCTTTTTCTTAAATTATTTCTCATTTTGAACCCTAGAAAATACTGTACTGATAGACGTTAAGCCTTATCAGTAGGCTACAATCATAATAAGTAATTTTCTTGACTTCATGATTCAGAAAATACATGGATTCTGTAAACTAGTGTTTCCATCAACTAAAGAGTTTGTATATGTACTGCAGGACTAACAGCAAATCACATCTCCAAGCAAGTTAGGTTAGTGGCATGATGACTTGTCTGAGCCTCACTGATAGAGAAGCAACACTACTCATGAAACGTTGCTCAGAAAATAAAGGAACATTGAAGTGTAACGTACAGAGCAAAGCCAGCATGTGTCTGAGCCAAAGTAACCCATGAGAACAAATTAGTAATCTCAGCTCTAAAGGGAATTATTCCTCTGAAGTGAATGCGTGTGATCCTTTTTTAGAAAAGAACCGTGACTTTTTCTTATCTTTCAGAATACCTGTACTAAGTTGAATGCACAAGCTGCTCCCATGAATGGGATCTGAATGGCCCCCATCAAAGGCAATGTGAGGAGTCCCACAAGCTTTAAAACAAGACAAATAGGGATCCAAATGCCTGTCAGACTTTGGTGAATGCATGTCAAGTTCCTCACAGCAGCTACCATGTTATACAGGCAAACTCATGTTGCAAAGGGAAGTGGAGAATCATCAGTCTTGAGAAAGTCATTTGGACGCATGGGAAGTATGATCTAGGAAGGCTAAGGCTCTTCAAACAGAAGAGTGGGACAACACAATGTAATAGCCTTCAGCAACATAAAAATGTGCTGTGTGAAGGAAGGAAGCAATCTTCTTTGCTTTCCCTGTCAGTGATAGATGATACAAGAAGAGGTGGGCTTAGATTTCTGTGAGATTTCTTTTCCAAGAGAGGAGAATGCTGAATTTAACAGTTGGTGAGTACCAAGTCAGGCTAAGGAGAGTATGTTTCTGAGTACAGGTTAAAGAAGTATTTTGTGGGAATGATGTAGACTAAATAGTAGGTGTTCTGTCAACTTAGTAGTCTGTGGTCTGCATTGTAGAAATTTGATATAGATATCTAAAGAAGATTCCTTAGATCTATAATTTAGTTGAAAATAGCATGCTAAACCTTGTATCTCTCAGAAAACTTCAGCAAAACCACAATTCAGACCCATTCCACTCACAATTATCCAAATTCAGATTCTGGAGTACAAGTTATATATAGGGATAGGTATGTTTTTAAACATACATATGGACAGAGCGGGGTGGGAGAGATTCAAAGAGCCCACGTTTTCTGGGTACTCCTTCTAAAAGAAACAAAGGACAATTGAAATTTCACTTTTACACCACCATGACTACCAGTGGCAAAGTAAGAATCTTAGCTGCGAGGTCTCACCCTTCAAAAATTTAAATAATTAGGGACTATGATGGCAGTCCTTGAAGATTTGGTCTGAAATAAAATCAACAACTGATGTATATTTCTTTCAGCCATGTGTTTTTGATCACACCTGTAATAAACTGGCCAACTGTCTTTTCCAGGAAGGAATTGTTGCCAGACTTGTGGGCTACATTGATAATGACACAGCAACAGTGAGGCTAACTGGGAGGAACTGGAATGGTTGAAAATTATTAATATGAAATATATTATTAAGTTCAGTAAACTCAGTCTTATTAAGTAGCTAAAAAATTAAGTCCAGTGGCTAATCTATTGGAGATTTTTAGTGTGCAAGGTTAGTGCTCTTTCTTACAATTTAAATCACAGTAGTATCTGAGAATTTTTGTTACAGAATAAGATTTCTTACTGCCAGATGCTAAAAGCTGAGTTCTGCACCAATTTATTTAGTGTTGCATCTTAGATAACCAGTTGCAAAGGCAAATTAAGGCAAGGATGCCAGGTATGGATGGTGAGGTAAAAGTCAGCTTTTCCCCTGTGAATAACAGGTACATTGAAGTTAGGCTGTGGTTCATGTAAAAAGTGAAGAGAAGCAGCTTGGATTAGGTTCAGTTGCATAAGAAAATCAGGGAAGGAATTAAAAAAGATATGGAACATGAGATGAACAGAGGTGAGATAAGAAAATGATCTTCAAATGGCTAAATGTAGGACAAGGCTGTATTTTTCTAGGTTGGAGAAAGACCTGCTGCAGAGTGTGGTGAGGAGAAATTTGGCTAGCATTTTAAGTAGGTGACCAAAATAGGGACTACCACATCTTAGGTTCTGCAAAGGCAAACTAATTATTGGTTATCCTTTTTAAATGAGGTTCAAACAGATGTACATTGAATATTAATAGGCACGTGCCAAATTTTAAGTGTTTATGTTTTCAGTTTAGTCTTTTGGTACTTGTCCATTCAAAGAGGAAAAGACAAACAAAATCCAGGCTGTTGGTTAATACTGTTAAGGGTTCCTACCTCGGTTGTGTTTGTAGTGTAGAGCATTCCAGTTAAATCCGTATCATTGTGCGGGAAATAGCAGCCAATTTGCTTCTCTAGATTACAAGTGTAGCTTTGTATTCTCACATGATTGCAGGCTTGCCTGGACAATTGGGCAGTGTTTCAGGCTGGCTGGCAGTAGGCAGTCAGAATTCAGATTTTGAAGCCTGCTTGCTTTCTTTATCCAGACTGGCTACTTTTTCAAGCCCTTTCGGGGGCTCTTTCGCAACAGGGCAATGTTATCCAAGATTGCACAGAAATAAATTTTGATACTGGTAATGCTGTCATCACCTGGATTCAGCAGAGTCTCAGGGGAATGGCCTGGTAATGGAAGTCTGTTCATTGAAATCAGTTTCAATTAAAAAAAGAGAGGCATACTTCTAATTTATTCAAAGACACGGTGCGGCATCCAAGATTATCAAGAGAGCCTTCCGCAGGCCAGAGAGACTGAATTACCCTTGCAAACGTTTCCTATTCTGCACGCATCGTCGGGGTGAACTAGGGTAGAGGGCTGTATATACCACTACAGGAACTGGGGCAATGCCAGGGCAGAGCTGGACAGTTTATGTTCCCAGTAGGTGGGTGGAAAATTATAGCTGTGGTGATTTTGTTTCAGTTTTTGCCTCTACACTGAGAGTAAGGCTTACTTTTAAGGAGAGATTAATTTCTTAGGTGAAATATCTTCTCTTTACAACAAATGGGTGCCACAGGGCTTGAACTGAAGCAGTTGACAACAGTTTATTGTTCCATTCACAAGATCTTTCAAGACCTTTCATTCTGAGGGCTTTTTCTTTTTTTCAAGTATTTATCTACTTTGGGTCCCATAAAGTATTCTATTGCAATATTGAACCTGGCATCAATGATGAAATTTTTTAATTTAACGAGGGAATGTAAATTAATTAAAAATCCTGTGCCAGAAGACTTGTTCTCCCTTTCCCTTCCATAACTAGCCAAACTTTTAGGGCCAGGGGAAGGTGATATTCTTCGTTCCTTCAATTGACTAGTCAAAAGAGTGCCATTTATGACAGGGTGAGAGAGAGGAAGTCAGTGCAGATTATGCAAATTTGGTTTAGTCCTTGGTGAAAAGGGGATCTGGAACTGGCCTCTACAAAAGATACATATTGGAGGTTATTTCCTAGGAGACCATATTTGTGGTAAGCTGTTCATTCTTGGTGTCCGTGAAGTTCAAGATGGTGAAAGAACATTGCGAGTACCATTTTCACTTCTCCTTTTGGCTGCTTTCCATTTCAGTATTCAATGAGAGGTTTCCTAGAATGAGAGTAAGTAATGAATTGACCAGTCACACATCAATTGAATGACTTTTACTACTTTTAAAAGAAAATTATTTTAAACATGAGGCATTGCTTCCTTAAACGGTGTGTTTTACTAAACCAGGTTTTGACCTTGGCTGATGTTTACTCTGGAGGGTCAAAGCACTTGCTAGTGCACTGAACTCCCAGCAGCTGCCAAAAGTGTAATCCTGTACCTTATGTGCTGTTACCAAGAGAAGCAAGATGGAAATGCAGAGCACAAACACAGTTTTTGTAAACACTATAGTTAGATCAAGATTCACACTTTCTGGTAAACAAATCATTTGAAGCATACAAGTGTTTGTCTGCCTAAACTCCTCTGGAGTCCTAGCACAAACATCCAAAAAGCACTGAAGAGGGTCCATTGTAGGGCTGTTCAGCTTTGAGCATATTTATGTAAAAGCACTCTACCAAAACTTCTTTGTCAATATACAAATAATTTTTGGTGTAAGGTTAAGAGTATGGGGCTAGGAGGGGCTTCAGAGAGTGTGTATGAAAAATTCCTCTACTGTGATGGAGGACTAATACGCCTAGCAGCCCTCCTCAGAGTTGTCAAAAAAAAAAAATTTAATGGAAGAGATTTCTAAATCATTTGTTTTTCCTAGGTAATATGTTGCAATTCTTGATTACACTCAGAAGCTCAGAATTTTTCTTAGGCTTCCCACGTAGCTTTTGATTTTTCTCCCTTTTCCATACTGGAAGACTGTTACAATGCATATTTTCAACTCTACTTCTACTTATTATCTTCCTCTCAGAGAAGACTTCATCAAATCTATCTGGTTTTCTTCATTGATTAGCATGTTAGCCCTCACACAATTCTTGTTGATGTTTTCTTCCCTTCTCCTGTTTTTTATGTCCCAAACTGAAAGAAATGCACCAGACAAATTTCACCAGCACTACATGCAGTGCACCAAAAGAAGTGATGCCATATTCTGGCCTCAAAATATATGTATTACTGACTGAAATTCTCTTTTGCTGTAGAACAGCTTATGTATTTTATCCCGTGTCTTATACTTGATCTCTCCTTTCAGCATATATACTTTACGTTTGTTTTGAACTTATTTTACTTTTTGTTATTTCAACCATACTCAGTTTTCAACACTATGATGAATCCTATCCTTAGCAGTCCCAGTTATTATCATTACTGAATATATAAACATATTCTCTCATACCTCATCCTGGTCATTAAGAAAGCATTGAGTGGAATCAGGCCTAGAGCAGATCCCTTTAAAACCAATTTGGAAGCCAAAGCAATTGCTTTTTCACCCATTGTATCATAATGGAGTCCATACTTCATTTCATAGATTGCTGATGGAAATGCTAGGTCAAAATCAAGATACACTGTGTCTACTGTTTGTTTTTTTTTTTTTTAACCCTCACTCCCCATTCCAGCCCCAGGGCAGTTACTGTAGCATAGGAGGAAATTTAACTGGCCAATTTTAGGTCCTCTAAATAGTTATCTGTAATTTAAGCCTGTTGGTTTTTTTTTTATAATAAAGTTAATTCTACAATCTCAAGGACGAGTAATAGCTATTTTTGTGACTACTTGTCATGAATCAGATTGTCTTCAGAGGAGGCGTTAGAAGACAAAAGATTCATACTGTTATTTATGAACTAGCATAATCTACAAGCTGTTGTTTACCACATCACTCCACAGAGTAGAAAAAGTGACATACTGCTTTGGGTAATGGAGCAAAATATTGGTGATGAAACAGTTTCAGTCATTACCATACCCTCTGCTACTTCCAAAGCACTAGACATGTCTACCTACCTTTGGCCACAGCTGTTTCTACTGCTAGTTTTCTACTGCTAGCATTTCATTAGTGCTCAAGAATATGATCCATCAAATGCAGCACAAGGTGAAGCTCAAAATTTTTTTGACTCCATCAGCATAGCTTGTTCTGCCCTCATCTGGGAATGAAAGGGGGCTGGCTTAATTTATTGTAATCTTGTTTCTACTATGCATTCTTTCTGTTGCGTTCCTCTGAAATGGAAGTCTGTGAATGCAGAGGAGAATGCCACTGAACTTCACTGAGAGGTTAGGTGGGGTGTTGTAATTCGGTGCTGCATTTCGATTTCCACCATGCTATCCGTGCATGCAGAATGCTTTTCCATTTCCTTTACCTTTGTTATCTTTATTAGCACAGTTTCTTTTTATTGCAAATAATAAAGTCACAAGCCAGTAATGGAATTTTTCAAACTCATTGCACAATCTTTGATAATAATTAGGAGGAGGCAAAGGTGACTTCTCTCATTTTCAGTTGTTGTACAGTACAAACTCATTGCTTTTGTCAAACAAATTCAAGGAGATCTGCCACATTACAATGGTGGATGTATTTCCTTCTTCCTACAAACTTTTGGTGGTTTTTTTTTTTCATTTCAAGCTATTTTCCTTGCCACCAGATGTTTTGTTTTCTTTTAATAATTGAGGCGGGAACAGGGAGAAAGTGCCTGTTCCTTCCTAGCCTCTTCCTGGCCAGGTTCTCTTAGCACTAAGCACACTTCTAGGATGGAGATGAAATGAATTTTAGCAAGATTTTCAATTAAAGGCAATTTTATTTTCATGTCTGAGAAATATATATTGAGTGTGACAATATGCACAAGTTCTGTCCATCACTCCTGGGATACACAAATATCTTCTAAATATAAATATACCTTTTTTGAAACCAGTTGAGTTTGGGAACATCAAGGTAAATATACACTGTTCAACAAAAGGGACCTAGACAACACTCAGGCACTGGATCATGGATTGTCAATATTAGTGTCCTCCCTGCCCTTCTTCCCCTCCCAGCTCTGTTTAGGGCACATGGCTTGGCTCTCTAAGCAACTGCATGAGTACAACTGTGAAAGAACACACTCGAGGGCCTTCCCTCCCAGCTGATGTCTGGTGTTGTGTCTGGTGGTATTTTCTCCTAGGATTTGTCAACATAATCCCAGCAGACTACCCCTCAAGCATCCTCATGATGTGTTCATGCAACTCCCAACTCCAGCTTAATGCTACAAACTCAGCTTACAGTACAGTCAGTAATCACTTCGGTCAGTCTGAATTCAGAGACAGAAATAAAACCACTAACCGGTAATTTTGTCTTGGTGCCATGTAGGGACTAGAGGGGACTTGGTAAACAATGATTTGTAGTTTTTGTGGCAGTGATGGATGCCACCACTGCGGTTCCTGAGCAGCAGCCTGTCCTGAAGAGGGAACAAGAGTCCATTGGTGGGACACTGCTGAAGTTTAAGGTTCTCCCCCTTGAGGCTGTAATGGTTTCCCCCTAAGTTGATGTAACCCCGGTTATGTTAATTCCCCTTGTCATTCTGTTGTTAGCCCACACCCCTGTTCTGAAAAGTTCTCCCCCATTCAATACCCCATTGTTTCTGGCTGCCTTTCTCCTCCCCTCTCCTTCCCCCATTGGTTGTTACCCTGTCCCCCCACCTTATCTCCTCCCCTGGACCCTCACCTCATCGGACCCTGATGTTCTCTCTGCCCCTTGCTATCCCAGTATTTAAGTTCATGTAAGCCCTATTCCCCTTTGTTCTTTATCACTGGATCTCTTTGTGAGCGGACGCATATTAAACCTCACAGAACTCCATGCAAAGACCCCCTCCCGCCTCTTCATCTCCGCTGGTGGCTTGGGCAGCATGTGTGCATGAGTGTGCCTGCACACACCTTGCAGGAAGCGCCTGGTGTGAGTGCAGGGGTTTGCTCACCCCGCAAGGGCGGCTCGACAAGGGACGCTTCTCGGAAGGTCGCTTTGCGCCTGGACCTCATCCCCCCCACATTGTTCCGGCCCTCGAAGAAGGTGCTGAGCGACAGTTTTCACATAAGCAGTTTGCCACAGGGAGTCTACCTATGATCAGGGTGGCTCTGCTCCACCTACCAGGTGTAGGGAATGGTTACTTCGCTCTTTATTTCTTAATTTTATTATTATTGTTGCAGTGCTCTTTTTTTTTTAACAACATATGCAGTGTTGTGGGAGTCTTTTGTCAATTATTATTTTGTCAGGCACTAACAGATGTCTGTTGAAAAGTCACCTTTTACTTACTGGCACATGACTGAAAATAGACCCTTTTCTTGTAAGGGCAAACAGTCTTGTGTGCTATTTCTTGTAGGCACAGGTTTGAGATGCAGGAGGCCTAGATACAGCCCTGGGCTCTGCCACGTGCTTTCTGTGTGATTCTGAACTTATTTGCAGTCAACACAGTTACCTCTGAGTGCTTTAACCAGTTTGAGGTTTAATCATACCATGGAAGCAGAAATACTTGAGCTCTCTCCTTACGCAGCCAGCATTGGACTGCCCATACTTATTAGTTTAGGCCCAGTGCCAGAAAGAGGCAGCTGTGCTGCCTTCCCAGCCAGCTTTGGTCTGTGAGCAGTTTAGCCACATTGTGTCTCAGAATGCAAACTAATAGCCCTAAAGACCCAGTCTCATTTTGTGGGGTCATCAGGAGGGCTACAGTGCTGTGTCCCTGTTTCGCACAAGGACTGGGACAGCACAGAGGCAGTTCAAAGCCAGCCAGACTTATTGAGTGCCACCTGAACATCTCTATAACACTCAGGAAGTTCCAAGAAGATTTATTCGCTCAGGTTCAATGCCAGTCTAATAAATTCACTTGTCCGCATGCCTGCTTGTATTGTGGCCAGAGCAAGCACCTTATTCAGCAAGAACATTTTGAACTCAGCATAAAGTTTCTGGTGAAAAAGATATTGCAGTTTAGCCTACGGTGTCTCTGTGCTTCAGATTTCAGCTTTGTTTACTTTTCTTATGTACTGCAATGGAACACAGGAGTCTTTTAAATGGAATTTATTCTACCAAGTTTCTTGTAGGAAGTGAGAAATCGCCCGAATGGTATGGTGGAATAGAACAAATAACCAAGTGGCTACACTACCTCTTGCTTCTTTGGTGCAAGTTCAGAGAATTTACACAGCATTAGCTGATCTGTGATGGCTGCTTTAGAAGTTCTACCCTCTGAGATAGCTTTACTGCTGTTGTGATAAAGGATAAGCCACCACAGATTGCCTCCTGTTTACTACAGATCATACAGAGGGGCACTTATCATGGAGTAGTTCATAAACTGTAAACTCAGATCCTAGATTCTTAGGTTTTGGCTTAAAACTGGAATGTACATTTATTTTATATGACATGAGGGGCAAGCGGCACCTTTTTTGGTATGGCTGTTGATGAAAAGTCTTAGGAGTTTTATAAGGAAATGATCCTTACAACTATCTGAATTTTTTGAACACTTAGAGCAATTGTTTGTCTGTTTTTCAAATGCTTCCTAATTATATTTAAATCAGTAATATTCTGCAAAGGATCTCTCAGAAAAAGCTAAGGAAAAAGTGGAGGTTAATGAAATGATAGACTTACAGATGTGACACAAGACCATCAAATAATATTCCCCTTTGCTTTTTCAGGAATGAGCTGTAATAATCAGACACGATACCCTACCTGAAAACCTTTATATGTTTGTATTTGTAGGAAGAAAGAGAACATGCTCTTCAAATAACAACAAGCAACCTATGCAGCTGATCCAAAACCTAGTAGAAAGCTGTGAAACTGAGGAACTTTGGCTCAGACACTGGAAGCCTGAAAGCTTCATTCATTGACTCAGGAACACAAGCAAGTAGAACTCTACACATTATTACACTATATAGATTGTCATGCCTCATTCAGCCAGACATAAACACAAGATAATAAACAAACATGCTCAAGGTAGCATGAGAGTATCATGAAAACAAAGTACTCATTCAGATCTATGGGCAGGTCAGACTTATTTGTAGAAATTTGATTTGCATCTGTGTGGGTCTATAGGAAGAATTACAGCTCCATGATGGAATACATGTGTCCTGAAAACGTTATAAACACACTGGTACAGCTCTGAATCCACAGTAATTATCTCTATCTTTCAGCAAGCTGCACTGGTGTCATGACACTGCTTCCAGCTCCTGGGTGAGCTGATTAGCTGTCTGGTAGTGCATTTACCAGTGTAGAGGTGTCCTCAGAGTGCCAGCCACAGCGTTGCTTGTTTGGGTTCTGCAGTAGGAATTACAGCCAAAAGAGTCACAACCTGAAGGCTACACTTTTATTTCAGAATAATTTTTTTTTGTTTTATACAAGTTTCTAATTATAGTTTGAGTGTTTGGAATGGGATCTGTGCTACTAGCTGAGGCAGGTCTGTTGAAAATCCACTCGAAGAAAATTAATTGTATGCCTTGAAATGTTGGATGTTGAGTAAAGTGTGACCTTTTAAGCAAGACAATGTCTGTTTGTCTTCCCAGGAAGAAAAAAAAGGAGAAACTTGTCTATATCTTAGATTGTTGGATTTAATCTAGGAAGAAATATTTGGTGGAGTTTAACACTGAGAAAACTGAAGTCATCCATCTTGCTCATCCAATAAATGCATACAAATCAAAACTATATAGATTACTATAGGAATGAAAATTTTCCTGGTTTACCCAGGCAGAACAAGTTTAGATTTCATTTGTCTGTGTTTAATAAACTACAAAAAATGGGTCTAAATATCAGCTGCAAATTTTAGGGAAGGGAAAAATAAAACAACTGGTGGGCACAAGGGTGGAAAAGCAAGGGTTGATGCCAGAAGAAAGGCAAGAGAAAGGAAATACAGAGAAGGAATCTCTGAGATATACCACAGGGAAATGTGTGAAGGGAATGGAGGGTTAGGGGGTGTTGAGCCAGAGTCTCCTTTCATCTATGGAAGTCTTTCCATTGACTTACATAGATACTGAACAAGGCCCTACCAGAATGAGTTTGTGCCTCTGTAGAAATATCTGAAGCCAAAACAAAAATAATTACAGTACTGAATGGATTGCATTGGCTGACTTCTTTAGTGTCTAATGTTCTTTGGCAATGCTTCATCCCGATTATTCCATCTGGAGATAATTGTGTGATATCATCCATAAAATTGAAACATAAATCAATCCAACTAGTAATCAGCCCCATGAGCGGCTGTTTAAAAACACACATGGAAAGCTAGCGCTCCCTGTCTTTTTTGCAGGACGTGCAAAAAATCAGTGACGTGTCAGGACAAAAATAAAACCATGAAACCTACAAATCTTTCATGAGGTGTAACAGTGCTGTCAGCACAATATAAGGAAAATAATAGAGGAACTCTGTTTTTCCTTATACTTTATTTAAACTATTACAGTAGGCAACATTTGAACTTAAAAAATCTTTCCGTATTTGTTGGAGTAATGGCTTCAACTTTGTACAGTTGCAGTGCAGCAATAAATGCTGACTTAAAGCAAGAAATCAATTATTAGCAATTGAGAAAAGATATTCCTAAAGGAAGAATAATTTTTTTCTGTAGGGTTGGTAAAATAATACCCTTATACCCATAATGTCCTTATGCCCCCTTTCTGTCAGTGAAGGCCATTATATCACTTCATGTGATATTAACTTCTATCAAGTAGTCTTTGAACCTTGAAGAACTAATCCAACTTTTATCTTGCATAGTCTTGAGAAAAGATTATTAGCAACAAAGATTAACAGGTATTCATTTTGTCTGTTAGCAATTGACTTTTGTTAGGACATGTATAAGGGGTTAACCTAATTCATTTTGGAAAGGGCCATTTAGGAAATTAATTTATGCTTTATTTCTTTTGTCTCATTTTGAAAGTTTTAGGAAATGTTACAAATGGAATCACTCCAACAGTCTTTCAATCTTTAAAATCACGGTAGTATTTTAAACATGATATAACGATGCATATTTTAGTTGTTGGGTTTGTTAAATATGGTGCACACAACTGCTTATGGAGAGTACCTTTAGCTCTCTTTTGGGGAATACTTGACTTGCTATCCCTATGGTAACAACGCTCAAACACGTGAGACTTTGCAGAAAGCAAACAGAAGAACACTATGAATGAAGCAGTTATCCTTAAATGTTCAACTGAATCTTTATGGCAAGTTGTACATGCAGTACTCAATCAGATGTTTACTGCAAACCAGATGTTAACAACTTGATTAATTTTGAATAGAAACCTACTGTGAGAACAAAAAATTTACTCAAAGTTTCTTTGAAGGTAGATAAGGAGTAAGATATTACTAACCTTGAATAAAAATCGTACCCTTCTACATCTTATCCATAACAACAATGTATTATATGTAAAATAGAAAAATATAAAACATAAATAATAAACTCTGCTATATATGATTCTGAGTTCAATTTTTAATGCTCTACCCCTTGTTTTATCTAGATATTAGTCTCAGTCAAACTTGCACAAATGTTTTGTTGGTAGATACCAATATAGAGAGCTTCCAGGAAAGGTGGAATGAATTGAATTATAGTTTCCTGAGAATATATCTTTGCCATATCTGTAATGTGCTGTTCTTGGCTTCTTCCCTAAAAAGGAATTAGGAATCACATTTAATGCGTTTAGTATTATGTGTATTTGATATACTTATCTATGTTGATACATACTTTATATCTCTTTATATATTTATGTGTATTCAATGTATTTAAATATTGCATTTATACTTTTTTATATACACACAATTTATTTGATTAATAATTTGGTAAGATACTTATCTAAAGAGCAATTGCAGATGATAAGATCATTTCATCTGGAAAAGAAAAGAAAGAATAAACATGGTCCTTAAATTGTCCTGAAAATCCTGCATGACATCCTGTTTGATGTGGTAGAGGGAAAAATAGAAAAAAACATGTCTTATTGCTTTTAGTTAAAGGTTTAGATGCTTTACCAATCTCCTCTGACTACTTTATGATTGAGATTGAAAGATTGATTTTTCCTTTGAAGAAAAGTAAAAAGATGGGAGGGAGATTAACTGTCAATCCCAGAATAAATTTCCATAAAAACAGATAAGAGGCCAGAAGAACTTGTAGCTGGAGAAACAGTGACATCAGTTCAAATATGTTTGAAATTCATTTGATGTTTGCAATTTTGATTAGAAGTCAGTATCTAATTGTCAATATTTCAACCATATCCATCACTCTGGCAGCATATTGTCTGCACTGAGAATTTGTTAATACAAAATAGAGAATAGGCACAGCATTCAGCTCACTGGGTAACTGCAGAAGAAAAACTTGTATTCTCTTAATACTTAAATAGTGACTCAAGATTAGAAGACATAGCAGTTTTGAAATTAGAACTGGCAAATTTCATTATTACAGCAAGAGAGAAAGAAGAGTAGTTAACATGAGATGACATCTGCTTTTTAGAGTTATTAGACTATACCCTGAGGAAAGAAAACAAAATAGGAGGGACAATATCTTATCACTTTGCCATGTGTCTTCATCACAGTGCGTACTTTTCACTTCACACTTGGCTCAGGTAGATCCTGAAATATGGAAGCAAGTCCAACTGCTACATGGAATAATGCGGTTAAAAATCTGTAGAGGCTCTAATACTGCCTGTGTAACTAACTGGCTGTACTGCAGATGCATCGAGCTATGCCACGGAGACTTGGGAGAAGGTAGCTGATGTACGTGACTTCATTTCATTACATGTCTGGGCTGAAGACTTATTTAGAAACATGGGAAAATGAAGAAGGAAAAGCAGCCCTGTGACATCCACTTCATCCTCCCATGAATGCCAGCTTTCTTCTACAGAACATGGAGTTTTGACCAGTTTCAAAGCCCTGGCTAGTAAAACCACCTTAACTGCCTGCAGGGAACTTAACACTTGTTCTCTTTAAAAATCTCATCCAGAACATCACTTTGTTTAGCTTCATTCCTAGTTGTTTACTAGTAATAACCCTGTTTTGCTAGTTAACTACTCCTTTCTCTGGTGTTTCCAGTTGCTGGATATTCTATCATCCAGTCCATCATCTCTCAACCTACCCAGGTAGGTAGGTAGTAAGGTAGGATGTAGCTCCTCAGACATTGGATGCTCCTGCCAGATTCTTTCAGGCCTGTATCTTGGCAATGGTAACAGTGTAGTCATAAATTGCTTTATCCTAACCTTTTAGGATAAGTTGATTTCTATGGACACTGAGTGAGATTCATACCAAGGAATTTTTGCTACCAACTTCGTGCTTTCTGTGACTTGTATTGTTATGACCTTGGGTGGTGGTGTGCACTTGAATTAGAGCAAAGGGAAGTGATCAAAAACACGGCTTTGTTTCCCTCCTCTAACACACAATTATGCACTGCCAGCTGGCCACAGGTTAGTGCTTTGTATTCATTTGTGACTTGTGTTAGAGTAGCTGAAAGCCATTTAAAAGTGTGAGGCATTCTATCTGGGGAGGTATGAGCACCTCAGAAGGGCTCATGCTTACCTTAAACAGTCTCTGACATAAATATATAGATGGAAAAGGAGCAGAGAGGGAAGAGGGAAACAAAAACCTGTGAGGAAGCAAGACTTGCCTGATGTGCATGGGGTGTTTGGTTATGCTTAGTTAAAATACATTTTGCCAAGTGTGTCTATGCCTTTTACTGAAGCCATGCGTGAAATTTTTATGGAAGGAGAAAATTAGTTTTGTAGTAAAAGCAAAAAAACCCCCAACAAACCACAAACAAAAACAGAGAGAATATTAAGTTCCTAGTGAATTTCCCTGTGCTGCATAATTGGATGAACTCTATCCATGGATAAACCCTGTCATGGGGTGAGTAGAGCCTATTTCTCCTCACTGTTGTCTCTGCCAGATTCTTGAAACTGAGCCTCCTCTAGGGGAATGCAGAGAGTAGAAGTGCTGACACCACAGCTTCCTCCTTGCATTCTCTACGTTCAGATGGAAATTACATTCTGTTCTCTTAATAGCCCCATTTCTTACTACTCAATGTAACCAAGTAAGCTGGGCAATTTGTTTACTGAATTTCAGTGTGTACATTTGTAAAAGTTTGAATAATCAGCAGGATCCTAGCCTAAAAACTTCTGATTTTCTCAGTGGTTCAACACGGCCTGTCCTTTCACAAATATACTTTAATTGAAACAGACCACACCAGGGTGTGCATTAATGGGCTGCTGTTGTACTGCTTGGGTGGTGGAAGGTAATTGGTCTCTGGTCAAGTGCTTCACAATGCTCCAAAGGCATGTGCCAATGGTCTGTTAATGCACACCCTGTTGTGACACTGCTTAATTAAAATCTTAGGATATCAAAAGCAGAAAGCTCTAATGAAGAAGTTTCTTTCAAGCTGGTAAATACCCCGGTATGACACATTAACCAGTATAATATATACCGGCTGGTTCTGGCCTGCAGAATGCTTATCAAGTCAGTGAATAGGAAAGGAGCCCAGACTGGGGCTGTATCCACCATTGCTGAAGTGTGCAGTGCTGTAACCAGACTTCTGCAGGCAGGTCCAAATTATTTTGTGCTTTTTCAATGGATCTGTTCCTTGCCTGATGAATTCGAGCTTTATGTTATCAAATGATATTCAAGTGTTATGGTATTTTCTAATGTGTTGCAGTAGACAGATTTTAAATAAAAAGATTAATTCAAATTTGCTTATGTAAAGATATCCTTTTTTCCCTCATTTTTATTGGGTTGTGAGATAAAGGGCTTTATAAATCAGTTATTTTTACAGATTTTGACCAGGAATGTTGGTTTCATCATACTGTTCTTGGCACTGTGCATGTTATACTGTCAGTTTATGATCACAGGTATGCCATCTACAAAATGAAATTAAAATGGGGGGCCTTTTCTTCATGCATTTTCAAAAGGAGACATACACAATTTGTGGGATTTTGTTTTCTTTTTGAAAAGAGACAAGTGCAACCTGCCGAAGGTGTTGCTGTAATTATAAAAGTGTGGTTTGAGGAGCTGGCCTGCCAGAAGTGAGTGTATTTTCATTAGGTATAAAAGGTATGGAATAAACTAGTAATCTGCTTCTTGATGGTCTGACAAAGGATACACAGAAGGAGTTTGGAACCATCAGTCTCCGTGTTCTACAGTGAACCTTAAGAACACCCACTTGTTTCTTGCACTAAACCAGTCTGTGGAATACGTGAACTCTGCAGCTATCAAGGTGTGTGTGGCAGTGTGTCCTCTTAACTGCCTGTGCAGGCACAACTGTGCTGTGCGATCAAGAACCTGTGCTGCACTCAAACATATCAATAAAAGAATTAGTCTTGTTAATTCCTCTGATTTTTCAGGAAGCCTTTAAGATTCACTCTCAAGGTACAGATTACTGTTCATCTTCTCCTTTGTACATTCAATTACACAGTCTAGCTGCCTTAAGTCCAAGGCAGTCTCAAATTCTGTAGGGACAGCTTTCAGAAATGGAAGCTCAAATATGACATACAGAACAACTCTGGAGCCCCAGACACAGGCCTTAAACTGTCTTGAGTACTAACTTGATATAAATTTCCTGGTGAGGTATGTGCAATTATCTATTCCCTTCTCTAAGGCAGCCAAAGAGCTACAGTAGCTACAGTATCTTTTCAAAATTTTCCAGGAAAACTGGGTTTGAACATTTGGCAGCTATAATAGGCCTGTAGGGTAGGCCTGGCTGTACGGAGCTTTATGCAGGAATAGTTAAATTGTGTCTGGTATTGAGTAAGTCAGTTTAAATCAAGGAGAAATGTCATTAGCTTACAATTTTCTTCAGGTCAGATCTAGCTTAAGGAGCTCTTCAGGGAAAAAAAAAATCTGTTTCAGATTGTTGTTTATAATGTTTGTAAACAGATAAACATGTCTGTTCTTCTGTTATGTATTTTATAGAGAACTAATCTGTTTGGCTTTAAAGAGCCTAAAATTGTTAAAACCTTAACAAGAATACCCAAGCAGAGCCAGGGGAGAATGAAATGGAGGCTTCCTTTCAATCAGAGAACAGGGACTCTCAGAAGTTGTTGTCTACTTTATTACTTAGGAGCATTATCTTTATCCTCTGCCGATATCTGCTTTCTTTCCTGCGTAATTCAGTAACGTGTAATGTGGCTTTAATCTTCTGTTCTGTCCTGTCTGTGTGCTGTGACACAAGAGAGACAGATGAGCTGGGAAGTCAGGGGGCAGTGGAGCTGCAGCACACAGCTGCGTACCTGTCAGGTCTCTTCAGCCATCCGTTTGATCATGCTGCTTTCAAGGCCTGTAGAGATCAGAAAACCACCCTGTACACGCCACCATCCCCAGGGAGAGAGCAGTTGAACCTTGTCAGAGAGACGGGCAGCAGAAGAGGGCAGGTCTTCCAAGAAAAACAATTTTAGGCCTTCTGCTGGTGGAATAAGGTCTTGTCTAATATGAAGGGGTTTGCTGGTACGGTTACACTGGTAGAACTGCAGGAGCAAGTCCTGCCATGGGCATTGTGGCTTGTATTAGAAAGAATCTTCAAGCGGTTCTTAAATGGAGTGATCTGTCCTTTTATGTTCCTATAACTGTATTTCTTCAAAAGAATTTGCTGCTCCCTATAGGTGTTCTGGCACATAAATTTAGATGTGGTGTAAGCCTAAATAAGTAGGGAAATGAATGTGCTATGGATGTACTATCTGTAAGTGCAGAATTTTCCGGGCAGAGTGCTTCTTTCTGTTGCCTTTTGTAGGACTAGGCAGCATGGGGACATTGGGCAAATACACAGAATCAGGAAGGAAAGGAAAATTTTACAGAGCTTTGTACCGTGGCCAGCTGAAGTGCAAGGATTGCCCTTTCCAGTCATGCTCTTACCCGGCAGCTAGATTGTTCCCTACACATAAATTTTTCCCATCCTGTTTTCTCCACAGCAGCAGAGTAAAGGCATGTTTTATGCCTTTAGGAAAAGGTGTGCTCCTCCTCTGTCCACAGTATCTCTGCAGGATATTATATAAAGTGTGTGCCAGATCTCCTGGTGCCATTTGAAATTTGCTGACATGGAGACATACCACATCACAGCTCAGGCTAGGTCTTTTATTCCTCTCCTTTTCTCCCCAAGGAATTTCATTATTTAAAGTCATACCTGTGCTTTGGAGACATGGCATACTTCTTTTCTGCTTTTAGTGTTGGTGGTCTAATTCTTTTTAGTTTCTCTTTATGCTTTCCTGACCTTCCTTGAGCCTTTATATTCATTCTTAATCCATATCCTAAAAAAAGATCTCCGAGACAAAATCCATCTTCTAGAAATTCTGGGCTTGTGCATGCTTGCACATATACATACATACGTACAGGCTGAGACATAAAACTAAAATAACTTTCTCCTCATTCTTTACAGCATTTCTATCAAAACTGTCTCACAAAACTGCAGATGGCACATATGGTCTTATGAGGTTTCATGTTAGTCTTCACAAGCTGACAAGGAGTATGATCCTTCAACTAGAGAATCCTTTCAGCACTGCGGAGTCTTTCTCCTCTGGTGATTCCATAAGCTCCTTGTTCAGCTAAGAGCTCTAAAAGGAACTGGCTGTAACATGACATACTAAACGTTTCACCAGCTCTTAAAAGAGTAGTCTGAATTAGTCTGAGGATATTTTAAAATGATGTTGAAATTACCCCCCAAAAGTAGCACTGAATCAATAAGTAATCCTTTTATGGAGCCCACTATTTCTTAAACTGTTTCTGCTGAGAAAATTAATATAGCTAATATTGCTACTAATGGCAATGAAAGACCCACAGGGTAATTCATGTCAAACACAGGTATCTGTCCAAACTCTTGACTATATTCTAATTACTTACAGTCCTTTCTGCAATTTCAGCTACATTCAGCAGATTCTGATGTTATTCTTCACAAACTAATTTGTGTATTCCAGATGTGACTGCTTCAGGAATAACATATGGTATGTCATCTCAACTTCACTGAGCTGATGAAAAGGAAAGGCATGTTTGTACAGTACTTGAGGCCTCCCTATAGAAAGAGCTGTTGAACAGTTCCTCAAAATATGTGCACTTTATGATTTTTTTATGTTGTTTTCATTACTCAGAGATCTGCTTTGCTAAGTTCAGTGGTAATTTCACTATCCAGATTGGGAGGTTGCAGCAGGATAAAATTTTAGGTGGTCATCAAGCCATCAGAAACATGCCCAGAGCATACCTGGAGTGCCATCAGATTTATTGTATTAATGGAGAAAACTTTGGAAATGGTTGCAATGCTCTGTTTTCCTTTAAGTGGTGGGTTGCCCTTTGTATGTTTTGGAAAGATGAAGTAGGAGCTCAGTATTGTTTAAGGCCCACTGCTCTTGACACAGAGACTTGATTTGGAGGAGAGGCATCTTCAGTGATCTGCAGCCAGAGAAGCTTCTCTTAAAGCTGTGTTGTGTTGCCTATCTGGATATCGCTAAGGTAACGTGTTGCTGCTGTTTCAGTCTGGCTACAGGGCCTGCTCCTCTTCTATAAATGAGAAGGGCAAAGTTATTTTGTCTGAGAGACAGTAACTTTATGTCCCTTTTGCAAGGACTAGGTGCATAGCACTTGGTGAAAGAAATAGTTTTCTGTTTCGGGGTTGCTTTTTTTTTTTTTAATACACTTTACTGGGGTAGAGCTGTCACTCCATGTGTTTCCACTTCCATTGGTGCGTACTAGTCCTTTATACAAATATGAAACCAAGAAGAAACCTGTTATTATTGCTTCCTTGCAGCCATCTTTCCATCTGTTCCACGTTTCTTGGTGTTGGTGAACTCTTGTAATATCCTACCAGTCTTCTGGACAGCCTGTTCCTTTGGGCCCCAGATTCCATACCAGAGAAATGGTAGCAGGAAATCACAGGTTCTGTGTCAGTGGCTTCAAGGCTGAGCCTTGGAGCTGGGGGCAGGAGTTGCTTGTTCAGGTGCTGGCATGGCCAAGCTCCTGTGGTTGAGCACTTGCTGTCTTGCCCTGTGGCACTGGCAAGTTGAGGCTGACGGGCATGGGAGTCGAGAAGGATTAGAGTCCAAAGGTCTAGGTGGCCCACGTTCCTTCTTCCCTGGCCCCTTGGCCTGTTCCACTCGCTAGGGGTTGCTGGGACTGCACAATCTGGTAAAGAACTGGGAGGTGATATCTGGTGTGAGTGTATGAGTTAAATAAATCATAGGCAAAAGGAAAGATAAAGGAATGATCAGGGTGTTCAAGACCCGAAGACATCTCCAGTGTTCTGAAGAAGCCTGAAAACCCTGCTAAGTAGGTGTAGACAGGATATTTTTGCCTGGACCACCCTCTCTAGAGCAGTTTGAAGAGTGGTCAAGTAAAACAATGTGAGATTAGAATTCTAACTTTGAATTTGAGGGTTAATACACAAAACTTAGAGAAATAAAAACATGTGGGTTTTGGAGTAGACCAAGTGAACTATGCTTCTCCCTATGCATGCAAAAATAACTTTTTTAGTGGTTTTGTTGTATTATCAGAAATTTTGACCAGTACATTTGTACTCGTCTTCTCCCAGCCTCCCCTGTTCTGTTTCATGTTCCTTTCCCACGCAATCTGAATGTCACTGTCACTTAACAATGGGATTTTTTTTTATAATAATTTTCCCTTGTTGCTGGAGCACACAATAGCCATCTAGGCAGTGAAGGAACATAATGGGGTACACTTTCAGCATGGGCAATTAGATGTGCAATTCTCATTAACAATAACAGGACTTGCAGTGAAAATTTTCCTCTATAAATCTACCAGCACAAAGCCTTTCCCCTTATGAGCAACAGATGGGTTTTCCATAATGGCTCATTACCTCCTTGCTTTGTCGTGCTGCCAGAAATGAAATATAAAGTTATTTATGGATTGAGAAAGATGCACAAGTCACAGTAGATCATTCCTTGCCATCTTTTATAGTTTATCTAGTTAGTAGTCTTAGTCTCTCAGGACTAGAAAGTTTCAGAAGATGACAGAGCATTGCCTGAGAATTAAGATGAGTGTCCTTCTGTCTGATTATTTATCCTCATGGTCTTGCATCTCTAGGGTGATGCTATGGTCTCCAATGGGACCAGTAATTTGGGTGTTGCGGTAAAAAAGACACCATTTTTCAAAAGAAATTTTGTCAGCTGTGACAACCCATTTCTGTAAAATTTTACTATTAGGGGCAGAAGGCAGCACTGCTTTACCATGCATCATAAATTTTAAAAAGAAGACAACTTACTTGATAATATTCCATATTTGAAATTGGAGTGGGGGATGGGATCCTTGCTTGGCATACCAGTGAGAGATATCCATATCAGTGAGAGATGTTATTCCTCTGACAACCAATGGTGGAGGCCAAGGTGGAAGATAATTTTGATGTGGACAGTTCTTTTACTTATAGTTATTTCACATTTTTTAAACCCTGTATATTGGAACTTATAGCCTGGATGTACCCATAGATTCACTATTATTTCCACAAATCCTTCTGGAAGAAATATTTCTACTGCAAATGTGTTAATCTGTCACCTTTCATAAGTAATATATTTATGGTGAATTTTATGGCATAGATGTTAATTAATACTTAAGACAGAAGAGAAGCTGATGGCAAAATCTAAGATATTGTTTTATCACTTCTCTAAAAAAGAGTTTTTCTCAAACTGACCACCAAGTGAGTTAATCCCAGCACACCTGTGAGTCCTCTCTGAAGTGCAGATGTCTCCCTGCAGATTGACAGATGTGCTTAATTGGTGTTCTAACTACTTATATTCAGGAGAGCCTTATAAATTTATTTAAGTCTACTTGAGATCAATCTGACCCCAGTAAATGCTTAAGTATTTTTCTGAATATGGGTAGTTGTAACCATGTGCTCCTGGACTAAAACCTTAGATGACAGGCCAAAGATTTTGTTTGTCTTTGAAGTCAGGTTTTGTTCCTTATTAAGGAATTATGCAACTTCAGGAAGTTCACTGAAGTAATCCCAGTGGCAGGAGAAGGAAAGCAGGGCCTTTTGTGCTCAAGGGTGAATAAAAGTATATTGGAGTGTGATGATATGTGTGTGGCCTAGCAAGACTATGGATCCCAACTGTTTAAACTTTCTAGAACAGAGCTTCCTATTTCCTAGCTCAGCAAATCTAGTGACCTATTTATAGATTTACAGTAAGAGACCTTTCTCCTTTTGTAATCAACCATGCTTTCTGCATATGTTCCTTTGGAATGCTGCAGTGCCGTTGGGTCCCAATCTGTGGGAAATGCCTCTGTGCTGTTCATATAATGCATAATTTGTAGATGGTCACAGGACAGTCTTCAGTGGTGTTTAGCAAAGAACATAAAAAATGGGTGAATGGTTGGTAATGGAAATACCCTGTAGCTGAATACACTGAAATGCTCTCTCTTTCTGTTATTTATACCAATGATCTCTTGAGGTCAAATTCTGCCAAAGGTTCTGGCCCTCTGGCCATAGAGAGTGCTGTAAAACCAGATGCCAACTAAAGAGGGTGCTGTGTGTTCTCAAATGACTCATCCAGAGCTGATCCACGCCAGCCTGTTTACCAGCTAATATCAGTGGCAATGCAAGGTACTACTAAAGAAATATGCAAGAAAGGAACAAGTGTTTGTAAAAATAAATTCTCCTATTCCTTTATTGAATGTATGTAATCAGATACATTTCTGGAATCAAAATTTGCATCAGTTTTCATGCTTATTTTTGTCTTATTGTCAGTATATGTTATCTTTATTAAATTTTTCTTTATTTGTATTATGATTGCTATAAAACATATACTTTTAGTTCAAGATATTTTTCCCCTCAAGTTGATGAAAAAAATAAAAATTTTTCAAAATTTCATGTTTTGTTCTTCTGGAAAAAATTAAATCTCACGTAAAATTTTTTTGAGCATCAAAATTCAAGCAATTGGGATCCACCTTTATCTCTGCCAAACCATTAAGGCTACTTTACCTAAGCTTTTTATTAAAACCAAAATATATGACTTGTCTGAAAAGACCATTTTCTTATTGTCGAAATATGTATTTTTTTCACTCCAGAGTACATTTTCTTATCTTAATTTCTATTCCACAGTTTGGAACATGTTCTTGTGGCAGCTTCCATAGTTTAGTAAAGAAAAAAAACAAATTCATATCCTTCAACTTCTCCCAGTGTTTTGTCTGCAACCTTCCTCAGCCTCACAGTTACCCTGTGTCACCTCAGACTGGGAAGCACATTGAAGTGTGATCAAAGCCCTCTTCAACATTTGGATTATACTTGTAATTCATTCTATAAGACCATTTCTTTATGAGATTTAAGCACTGTTCCACACAGAAGGGAGACTATTTCTGTATTAATATATTCCCCCTTCTTCACTGTGGAATTATACTAACTTAGAAAATGCCACGTCTATGTTTAACATTCAAAGAACTTGTCAAACTGTTTAAAAAAAAAAATAATATTTAAAAATTGTGTGCGCCTTCCCTGGTGCATATTTAAAATTTTTGAAACTATCCCAAGAAAAGGCCACTGATTTTTAAAAAATTTTTCCCCCCTTAGTTTTACTTCACGAAGACTGTTTATTAGCCACCTGGTGAGCATTACTGCACCTACTGCTTGTCTTAATAAATCACTGACCATATCGTGCTGCTGAGGCTACTCAACCTCGAGTTTCCAAGACCTGCTTGCCTGAGCAAAATAAATGAGGGAAAGGTCCAGGGGAGGCAGTTAATAATTGTGCATGGTATTTTAAAATCCAGATGCAGTAAAGTGAAAGCCTGTAATGCTGACTTTGGATGACTTTGAAGTCTTGAGTATAAGGAAAAAGTAAATGCCTAGGGAGGATATGCTTATAGAAAGTGGCCTGATGCTGCAGTTTAGGACTAAACCAGTAACGGCAGACCTGTCAAAATTATGAGTTTTCCTAGGCTCTTGGAGGTATCATGATCACCCTGGGGAAACTGCTTTATTCTGACTCTCAGAATTGAATATTTTAACACAGAGGCAAGGGTGTGTTCAAATAAAAGGCCTGTTTATTGAGTAAAGAACAAGGATATCAAGAAGATGAGATAGATTCACTCTGTCATGCTGGACATGAATGCTGTAAAGAGTTGCCTATAGAACTGTACCCACCACACAATCTTATTTTAGCTTGAGTTGTAGCAAGGGATTCAGTGAAGCCTTTTTCTGCACCAAGGTCTCTGCAGAAAGAAGGAAGCTATCCTCATCACATCTTTTACCCTTAAGCCTCTTGCTTGATGCTCTTTTCTGGAGGAATTGAGATAATTTACGTACGGAACACTGGCAAGAATTTTACAGAAGTTTAAGCGACTGCCTTGCCTTCCTCCCTCTCTCCCTCTGTTCTTTCATTTGAGTAGGGAAGTCAGCTAGAACTCTTACTGGATAAGGTAAGCAAGGCTGATTAGTCTGGGAACCATTCCCTTAGGATAAACCCCCAGGGGAATTGCATTGGAGAACTAAATGTTTGGCCGCAGATAATCTGCTTTCACACAGGTAAATTCATGTGAATAAGACAGACTATTATGAAGCTGTGTCTTCTGATATTGATAACAGATGTCTTGTGGAGGGGAGAAGTGGGTGAAGAAGGGTTGGCTTCAGAGGCAACCTCTTATGGTACAATTGGATGCTGCCAGGTGTCGTTCTGACCAGGCAGACCCAGTTGTAAGGTTGAAGTTTAAATCTGACAATATTTCACCTTTGGATTTGATGTAGCTTATGTATCAATTTTATGCATCATCATCATCATCTTTCTTTTGTAACCAAAACATCTTGGTTAATGAAAAAAAACCAAAGCAAACCCCCTTCCACTTTGTGACAGCTACTGCCTGCTGTAGTAGCTGTGTAATACATACTCCTTTGGAGCTGTAACAAAGCAAGCCCTATTAGTTTATGGAACAAAAAGGACTCTTAGGGCTGTCTGTGCAGATCCACTGTGCTCTTCATTTCTCTGCACACTGCTCTAATCTTGCTGTTTATCTCACTCAACCCTGTTCTTATTGCTCAGCCCTGCAAGTCCCATACTCCTTCAAGTTAAGCCAAGTCACAAGAGGTGACTTCAATGTGAATTGTAGGTAGCCAGCACTTCACAAAATTTGACGATTGAGTAATATATGTAATGCCCAAGGTCATAATACGGTTGTCTGTTAGATGACTCTCTTCTCCCTTACTTCTACTGGGCACCACACTGCCAAACTGCGATACTTTCATTATTATAATGATGTCACTGTCATGCTATTGATTGTTGCTCCAAAAATCTCAAAGCGTTTATAAATTTGTCATGAGTTTGCTGACCCTCTGAAGCTATGCATTTAAAGATGCAGGATGCTAAAGATGCTTATGTAACAGATACAAAACCATGTGGATTTGTCTTCTTTCCAGTGGCATGGGAAACCGTACTGGTGTATAATGACTTGTTGGCCAAGATTGGAAGAACCACGGGCTGAACACCTCAGTCCTCATAACTTAGTCATGTTTACTCCTGACATTACTGTTCAGCTATGAAGCCCATTCAACAGCATGAATTTAAAATTCAGGGTGAATTGATTTGAGGGAAGGGGTGGGAAAAACACTTTTGAAGTATTTATTGAGCAATTTGTTGGTGATAAGATGGCCAAACAGCTGGAGCAAAGCAGAATTAAAGAGCCAAACGCATTTTCACTAGCTACTGCAGGAAGAAGATGGAGAGTTCAGCTTTTACATTCAATGTTCTGGTCTTACCTTCAATATGAGAGTATGGTTAAATGCCATGTATCTCTGTATCCAAAAAGGAGGAAGTCTGTGCTACTTTTTGAGCAGGGCTGGTTATAATGATGAAGCTGGAAGAAGAAAATAGTGCAGGAGTGGACTTAATTTCTGTTTATTTTTCTTTTTTTTTTAAACACTTTTGTTTGCCACAGACTTCATGACACACCCAACAGTGGTAACTACGAAAGTGAGAGCAGAGGTTTAAGTCCCCTTTATTTCTCTGGAAAATCAGCATGTACCTGTGGAGGTGTTCTGGGCCATATTTAATGCATGTACTTTTAGCTTTTGAAATATTTAAATTCTGTGTTTGTTTTTGAATCACAAAGCAATTCAAGGGTGGCTATTTACCTTGTTTACAAAGCACAAAATAACCCCTCAAACAGCCTGTGCTGTGTATATATAAAACTATAAAACCCTCTGAGCTCTTGCAAATACACAAATGTGCCAGGAATATATATAAAAATGTATACCCATATAAATGCATGGATTAACTCCAAAAGAAAATTTTCTACATAGTGTAAAGTAGGTATCTTTGTTATCCTTTCATGTGTCATAGTTTCTTATTTAACCCCTTAAGAGAGTGACATTCTTAAACACTTTGACAAAGAGTAAATTCCATGAAATTTTTTGCCCGGTGTTGGTTTTTTACTTGCAGTGTAGGTGCCTTGCAATCCAAAAATAAAACTATTACATTGTCATGCAAAGCTCAGTCAGGTATCTGATATTTTATATTAATGGCTCATAGCATGTAAAGTTACCGAAATCTGAAACTCTAAGTATTCCAAAAGTGGTTACGTTATTTCAGTCACAGAGGTTAAGAGGAATGCTACCATAGGACAGTTAGGAAATCGTGCTCTTTGGGATAGAATCCATATCTCTGACTCTAGCACTCATCTGTGGGATTTTGGCGGCTCCCTTTACAGTCATTTCTCAGTTCAGGATTGTTTGGGTCAGCAGAGCTCTCTTCACTCTTGATTCTACTGCTTTTTTGCCAGCTTGTCTTGTTCACTTTAAAAAAAACTGAACTCTGGTACCCTCTTAACATTCTACATTGGAAGGAGATGAAAAACTCTCTGTGTGCCTTGTATTAGACCAAGAAGTTGAAAGAGGATGGGCACTGAGCTGTCTTCTCGTAAGTGCAGATGATCCACCCAGATGAGGGTTAGTTTGCTTGAAATTTGTGAAGAAAAGTAAAAAGAAAACCAAAGGAAGCAAACTCTGTTTTTCCTTGCTTTCAAACTGTTCTCTAGTGAAAGGAGGTCAGCTGCCAGGACAGTCCCCCTGACTCTTTGCACGTGTACTCAATATACTTGAATAAAAGTTAAAGGGGATAAAAATGCACTTTTTAAAGTGTTGCCTTTTAAAGAGTACAGACTGTATTTAATTTCCTCAGTTGCAGTCAGACTATACACCATAACTTGCCTCCAGAGGTCTCAAAGCGGGGTTAATCATTTTTCTAACACGTTTTTTCTCTCCTGTTTGGAAAAAGCAACTTTGTTGAATCAGAACCTTCTGTCAAAGTTTTTAATGCCACTTCATTTTGGAAAATATCTACCTAGCACCTTCAATGGTGCTGACACTGCCAGGAGTGAAATAATTTAATATTTCATTTCAAATCAGTATTTCAATTTTTAATATAAATGTTTCAAGGTCATGCCAAAATGGAACTTCTTAAATAGAAAAGCTATGTTGATCAGTACCTCATTTCCCCAAGAAAATTCTACCCTCTTAGGAGAAATCCTCTGCTTTATTTGTTGGTTGTTTTTGTGTGTGTTTGTATTTTTGGGGTTTTTTTCAAATGGAAATCTGAGGAAATATTTAACTACTAAAATTATTTCCATAGTAGACATTCTGGGGATGTTTATAGCTGTAGTGCCAAGTTGGATGTTTTATCACATTGGTGTGTACTGCCCATAGAGCCTGGTGTGCTTGGGGTGATACCCAGTTACTTCAACACGATGTTATTCCAGCCACAGTGAGTAGGAGCACTCTTTGAAGCCTCACAAGGATGATTGTGGCAGCAGGTGTGCACTGTGCATAGCCTCCAATTACCTGGTTTTCTCATGACAGGATAAAGAGTTTTCCAAGATGTAAAGTGAGCAGTGTGTCCGTTTGCATGTCCTGAGACAGTTCAGCCCAACACTTTTCTCCATCCCAAATCTTCTGGTGGAACAGGAGCACATAACTTAAACCATCTCTGAGCTTCATTTTAAAATGTCAGGCAATGGAGAAGTCATCTCATTGTAAAATAAGGATTTGATTGTTATTTTCAATACCAAAATATGTGCAGTATTTCCAATACAAAGCATCTAGCTTCAATTTTCACACATTGTTTTTTGTCATCTTCATCATGAGAATGTTTTTGTCTGTTTTTTATAAACCACTTTGCTCTGAAAAACTGAGTTTCATTCTTTCATTGTACGGTCTATTTTCCATTCTGTGGTGCAGTTTTCTGGACAATTTTCAATTTGCTAATAGGCATTAACAAGCAGTGGGGAAAATGTGGTACTCAGCACATGTTTGCTTATCGCTATAGCACCACAGGATCAGGATGTCAGTTAATCTTTTTTGATTGCAGCTCAGCTGTAATGTCCTGGACCATGTGAAGGATTTGGCCTTTCCCTCTTCCTTTCTTTTGCACCTAGCTCCATTCCCTGTGAGGTCAGTGTTTTTGTGCATTTTGGGTAGACAGAAAGATGCCTTTCAGAACGATTCAGCACAGACACTCTGCAGGTGCTTAGCAGAAAAGCTCTTCCTCACAATACATAGAAAATATAATGTAATAATAATCTACTTCCTCCGTAACAAACCAAGTCAGAGGAACTAAGACTTCCCCTAACTCTGAGTAGCCTTCTGAGCTACTTCTGCAGGTCCTTGCATACCCAGCTGCAAATTGTTTGGGCAGAAATTGGACAGGAACAGCTGCCTAAACACCTGCCACAAGGCCTTTGATCTCTCTTACTGCAACAATAACTTCTGAGCCTTTGAAAGTTTTCTTATCTGGAGGAGAAGATACAGATGAAATTTTACTGGTATCAGGGCTGCTGCAAGGGTGTAGCTCCTGGAGTAGTGATAGTGTTTCCAGATGATTCCTTTACGTGGGTGCATAAATTAATTTTCAAACTCTTTGTGGAAGTAAATATCCCTGAATGTTTTCCTGCAGTGAAATGTAGAGTAGAATGTAGTTGTATTCTACATTATACATGGGCATTATACACTCTACCAGCCTGACCAGTATTCTATTGCCAGTCTGCTTTGCTCTAAGGACAGCACTGGATGGTTTTTTTGCTCTTCCCCATACTTATCTCAGGGCCAGAGATTTGGAGACACAGAAGGTTGTTGTTCTGCATATTCTGCTGATCAGGAGTGATTGGGTTGTTAATTCTGCTTTAGACAATGTGTGATGCTGTTTAAGTGATGCTGTGTGCTCTCTGAGCTTGAATTTGTTCTCTTTTAAACAACCACTTCCATGGAAGTATGAGGAGGAGGGCTATGATCCTCAGCAGAGAAGTTTAACAGCTGCCTTAATTTTCTTGACCCTTATGAGGTGAATAGCTGGTCCAATTATTCTGATATAAATAGAGGAGTTGTAGTGGGACACTAGATCCTGTGTGCAATTAATATTTCTACTATGTGTTGGAGTCATTTCCTGCTTGATTTCTCCTAGTCTGGTACTAATGAAATATTGATGACAGCATTTGGCATATGCACTACAAAACTTCATGCCGTTCTTTGTTGCATACATTTCTGCAACACTGATGCCTTGAAACCTCTAACTTATATTATTATGATGCAAGGACTAAAATTTTCATAGTTCTAAAGGTAGTAAGAAAGTAAAAGGGGAAGAAGACTTATAGATCAATAAGCAAAAACTGGAACTGGTAGAAGTTTTTATGTTTTTATCTGTTCCTGAATAGCCGGGTGTCTGAGATGGTAAAACCAAGATAAGAATGACTGTGTTGTTTCTGAAACTGAAAACCCCTATAGCTTTCCCATCTCTATTTATAAATCACTGGTATTATCAGCTGGTAACAAATCATTCCAACAGTAAATAACCTTTTACCAAAGCAGCTAATTCTTATGAATAATTGAGATTGCAGTTATGTGAGTTACTATATCATCCAGCTGGGAGAAAGCAGTTTTGGGGATGCTAATAAAATATTTATATTATAAATTTGTGGAGTTCCAAGAATACTGGAGATTTTTCTTCTTCATACTTAGTCATTCAGTGAAATTCAGGTCTATTTTTTATTAGAAACATGTCTATGGAAAAACATATTATCTTTTGAATCTCCATGATAAAGCTCAGCAACATTTCCAGCAATCAAAACTATGCAGCTTGCTTAGATAGGTATTTCTAATTATTTTCATGATTTTAATTTTAGGAGATGGGATTCAGAAACTTAGTTGCTTTTGAAGAGTGGTGTTATTGCAACTTGTCTTTTAAGTTTGTTTGAAATTTATAGAAAAATGGGATTGGTTAATTTTATTTACCCTGACATAGTTTCTCTTTCACTCACAAAGCAGGTCTTTCTCATAGATGCTCAGTGGTATAGGCAAAATTGAATTTTATTGTTCTAAAGATAACAGGCAAACTCTTTCCAGTCATAGTGAAGGACAAGTGATAAGATGAATTTGAGATACAGATAGGAGCAAATAAGTGTATTGTTTTAGATGTTGATAGAGAAAAGAAGTAAGAGCATTCACAAAAGACAGTTGCTGCTGTTGGGGTGGGATATCAACTCCCTGCAGTAACTGCTACATGACTCATTCTAGAATCCTTTGACAAGAGCAACACCCTTAGTTCTGCTTTTTGTGATCCTGTCTAGGCAAGGCAGAGGACAAGGTCTTTCCCGTGGTGCTGCTTCTGTACCCAAGCCATCTTTTCAGCTCTTCTCTAGCTTTGTGTAGCAGGCTACCTGACTTTGTTTAGATACTTTTGCATTTTCTCTGTGCCTGGAACTACCTTTGCCAGGAGCAGGCAAAGCGAGGCTTCCATCAGGGGATAAAACAGTAGTCCTAACAAGCAGCCTTTACAACTTGGTTAAGGCAGTAAGTTCTCTATCAAATGTTGGATGCAACAGAAAAACCTGGTCTTGTGCCGTCTTATCACACTGACATTTTTCATTAGTGTCATTCATCAGAATTACTAGCAGCAACAAATAAAATCTGCTTGGCCTAGTTAATTTTACAAATTATGCTAAAACAATGCACTGTCCTGGCAGGTATTGTGTGACTCTAGAACCTTCCAGATTGTGCAGTTTGAGTGTAGATTCAGAAGACATCTGCTATGAATTCTCAGACTTTCTTGGTGTTTCTGAGGCTAATTTTTAAGGTCAAGGTCTGGCACAGATAAAAAGGTTCTGCTGGTATCTATGTCTGTAGAGCTGGAGGAGCTTGAAGACTGGAAGGGAATCACTAGGGACCTTGGAGTACTGCCATCCAGTGACAGCCCTTAAGAGCAGGGTGGAAACACTTCTCAGGAAGCACACTTGGTCTAGCCTCTGGGATATAAGATGCCTCTAAGAAGCCAGCCAATTCTAGCAGGAGTATCACAAGAATCTGAATTTTTTGTGCTCTGTGCATACAAAACCTGTCTTACCATTTTGGCAATATTTTTCCTGTCTGATGCTTTTATTGTGAGCTGAACTATTCTACATAGCACACTCACAAGTCCATCTGATAATCACAGCAGGGTTTTTTTCTGTGGTGTAGCACTTACCCCCACTCCTGTCAAACCAGCCTCCATCCCTGCAGTTTTTTATTAACTCTTTAATTGAGGCATACACTAATTTCAAAACTAAGAGTCATTTTCACCAAGGAAATAAACTGCTTTTGAAAATGCAAAGAAAAAATAAATTTTGCAACAGTATAACATATGTTAAACTTGATCTTCTATTACAAAACTGACTTTCCCATGACCTGTTTAGCTTTTTTTAATATTTTCTAATTAAAAAAAAATCATACAAAATTCCTAACCAAGTCTAAGAGTGATATGAATTTCTGAAATAGTGTGTGCTAATATCTAACAATGCCTAACACTAAGGGAAAAGAATGTAAAGTAAGAGCAACATGCAGTTGAGTAGTGGAAGAGGATGAAATAGCTGTGTCAGATTGGTCTATGCCACAATATTACATGAGAGTTTCTTAAATCCCTATTCAGCATATCTGTGATAGGTCAGAATACTGTGAATGCCAGAAACTCTTTGTGGCCTTTATGTCTTGCATTGGCAACTTCTTGAGGCACTGGGGGAGGGAGGGGAAAGAAAAGGAGGAACTTTTTCTTGTAAATCAACCAGATTTATATTCAGCCTGTGTTGCTATGGAATTTGATGCCCCATTATGCTGAGCTCTGTATCTTTACACGCACCAGCCTGGACATAGTAACAAAACTTCCCTTGCCAGACTCATTTTCTTCAACGTTGATTCACATTAGCTGAACATCTGGCACTTTACATTTTTCACTAAACTGAGTTGTGTTTTCTCATATGCTCAAAGTATTGGTACCTATAAGAAAATATTAATGAGTGGTAACCACAAGCAGGCAGACATTTTCAACAAAGTGCAATTTAAGCAATCTTATGGCCATAGCAAACAATGTAAGCAAGTTTTTGTAAAGCATGAAGTCCATGCAAAACTTTTACTGTACCTATAATCCAGATACTCCCAGTAATTGGAATAGATGGTAATCTAGATGTCTGTTAAAACTCGTTGTCCTATGAACAAACGTTTTGGAGAACACCACACTTAAAACCCTTACTGTTTTGTGCTACTTAGACATCTGTGTAGTGATGAGGTAAACTAGGTATGTTCATCATTATGTGAGTTACTACTATACTTTCAGATAAGGTAACCTTTCTATTGTTCTTACCTGCAGAGATTAAATATAATAATTTAATTCTTTATTCATATGCGGTATCATCTACAGTTCTCAAGTGGGATTTGAAGCTAAAGTGGCTCTTCTTTTTGAAATTAATAGATCAATATCTGGACAAAACTCTGCATCTTAGAATTGTCTATGATTAACCATATCATGTTAATGAACACCTTTGAAGGTTAGTTTACTCAAGGATGTTTTAAAAGCAGCTGTCAGAAAATGCCCATGAGACATGGAATCTAATTTGATGTTACAGATGGAAAGCAGCAAAGAGACTGCATATGTACTTTTACTTAGTTGGTTCTCTTTGCAGTAGAGAAAACAGCTTTTTCTAAAGTCAATGGAACAATTTTATGATTCAGCCAGGAATGGCCAGCTCTTCTTCTTGATAGCCCTGTAAGCCCTTGGTCAGTCATCCCTACAAGAGACCTGACTTTTATACCATCTTGCCAAGCTTTCTTATTAAGGCTTTGTTATAAAGCTCATTCAAATACAAGGCAACCATGTTGGAACTCCATTTTCTCTCTAGGCTTTGAGTTCTGCTATTAAATAAATTCAAGACTTACAGGAAGCTTTGTGTGTCATGTATGCCTTTTCAAATGCTATAAACTCCACAAAAACAAAAAGATTTCCCCAGCATAATGAGAGGATAAACTGTGAACTTTACCTTTTTTCTTTCCCAAAGACTTTTCCAAAAAGGCACACATAAATGAACTAATCAAACTTTTATTCTCATCTGACTCCCACTTAGCAAATGCAAGATCCTTGATATGCCTCACTTGTTGCGTAGTAACCAGCCCACTTTGAGAAATGCAACTATGCAAGCTGAGAATTAGGACTCATTATGCCTTTGCTGAGGGCTCATTAGGATTGCAAGCTGAGGGTGCCATCTTAATTAGGGATGAACCTGACCACCTGAAAGTAATTCACACTGGCAGCCAACTGTAGTATTTTCCAATTTTGGATTTGTCTGGCTTCCATCTGCCAGCTTTATCTTAGCACTGACTTTCTGTTGACATCAACAATGATGTTCCTAATACCCTGAATTGCATCCTGTCTCTTGGGTGCAATCAAGTTGGACAGTTCCCTTCACAGTATGACTCTGAGAGGAGGCGGGCTGCTAGCTATAGAAGAGTCATGATCAAGTTGATGAAATGGAAGACATCAAGTATATGACAAGACATGAAGTAAATGACCTTGAAATGTAAAAATTCAAAATAAAATCTCCTGCTGCTTCTCCTAAAAAAGTTAAGTTAACAAAGCATGCCCTTACACTCTCTGCCATCATTAAAAGTACACTGAACTGATGCAGGAATGGTGGATAATGTTGTACTTCCCTACGTTTACTAGGATCTATTTGCACCTGTTTCAAAGGCATCTCAAAGAATCTGTGTTGATGCCAACCAAGCATCTGGAACATTAACAGGAGCTTTATTTTTATGCTTGTCATATACCAGTGCAGTCTCAGGACAAAACAGGGTGAATGGGTGCAGATGCTATGTCAGTTATGTTTTGATGAGAGGGCAGTGATGTAAGCAAGTCTACATAAGAAAATCTACAGACCTTCAGGAGCATGAACAAAAATAATTGGCTTAGATTCTGTGTGAGATACAAAAAGTTTAAAGGGTTGGGAATTCCCTCCTTCATTTCAAATAGAACATGGAACCATAGGCATGCTGCTAGTCTGTCAAAGATAGGAAAAAAATAAAAGTGAACTCATTTAAACCACAGCAAAATGCTTGTGATTTTCATACTGTACTGCACACAGCCACATACCCCTCACCAACCAGGCTAATAGGAAGTGGAAATTGCAACATAGTCAGCTCCATTGAGGTTTGTTTTGTTTTAGCTCTGACACAAACATTTACTGCTTTCATGTAGCCACATTTCCTAAAAGTTAGGGATTAAAAATTGAGAGAGGTTTTGCCATGTTATATGAGGTTAATGGAATGGTTTTCCCAGGAGATTATTTTTTCCAATTGCTTCTGTAACTCAGATTTATAGGAGAATTTAGTATGCTCTACTTCTTGGCCTGTTGATTGTTCCTGTTGAATAATAATTATTTGTCAGGTATTTAACGTCTTACCTTTCACTCAGGGACTTCCAGCATGGTTTGCCTACTTTATATGGCTGGGTGAAGCAGAGCAATGTTTTAATAATATCTCCTCCAACTGAAAAAATGCAGAGATAGTAAGTGGAAGAACGCCTCCAGACAAAATTTGGTTGGATTTATTTTGGATTTTGGTTGGATATTTATTACATCTTTGTGCATTCAGTGTCCCTCCCCCTCCAGCTCACACCCAAGCACTCAGTGCCCAGCTCATTTTGCACAGTATTTATGGGGACGACTTATGGAAAGTAGGGACATGCCCCATTGAATCACCCCTACAGTGATGAAGTACTCTTGCAGATTCTGTACTTCTAGGAAGTTCCTAGGTGACAACCATATCTCCATAAAAATCAGCACCACTGCACCACAGACTTGAACAGGTATCTTTAGAGTCCCACATTTTCTTCTCTGTTGGTTCCATACCATGCCTTGCTCAGGGTTAAGACCAGAGACAAGTGTTTCTCACCCCAGCTGCTAGGCTTGTGAGCTGATTCATGCAAAGATATCACACTTGTAAAATTCTGGATCTCAAAGGTAAAGCAGCTGTGTGACTGCTCACAGGAAGTGACACAAAGCTGTTTTCCTCATGATTCTCCCTTCTAGTAGTTGGTGCACTGTAGAAAAGTCAAATAATTTAGAGGCATTGAATTCCTTAGCATGTGTATTTCATATTGGTAAAAAAACAAATCCCAAAGCTAAAGAATTTAAAGGTTAACCACAGCTGTAGGTAGTGTTGATTTTTTCTGGATTTGTTCTGAATTTGGATACAGTGGAACTCCTAATGTTTTATGTAGACCAATTGATTCACAGAGTTTTTTATTGCTGTTTTACTTAAAACAGCAGCACCTATGTCATTTGCTAGTCTAAGCTATTTGCTTTGGATAGGTTTTTCAATGTCTCTGTGAGAAGTGTTCTCTTGAACATCATCCTTCACTTGAACGTGATCGTCTCTAACACGCTCCTGTCTATTTTGATTAATTTACTTATATTCAATGGTATAATTTCAACCCCTCACCAGTTGTACCTCATCTCTCTTTGAGTGGGATAAACAACAGAACAGTGCAGACAAATGTTTATATAGAGATTGGAGTTGGCTGGAATTCCTGACTCTTATAAAGAAAAATTCCTGTACATTATGTACTAGCTGAAGAGAGCACACAAATACTCTATTTTCTTGAAAGAAAGCCAGTTATGAATAAGCGTGAACAGTAATAATATAAAAGATCACCTCCCTTAAGCTTAAAAATGAATACCATCTGCAAAACTGCTCACAAGCTAGAATAGAAAACCACAAGTGACAAAAAAAATCTCCAAAGAGTATTCAATATTTAAACATGACTGTTTATGGTAAAAAGAATTAGAAAATGGCAGGGAAGCTTTTTAACATTTAAAAAAGAACTGAAATATACAAAAAAAAGAAAGAGTTTCTATGGATTTCTAGAAAGTGGAGCATTTTAGGATTAATATAAATAAAGAAGTATCAAGGTGCAAAGGATGAGGCAATTTTACTTTATTAAATTCTTTTATAAGTTTACTGTTGGGAAAAACATAGACAATCCTTTAAAATGTAGAATTTAATAAGAATAACAGGCAAATTTTGAGACAGTCCTCCACAATGGATCATTGCTTCTCCTTTCCCAGGCTAAAATCAACCAACAGTTAATTACAAGGTTAATCCTCATATGCAGATTTTGTTGTTGTCAGTTGCCTAGTAAGAGCCTCTAGAATTAGTTTTAAAAAACACAGGTTGAGAAGTCAAGCCCTCTTGACTTGATCAAGGAGGTATCTAAGGCATTGAACCAAAATCACTTTGCTCTGTTGGATATCTGATGACTAATGGTGCTGCCCTAATGTGAACTATTACATCCCTTTTTCCAAGCACTTGAAATCTCTTGGGAAGGGACAGCTGAAGAAGGTGTAACCTGGTAATGTATGGTCGATCATGCCCAGAGTGTAAATATCTATTGAGATAATGATTCATTACTGTCAGATGCACTGCTACAGTCCTGGCAGGTTTAGAACTAGAACTTCTGCACTACTGACCATGAGGGTGTGTTCTGCTAGTCCATGAGTGTCTTGCTAATAATTTTGTTCATTCTGTTCTAATTCTTTCATCTAGTGGCAGCTATATCATTTTTACAACTGAAGGGATTGCACAAGATTTTTCTTTTGAATTATTTTGGCATTTGTGGAAAGGAGCTTTATTCTCTACTGGGATTGGGAGGGATTCTGGGAGATAGCATTTCTAAAGATTTTTCCATCTTTCTTTTGAAAAACAGTTGTTGGGACTTTAGTTTTGCATTGCTATTTTTGCTGCTTCAGGTTCTAGCATTGTGCTGCTCCACTGACAATATGTCAGGAAGAACAGTTGTAACAATTTAGCCTGCTTAATATAAAAAGCTTATTAGATGTGCTAATGCTAAATATATTGGCTTTTATAGTCTACTGCCAAGGCTGTTGTCTCTGTTGATGCACCTGGCTCCAGATCAAAATGTGGGGTTGACCATCATAACCTTCCTTGGTCACGTCTTCTGTTCTTGATGGTCTGTCCACAGAAACGTGTTAACAGTCCAGGAGCTGCAATCAGTAGATGGTGAGTGATGAGTAAGTGGCCAGTGAAGCAGCTCCTGTTGTGTGAGGGCTTCACTGGGATGATGTTCCCAGTCAGGCATGACTGGGAGAGCTGGAGATTGTAGCCAACTGTGTCTGGGTCAACGTCAGCCACCACAGATCAGAGCATCCTGGAGACTGTCATTTATCTTGTGGGGGAAGAGAAGTTCTGGAGAAATGACCAAGCACAAAAGTAAACAGAGTGTTAAGAAATTAAGATGGAACTGTTCTTTAGCTTGTCTTCCTTAGAAGAGCCCCCTTTTCTTAAAGAAGTTCTCTCAAACTTCAGATTGTCTTCAGTATAGCTTAGACTGGGCGTTTTTGACTGTCGGTAATGTATGCAAGGGCAGAAATTCCTCAAATATGTTGATGGGCTCCCTTGACCAGGTGCCTTCTTTCACATATTTTAGTTGTCTTTGAATCTCTGCAGTGCACAGTCTCGCAAGCCTCTGCATCATATTGCTGTGTTTTTGATTTTTTTGAACTGATCTTCATCTGTCATCAATTTCCTCATCCATCATGCCTTCTAAAGTGGCAGCATTGGTATGAGAGACAGTAGCCAGGACAAGCAACACCCTAGCTGGCTGGTTGTTTAGCTCCTGTTTAGAATGACACCTTCCCTTTAGCATTCCTTTGATGAAATGCTCACTTTGACTATAATGTAGCTTAAAATAAGGGCTTAAACAGATCTTCAGAGTTCCATTCTTTTCCAGTGAAAGATAATTTTTTGACTCTCACTGAAGCACTTTAGTTCATTCTGGGTAAGGTTAGTCAAAAGTTGCCCTTTTTTTCACCAAGATCATCTGAATGTGCCTGCTGAAAAGCTTGTCAAGAGTTGTGTCATGACATCTCCTTGGGGTTAATTTGGGAAATCTCCAACAGTCAGTCAATACTTTGTTACAATAACCTTAAGTGGGAAATAAAGAAGGCAATGCTTGCATAGAAGTGCTGACGATAATAATAATAGCTGTAATAATGGAGAAATAAATACGAAGCAAAATGGATAAGTTTAGAGAGCAGTGTGGAATTTGTTTCTTTAACTTTTCTTTTATGAGGCTCCAGTGAGGTGTACACAATGCAATGCTTTTGCTAGGCAGTATAGAAACCTTCTAAAAGCAGGATTAAGTGTTTGATGTTGTTTCCATTTGGAAGAATTCAAACCATCATTATTCAGTATTACAAAACCAGAAACCAACAGTATTTGGTAGTGTCTGCATTAGGCTCTAGACTAAAACACAGTCTTTCACTGGCTTAGTACTTGTCTAGTGCCCTTCAAACCATAGCCTCTTTTTCATACTAAACCAAACAATTTATTTAAGCATCCTGTAAATGCTGCTCTTGAGAGCTGCAGAAAAGACAGCATGGTAACTCCAAAATGGATTAACTATTAACAGCTGTTTTCTACAGAGAAAGCGACAAACAATGCAGTAGAGATTTGTGATGTACTCTGACATTCAGCTTTTAGACCTGAGAATGAGACGCGCGTAAAGACTCAAATGGGGGGTTTTGTGTGATTGTACCTGTTGTTCAGAAGTCATAAAAAGAAAAACTAACCATTCCCCATGCAATTCTGCCTGTGAGTTACTGGCACAGTTTTCATTCAAGTTGATGTGAGCTATTTAAATCCATGTCTAAAGGCAGACTATGCCTTTTATGACAACATTATGTAACTAATTCAGATACACAGGCTTTTAAATGTATGAAAATATTTATTGCTTAATCTTCTCTTTCTCTACCCCTAAAATTTAGCATAAACCTAGGTTATTTCTCCACGCTCTCTTTGAAATTGTAATTTGTAGAGGTCTTCTAAGTATTTTAAAGTGGATTCTTCCTATGCGATTTCTGAACCAGAATTTGATCTAGAACTGCATTTCGTGAATACGTAGTGACATGGAGATGCATAATCCCAAAGAGCAAAAACATCTATAAACTAATGAAATTTTGTAAAACACATTTTTCCAGTTTTACAAGCCCAAAGTTTCTTTAAGCTAAAATTCTAAAAAAAAAATCTTGTGAATGGTAGACAGTACTATGATTGTTCATATGTTTTATAAAGGCAGTGCATCAAACTCATCTAAATCCTATTGACCTCGTTGAAGTTACAGAGGCTTTGGAACTGAGTTTATAGAACCACACCTCAAAGTGTTGCAGCCTTTTTAAATGGTCATAACTTTTGATTTTTTTGTTAGTGATTCTAAAAATGATAACACTTGAAAACTGTTTCAGTTTTTCTGTTCTATTCCTTTCTTTTTAAAAAACTGCTTAATTTATTTTTGCTTCCATAATATCAAAAAATTGGGAGGGTTAAGGAAGAGGTGATTATTTGCAGTTTTGCAAGTATGGGGGAAGAGCAGTTTGGCAGCTGTCTTACACCTCCCTGTCAGAGCACATATTGCAAAAGCAGTCTGAAATGTATCCAAAGACAAACATAGGAACTGAAATTTTAACTCTTATTGGCAGTGACATTAGTAGACTCAACACAGACTCTGGGGTTTGGATGCATTTTTCTTGTTTTTAACTACAGGGATAAAGCAACTAATACAAGCTTCATTTCCTTCATCCTCTGTGGTATTTTCCTTTTATGGTGGAATATTTTGCTCTCGCCTCAAAATTGAAAGAACACTCTGATATAAACTGGAACTTGTACTTATTTTAGAAGAGTAAAGTCCACAACACTTCACACACAGGCATTTATGTACATATTCCAGGGTATACTCTCTACATTCAATTATTAGGAACTTGAGAAACCTATACGTGTTTACACTGTACCACCTTCTGGAGGGTGCCTAAGTAAAACAATGTATTTTTTCTTCAAAATTGCTGTCTCAGGAGCTCTTAAAACTGTTTATTTTGATTGACCTCTAAGATGGAATTGGAATAATTGGTGCAGTGAATTTGTAAACAAGCAGAGAAAAATCAAGTAGTAAAATCTGTGAAAGCCATAATCATGCTGCATATAGTTGTGGTCTGTGTTTCTGTGACTTTCTAATTCTGTCACGTAATGGCTGAAGAGTCGAATCTGACCTTCTAATTTCTTCCCAAACCTGTTGAACTGGTGATTGGCATGTTTGCTTTCTGGGCAGTGTGAAGTAGTAACAAAGGCCAGGAGAAGGACAGGACTGGGACACACTCGTGAGTGGGCAACAGGAGATGGCCGAACAGCTGTAGTGGGTGGAATGGTGGCAGGAGTTAATGAAAGCAGAAAGAAAAGGAAGAGCCAGACTGCCAAGAAGGTTTCAGGATGACAGAAGGGATTTGCACAGACCAGTGGTTCCTGTCTTTTCTGTGGCTTAGATGTACTTGAGAAATTTGGCATCATGTTTCCTTTGACTGAGCTCAGCTCCTCCTCTCCCCTCTACCTGGAAATTCCTGCTGTCTTTTTGTCCCCAGCCCACCCTGCAGCTGCCATTTCTATCCTCAAAAAGGCCAGGAGACACTGGACGTGGCTGCACATTGAGACAGTGTAGTTCTGGCAAACTTTATTCCCTTGGGCTCTGTTTCTTATCAATTCTCTGCCTCGGCGAGGAGAACTACATGTCTCATTGGCAGTTGCAAGGGGAGAACCATACTTTGTGACTTTATCTTCCCTGTTAGTAGATTCCCCTGAGTGGGTGAGGATGGTGCAGGCTTCCTTTACCCAGGACATGTCCTGTTCAGAAGCCAGGTTGTTTCTTCACATCTCAGACACCAGGCTCAGTCATGGAGGATGCTCTGCTACAAAAACTAGGTGTCTTCCCACAGGCAGGTAATGACAAGCATGGAAAATATCACAGCAGCCAATGCTGGAAAATTGAGCTACATATTCATAAACCATGGATGTCAATGGCAAGCAGAAGAGATAATATTGTCACTGCTGCTCCTAATGAGAGAGACACTGGCAACAAAACTAGGATTAGCCTGCCTCTCCATTTCCACAGCTGTACTTCTCTGTGATTTCCCCATATCAGCTTTTTCTTTCTCTCTCAAGAAATGTAAATAGCTTCCCTGTGTGAGCTGAAACCATGGGTCTCACTATAATGGTATTTCCCTTGATTTACAAGCACTCAGAGGACTTTAGTTACCACTGGATTAGGCTAGAGGGTCTGCATATTCTTAGAATTTGATTTATTTTTATGTTTCACATTTCCTCCTCTCCAGTCCACCTTTGCTGTCTTCATTTTTAATTCCACCCTTGGATTTCACATGGATGGTGTGTGGTGTATTATCAGTGTTCACTCATAGCTTATTCCTTTAATATCCAGCAGTTCACACCTTGGAGCTGGACATATCCTAGGGAAGCATAGCTGCCTTCCATAGCTTCAGTTCAGACTCAGTTAATAATAAAGCTGTACTGATTTTGTTTGGTCTCATAGAAATACTATAATTTATATCTGTCTCTTTTGATCTGACATAAACAAGAATGCTATCTCTTGAGAAATGTCAAAAAGTCATACTTTTTGGTGTCTGGATTTTCATCCAGGCAGCAGTTCTCACTTGTAATACACAATCCAGTCTCCGTCAGTCAGTCCCAAATATCCAAATTTAACTAGGCAAAATGATGGACAAATTCTCCTTTTTGAAATCTGACACAACCTTCTTTTATCTTCATGTGATAAAGCATGAGAACTTACTGACAGAAGGAGAAGGATGGAGGGAAAGAAAAGTTGTTTGGCTCTGAGTTTTACTCTTTCTCAGTCAAGCATTGAAAACTGTTGTTCAAAGTACGCTGAGAATTAGGGAACAGCAAATTTGTGCAATTGAAAACAGTTATGTAAATTGAAATGCCAAATTTCCTGTGCCAGATGCAATATGAATTCACTGTAGGGCAAGAACTATCATTAGAGCTCCCTAGGAAAGGAACTAGAATAGCAAAGTAATGATTTTAGGGTAATATGCTGATGTTATTTGAAAGCCGGGATTGGGATGCAAACATTTGTGCAGCATTTTGTTTTATGCAGTCCCTTGTTAATGCATCTGGTATTCATTTTAATGCTGCTAATCCTAATGGATTCATTTAGTACTTGTGGATGTCACAGACACTTCCTGTAGGTGTTGTGCTATGATGAAGTACTGGTTACTGGACACTTAAGGTGTTAGCACATTTCCTTTGATTATGTTAATTTTTTCATAAGCTGTCACAATAAGATTCCTCCTGGTATGCATTAGCAGAAGCAGCTGTATGTGGAGACCATTGTATCAGCAGTATTTGAATAATGTCATGGCCAGGGGGATTCTAGCCTAATAGGTAAAACATTCAGTGATCCTTGCAGTCAGGGGAAGTTCAAAGTATTTCAGAAAAGTGATCTTGGTCTCATACAGGGGTAGAGCAAATGGGCAGATTTTGTCAAGGTGGCAAATTTAAAAAAAGAAAACCTGCAATCAGTCAGCATTCACTTTATCCAGAAGAAATTTGGGGGTTGGCTTTTATGTGGAGAAAAAGGATGTGAGTGGGGCAGTGGGGCACTGTGGTTTGTTCAGCTGGATTCTTGTGCATTCTCCTTCAGAAATTGGTATGTCTATCCTCTACATTTGTGAAGTTTGTAGTGGCATTTATTCAAGAATTAGCATTGTCTTGAAAGCTTTCCAAAAGCTTCACTTTATAACAAAATAAATAAGGCTTGCAAAGTTATTACCTTCAGGTTTCTTGGTAGGGTTTTTGAGTTTTTGTTTTGTGCTTTTTGTTGTTTTGGAGGGGGTTTACAGTATGGCTTAGGAATGTGTGATGGAACTAGATCAAAATGGACTGAAACATTTGACTATATGGTTTGAATTATTCTTGACTTTGAAAAGTACTTGTATGGTAGAGTTGTAGCTTTTAATACATGGGTTTGTCTGACAAATCACTGCATGTGATACACAACATAGTACTTTAAGGTTAATTCTATAAAAAATTCTACTACTTCTTGTCTCCACTGCAAAGAAATAAACTCAAAAGAATGCTTCTGGCCTTCTCTAATATGTCAGTATTGTAATATCCAGTTCGATAAATACTCTCACCAAGATCTACCACTAAATGGGAAGAGTAAGGCTTCAGATCAATATTGGGATAACACAGATTCAGGATACTGCATGTGTAGCTGGGTCTTAAATATTTTAGTCCAATTCAGCGGCATCCAACTCGTCAAAATTAGTCTTTGCATCCACCCCTTTCTGGTAGAAATGTAAGAGAGTTGCTCTGTAAATACTGGTCGCGTATAAAAGCCTATTGAATGCTCACAGCAAGACCAAGTCCTCTAAAAGGGTCAGAGAAGATAGAAGCATATTTTTACTGCTGTCTGTCTTCCAACAGGTGCACTAGCTTTTGGAGAAGATGGACAGTTTTCAGAAGGATAGACATAAAGGAAAGTTATTCTGGCATTGTGTCCTCAGCCAGGATGGGGGGAAAATCCCATATCTCTAGTGGCAGAAAAAGTCATTACTATAGGTGAGGTATTTTTGGTGGCTTAGTTTGTCACATAGCAGGTGGTATAGTTTTGCAGGTGGCAAAACTCTTTGTCAGCAGCTACCATGTGTCCAGCAGGAGTCCCTGGGAGCACAGCTGCAAGAAGCAGCCTGCAGCTTCTCAAGGCACAGTGTGAGTCAAGCAGATCAAATCACCATGAAAAAGACTCAGTCCCTTGAAATGCCCATGATATTGCTTATATAAAATAATACTAAATGTGAATTCTACTGCTTTTGTCACTCTAACTGCTGAGAGCTGAACTAATTTATCATTCCTGCAGTCACTCATTTATCTGTTCAGAAAGGGGAGTTAAATGGACTCTTGCAGGACTGAATGGAGTAGTTTATGTTCTCTCTGGTTCACGTCAGTGTTCAGAGTTTGTTTTTCCAGAAGCTCATAAAAAGGTGGTCCCCTTGAAATTTAAGTCTCACTGTTTTAATTCCAAAATTATAAAACTCCAACTGCCTTCACTCATGTCTTTTTTGCTAAAGTCATGCTGTGAAAAAACACCTATAATGATGCAGATACAGTAGCTGATGACCAAACTAACTATAAAATCCACAGCTAATTGATTCCTGTTGACATGAAATAATGGCTTTTCTGAATACGATATGCCTTTCTTACAGAATTCTTCTTCAGGGTAAAGGATAAGTTTCAGTCACTGTTTTCTATCTGTCTCTTCTTCCCCTCTCCAAATCCAGTCTTTCTTTTAGTCCACGTTAAAATATCAGAAAGCAAATCTAATGTAAACAAATATCTATTGAGACATCTATGATTTTGTATAAGTGTTTTGTGACTGTGACTCCCACCACCTGCCTCTCCCCAGCTCCTTGAACAAAGACAACAATGTGTATGGCTGCATTTTCATATGAAGTAATATTATTATCCATGACACTGTAAATTATTGTAGCATTGAGATAATGAGATATTATTGCCTGTTAAAAATCACCTTTTACCTCTAGGCTACTTTTCACCTTCTTGGTCCTCTGTAAAATAGCTGAGGTTGTAGAAAAACATTGTGCATACCTTGCATGGCTTACACTGACAGAAAGGAAACATTGGAATGGACTTTTTTTCTTTTTTTTTTTTTTTTTCTTTTTTCCTTTTAGTTGTTTTACTTAGTTACATCTCAGGTCATCTGTTAATGGCCTGTTGCCAGTGTTACTCCAAATATGTGAAGTTATTAAAGTAGCTTCTCGCCAGTGAATTTTGCCAAAATTATTTGGAGAGAAGGGACTTGTCTGTGTCACTTACATTTTCCCTTCTATTCCAATCCATCTATTAAAGTGATCCCAAATAAAGGATCTTCCCCTTCTTCACATACTTGAGAGCCCCAGCAGAAAACATGATTTCCATAGAACAATTTCAGCAACCCAGCATGCATTGGTTTCCACATGTAAACTCTTAGATATTTTTGTCACCTTTAAGGCATGTCAAGCCATGAAGATGCTGGGCCCAGACTCAGATTTCTTTGCAGGATTGTGTTCCAGTATTATGTCCCAATCCGTGAAGATAGAAGTAAAACTGATCTTGTCAATAAATCCCTTTCAGTATAGAGTGCCACTTCTCAATTGAGGTGTGTCACTTTTCTTGGAAAACACATTACCACAGAGTTAAACAAAAACATATTATATGTTATATATTAAAAGCAGTTATTAGCCAAATGTATTCATACACTCACAGTACCATTCTTTTTTATAGCACCTCTAATGCAACCAATACATTTCCACTATTGAGGCAATTAAAAATAAATTACTTTTCTCATGGTATGTATTGCATTTATTCCTCAGTATTATCAACTTTTCTTACTTAGACTTCCAAAAGACCCCTTTGGATGCTCAGTTCAGAGCTAAATGTCCTTGCTTTCACCACAAAGTTGCCTGAGTAGAATGTACCCAAGTACATTATTAATTATCTGTAATACAGTTTAATTACACGCAGTGTTCTGGACCTTCAGTGTGGACCAAGTCTGACAGCTTTTTACTGCATAATTTTTTTATGGGTATGTTTTTCACTTTTCTGGTCTTCATACCATGAAACACCAAGGCAAGTGATTGAACGGTATCCAAAGTTTGTCAGAAGAGAGATTCTCAAAGGAATTCTAGCTTCTTCAAAGGAATAACATTTACAACTTATGGCAAATTGATTAATGGAATTCCTTTAAATGAGCTACTGTGGAGTTCTTTAGAAATATGATCGGTCAATGATCATCAAAAACCACAGGCAAAAGCTCAGGCAAAAGCTGGATAACTCCTTTGTGTTCTAGCTTTGCCATGAAGGTCATACCACACACACAAGCCTTTTGACTGAAGTACCATTGACTGATGTTCCCTTTTTAGTACTTCAAACTATATAGTATAGTACTATATAAACTATACTATAGTACCTGTATATCTATTTCATAAACTTAACTGTCTGTTTAAGCTGTTAGAATCTGTAGCATGTATTACATAACAGTTGCCCACAGATGGCTTTAGAAAAACTTTATTTTAATCACAGGAAAATTATTGATGTTCTTCAGAAAATGTTGTATTGTTACTGTTGCTTAATCTAATCAGGAGATCAGTCTTTGTCTTTATCTGTTAAATACAGCAGAAGTAGCTTCACTTCTCTAGGTAGAAAAACCTGTCAGAGTAGTGATCTGGGGCTGAACACTGGTGTTCATGTCTGTACCAAACCAATTGAGAAAGGTAGAAATGAGACTAGTCTTGAGTATTCCTCTTTTCTGGTACTCATGATAATTCAGTTCTCATGATAATTATCAAGGTCTAAGAAAGATATAAATGTGATGTCAAAAAGCTGTGAACTATCCAAGCAATTTTCCTTCCACACTACACAATAATCTTGCTCTTACCTACTCTGGTGGCATCAGGAGTTTCCCGACTCTCTTCAGTGGGGTATAAATGGAAAACGTTTTGTGAAGCATAATTAATGAATGTTAATTTCAAAAAGCTTTTAAATTCCCTGGATCTGAATTATATCCAGATTATGTCATGAACAGCATAATATAATGATGTCTTCATCATGCCATTGATTGGACTGCTGTGTGACCAGGGCAGGACCTCGCTCTTTGAGAGGGTTCATCATATAATTTTCATGTATTTGCCTTCCACTTCCAGTGACATTTTGCATTTCTTCTCTGTAGGAGGAATACACATACATATGTGTGTATGCACACACACATTTCCAGTTCCACCTTCACAAAATACACTTATTGCAAAGGCAGCCTCACAAACATGGATGAAGAAGGGATACTAGCAACTGGTACTTTAAAGCTGGCTGCTCTCCTTCATTATGGGTCAATTGGGAAATTATAAGGATTGATTCATTGCAAACAGCTGTGTTTGTGAAGAAAAAGAACAAAACAAAACTAGCTATGCTGGCATATATCCGTTGTATGCCAGTAAAAGCATAAACATGCTAGTCACCAGATCTGTAAGTCAAAAATGTAGTGCTTTAAGTAGCTTTGGGTTATACTTATGTTCCTAATTTATGGATGCTAGCATTTTCTGCAGCTTAGGTTACTTTTCTTCACAATTTTGAAGATAGGTCTCAGCCCAACAAACCAATACAGAAAGTGGAAATAGATTCTAATCTTATAAAATGAATCAATAATAGTTGTTGTTAATGTAGTTAGTAGTCATAATTTGTTGAAAGAACTAAAAAACTTGAATTTGTCATTTCTCAGTCCTTAGTTGAGAAGATACAGATAATTAATATTTCACAAAGAAAGCTTTACTTTCAGGCCTTGTTAAGAATTTGAATGAAACAGGTGTTAATGTAAAGAATAAAGGTAAGGCAGGAAAGAAAACAAGGATATGACCACAGAATGAGATACAGCAGCATATGGAGGTTAGTATAGCTGTACTGACACTGGGAATAAGTAGATGTTTCAACCTTACTCTGAACCTGGCCTGATTGGATATTTTTAACTAATTAATTTAGAGAGAGGATTAAAGAGAAAAAGCTGTGCTATTTAGACTCACATGTGTTGTAAGTGACCTTACACTTACAGGCAGGAAGTAGTGAGCACAGAGTCCATAACCTTGTTCAAAGAAGGTGTAACTTCAGATTGGTCGTGGATCTCTTCAGGCAAATTTTTAAAATGTCATAAAATTAATTCAGAAAGAAAATAAAAGTATTGTAATGGACACAACCTTATTAGGTCAACTTTGTTATTCCTTATGAAATTGGTAATAAAAGAAAATTTGTAAGCATTAGCTCATTAGATTTTTTTCATGTTTTTATTTAAAAATTTGAAAATAAAAACTTCAACAAAACTCTGATTTTTTAATAAAAAATTGTTTGTATTTTGCCATCTTAATTTAAATAGAACTCCATTTTTTTTCCAGTTAGTTTTTCTACCATCTTGAGAATTGCGAAATAAAACCACTACCAAAAAGTGAAGAAAACTTATATATCAAAATTAGCAGTAAACACAGTACTTTATATACCATAAAGAACTAGCAAAAGCTACACATGTTCTTTCTTTTGTATTCTATTTGTAAAGAATTGTAAATTAAGTATAATGAAAGAAGAATATTTTCAGTAACAGAAGTATGGTTTTTGAACGTAGATTTGTAACTCTGGTTTTGAGTAGTCCTATAGAGTGCAGTTTGTGCTTTGAAGTGTTGATTTTTATTTTAGTATAGAAGTATAGTATTTTAGTACAGAAAATACTGTACATGCAGGAAAATTATTCTGGCAGATTGATATTAATCACAGGATCTGGATATGGTTAAAAGGAAACAAGAACTTGGAAGCATTTTTATAAGCTTGCCATTCTCTGCTGCTTGAAGGTGTGGGAGTGGTGGATTGGTGCAATACATTCTTGCTAAGGGAAGCATGGAAAATAAAATAACCTCCCTCCTCCATAACAAATAGTAGGCTAGCAGGTATTTTCTAATACTAATTCACAGTATTGGTGACAGACTTAGGAGCCTGACAAACCTCCAAAGCTAACTTCCAGGTCAGAATCCCTTCCTGACCCTTGGGGATTCCCAAGCTGGGATCGTTTTTGATGACTCCCTGGGATGGGAGTAGGGGTAGAAAGCATCCCCTATTCATTCTCCACTAGCTCAGTTCACTCATGTAAGTGAAGACCAGATTTTGTTCTGCCTGGTTTCAAAACATTCAAGAGCTATTTTAAATCTCTGTGTTTGGGCATGTGGTCTCTGCACAATGGCATGTGTGTTGAACTTGTTGCTCTGCATTCGTGACACGTTCAGCTGCATCCTGTACTGTCAGAGCACAGGTCACTGGTGTCTGCCAATTAAAACACATCGCTTGTGTTTACATGCTGCACTGAAATGTTCTGGGATGAGACACTGAAGTTTCTTCAGTCCTGAACTGTAAACTGTAAGGAATTAGTATGCAGGAAAGCATGCAGAGTACAATTCTGAATGCTCAGGTATGCAAAGATTTTTCATAAGAGACAGTGCTGTAGCAGCTCCCTGTCACAGCTTTCCTAAGCACAGGGTCACTTAGTGAACTATGAAGACAGACATTTTCTACAATAGTTTCCCTGGAGTCACCACTTTTCTTTGCTTATTCTTGCTTCTTTCCCATGTTGTATGAACATGCCTGGAACACACAAGCTCTCACCACAGAAAGACTCTCAAAAGTCTGCCACAGTTTCTTCTGATTTTCAGGAAACTCTTCTCCTCCTTTTAGTTTTATGACCTAGTATTCAAGGTTCAGGAACTTGCTTGTTATTTTTCCTTGTTGTTTGACGTAAGTTAGTAGAATTTTTTTTTTTTCCCTAGGAAAAGTGCTTTGCCTTGGATATGTTCCCTTGGAAAATAAACTTACGCTAGCATTTGGCAAAGTTGGAAATAGAATGGCTTTGTTCTGAGAACTTTTCATCCTCTAATATGAATAGAGATTTCTTTATTGGTTGTTATTTGGCAGAAACCAGGGGTCATTCTTTCAGGCATACTGTCATTTTTCTTAGAAACTTAAAAGCTATGTCAGTTAAGCTCTTGCAAAAGTTATTTGAAGTTTGGTTTGAGGTTTTTGGTTTGTTTGGTTTTTTACTGGTTGGAGAGACTATTTTTTCTTACATTGTTGTAAAAATAGTTGGCCAGATTTATCTCTGGCATCTCTCCATTGAAACAAAACTCTTTTTCTTCCCTCCATTCCTTTTAGCAGGTTGCACAGAAATATATCTGAAAGTAAGTTTATGGTGTTGCTTCCCCAGTTCAGGACATCTTGAGCATACTTAAAACATTCCTTTTCCCCGTTTAGCCAACCAGCACAAAGAAAGACAATATACTAGTTAGCAGAGCACTGACTTCCTCACAGATTTTGTGACAGGATGATGGAGTTGGGAAATGCTCCTTTCTGGGAATCCAGTACTATTTAGATTTGTCTACTATTGCCGAGAACATTAACTGTCTTCTTAATAGATCACAGTAAACAGCAGGGCCAAAATGGAAAGGTGAGGAAGAAAGCTAAATAGCTATATGGTTTTTTTAATATAAAGTACAGTTGCATTTGTCCATTTCACTTCATAACTAAAGCACTTTTTTCTTGTCACTTTTAATAAGTGTAAGGAATATGGTGATAATTTTGACACCATTAAAATAAATTGGAGGTTTTGGGCTTCTGGATTCTTCATGATTTAGTCCTACCAAATGAATTTGTAAATTTTTCTGTAATTCGAAGAGTACATCAAATCCCCTTATTTCATTGTCTTTGGAAGAAGCACGATTAGATTATTAATCATTAGCAAAGCAATTACCATTCCCACAGTGTCATTTTATTTAAAATTCCTCCAATTCAAATTCCATGTGAGTCATTGCTAATCTATTGCTCCAAAAAGCACATAGGAAAAAGGAGTGAAGGAAGCCAGCCAAGAGATATTGGGCCAGAATATTATCACTTGAATCAAATTATTATTCAAGGGGCAGCATAAAGTATGATTGCATAATTTTACATGCTAGCTCTAATATGTGGAGGTTTACATTTTTCTTTACCTCAAGGAGGGAGGACATCACTTTCTTTTTTTAAACACAGTCACATATCTCAGCAGTCATGACGTCTTACCTGCAAAATTGTTTCCTTTCTACAGAGATGGTCTAGTCCCCTGCCATGGAAGGTATGATGGACTCATAAACCACAAATGCTAAAATCATTGCTGCAAGTGCACAGCTATCATCATCTTTCCTCTCTACAGGTATTACAGAAACGAGAGTTTTGAGCATAGCTTGAGAGAATTATGCCCGTTTTGGTAACAATTGAGAAAAAACCCACTCTGTAAGAGGTCTAAGAATATATGATAACATTTGACCAGAAAGAATCTGCTCTGTGTAGTTCAAAGAATTATAGGCTTCAGCACATAAATAGGAGAGGCATGTAATGTTTACCTGATGACAATTAATTTTAAGTCTTTTAATTTAAAAAGAGTGATAACTGGCTCTTTAAAAATGTTTCATAAAAGCCTGCTAAGTTTCCCTTGTGTCTTGTGAATCAGTTATCAAGCCCTCCTTAAAAACTTGTGCATGTCAACACTACTCCCTCAAAGTGTTCCATTTACATAGTAAGAGTTCATTTCTTTGTTCACCCTCTTGGCTACTTGGCTTCTAGTCATCTGAGAGATTTCCTTGGTCACTGTTTACTCATAATAATTAGCTCTTTTATAATCTTGGTTGTTGCATACATAGGTGTGTTTTTCTCTCCACTTAGAAAATCTTCCCCTACTTGAACTGTTGCTTTTGCTTGTTATACTGCTCCTTTTCAAAACAAGACTGATTAGCTTGTATCTAATGACCATTTTCAAGACGCTACATAATAGATTTCTTTGATTATTTTGATACTATTATTTGATTACAATGGAAGTTTGATTACTGCCAAAGCCTGGCGAAACATCAGAGTTGTAAGAAAATTATTATTAATTTTTCTCATCTCTTCAAAGCTGTTGTCTTGCAAAGCAACAATTACCAGTACATAACTGGACCAAAAGTACGTTTGAATAGATTACAAGACAAAATATCTGAACTGCTGTGGCTCATATTCTCCATGATGGAAACCATGAAGAGTCTGCAGCAGATGACAGTATGAAGGATATAACTGTATCTTTACATGAAGTGGAAAGAGTGGGATATAACCACAGATAGAAAGCATCAGCTACCATGTTTCATGCTTCTCTTCCTCTCTCAGAAACAGAATATCAGACCATCTACACTCTCTCCATAGCCCTTCTCATACAGCTGAGTCAGGATACAAAAAGCTAAACAAAAAAGGTTTGTCTGAATCTGTATACACAGAGCTAAACAAAAAGATCTGACTTCCTTTGAGGAAATGTTATAAAATCAAATACAGTGTAGCAAGATAATAAAAATCTCCTTCTAATACAATCCCAAGATGACATGAGATTATAAAAATACTCATGTATTTAACCCAAGACTTTCACTCTGGAAATAAAGTGTCTTTCTTGGTCCATGTCAAAAGTTGGGCTTGAAATGTTATTTACTTGTACGCATTCTTTATTAGCTGAATGGATAAAAATAAATCAAAATAAATATATAGAAGTCCAAAGAAACACATCCTGCCTCTCTATGCTTTGCTTTGTTTTGCATGTTTTATATGTTGGCAGGTATAGGGAATTCTCTTATAGATGTTGGCAATACTGTAAGACATGGGTGATAAAACTAAATGTGGAAAATTGCTGTGTAGTACAAAAAGGTGAAACTGGAAATTGTTTTTGTGACATTATGCTTCCAGTAGAGTAATATTCCATATGAGATTATTTGAAATCTTTATTCTCATTGCACAGCTTTTAAAAATGAATTGTGTGCACACAAACACACACACACACGCAAAAATGGTTTAGGTGTTTCTTGTTGTGAACAAATGTGTGAACTTATTTTAAGTTGCTTAATGCTAGAGAAAATTAATAAAAACATTGGTGATGATTAGGACAAAATGTACAAGGGAACGAGAGAAAAAACCTGTCAGGAATATTAGTTCATATAAGGCTCTTTTTTTAAAACTAGATATTGCAGAACATTTGACTGTTCTGACACTTTGACTGTTCTTAAGCAAGTGGCAGAATTACCTTCTAAACGTTACTAGCTGGCTGTGCATCGCTGAGCTCTCTCCACCTTGTTAGACCTCTGGGTGCTGAAGAAGCTCACATGCCTATCAGGGGCCTTGGAAGACACAGTGAGGTTTCTTCACTCGTGTGAGTGCTTTTCTCAGTCAAAGCGGCACCGGGGAGCAGTTCCCATGATGAATACAAGCACCACTGCTGAGCAGAACGCTTCCAGAGCCATACCCAGCTTCCAGCACACTGCTGGCACCTCAGTGTGCAAGCTGAGCCTGTCCCACAGTGAGTGAGCTTCCTACGCTTTTGCATATGAAAGGCGCTCAGAGACTCTGCTTGCTTTCGCCTTCCCTGACTTCAGAGCAGCCTGATTTCACAGCCAAGCTATGGTTTTATTTGTTTGCTTTATTATTATTTTGAAAGTCCAGTATATCAATTTTTGTAAAGGAGCACCTCGGAGTTCTTCCAATCCCTCCTCCATGACGTCAGCTGTCTCATCCCTTAGTACTGATGCTGACTGGCAGAACTGACTCTTGGCATCGTGGTGTCTGAAGTCATCTTGACAGGAGTTGTTTGAAGTTCTTAAGCAAAAATGCAGCATCTGGGCTTCTGAAGAAACACCAAACACATACTGAAAATTGTCATCCACAGTTTAAAAGGGAGTTGTGCAACCTCACATACCAACAAGTGGAACCACACTGAGAATTGCTAAGAAACCATTAACAACATTACTGTGGAATCTAGCATGATTGTTGCCTAAGCCTAAATATGAAACCCTTCAAAAAATAGGCTGGTCTTACAGAAATTATAGGACTATATGGGAATCATAACATTTCAGAGGGGGAAAAAATTTTCTATAATAAATAAGCAGAACAAAGTTTCTCAGCTTCTTCAATTAAAGACTCATGTTAAATGTATAAATCTAATTTCATGGAATTGACATAACTAATGTATCAATGTTGGCTGATTTTTTAAAAAAATATTTATCTAAATAGTTTAAAAAACTATTACGTTCCAAATCTTCAGTAAGATCTCTTTGTCATGAGACAACTAGAAGAAATACAAATGGCAAAGCATGGGGAGATTTGAGGATAATTTTCATACAAAGCTGAAACTGTCCTGTGTAAAAGTTGAGAAGTGAGAGTGCAAGTACTTGACTTAGAAATGTGGGCAGAGGATACTGGAATGATGAATGTGGGTTTGAAGTGGCAGTTCATAAGTGTGTGTATGCAAGAGTGTTTGCAAGAAATATAATATGCCTTTCATTTTTCCCTAAATGCTTCATCATTGTATGAATTGTTGAGGGTGGAAGCAGTGATGGTGGGGTTTTTTTAATACCAGTCTCTTAAGTCTCTTTCAGCCAGTTACATCTTTTCAGTGTGGTTTAGTTTCACTATCCATTAACAATATCCCACTCACAGCTTATCTTTTTTCTGATAGTTTAGAGAATCAAGAAACAGTTTGGGTTATCACTATCAAATACTGTGAGCAAAATTAGATAGACACTGTGCAACACAATGAGGGAATTAGAAAAGTGCTGCTACAGTGAACACAAGAAATAACACTAGGATACCCATAGCCATCATTTTGTGGTTAAAATCACACTAATTCATCACCAAAGGAATTCTAAAAAAAGAAACTTCACACATTTGCTCTATGGGAGGCTCCATCATCACTGTTTAAGTAGTGGTATTTTTCTGAGGGAGTTTTTAATCTATAGTTTAGTGTGTTATTGAGTCAATAAGAATTAGCTTTTATTTGTTTTGAGGCAGAGATTTTGTCTGTCTTTATAGTTGAACAGTGAATATAATTTTTTTTCTTTTTACAATTGCTGTGAATAGCAAAGGTGGTATCTTTTATGTATTTGAATTAAACAAGTTATAAGCAGTGACTATAAGCAGACCATCTACTTAATGTGGTTATCGTAACTGCTTCTCTTTGACTGTGGAAAGTGTCTGTCTTTGACCAGGAGACCTGAATCCTTCACCAGTCTCTTAACACCAAACTGTAGATTAAACCTCTAGTAGGCACTAGTCGTAGAAATATGGTATGGGTTTAGAAAAGTAATGAGGAACAGTGGTTGAATACATAGAATGGTTTGGGTTGGAAAGGACTTTAAAGGTCATGCTAGTTCTAATCCCCCACTTCCACTAGACCAGGTTTCTCAGAGCCCCATCCAACCTGGCCTTGAACTCTCTCAAGGACAGGACAGCCACAGCCTTTCTGGTCAATGTGTGCCAGTGCTTCACCAACTTCACAGCAAAGAATTTCTTCCTAATTTCAAATCTAAACTTGCCCTCGAGAGATCAAGCTTTTTGAGAGATCATTCTAGAAATAAGTTAGGGTCACTGCAAAGACCACAGTAGCACTGCTAGAATAGTATCAACCTGGTTTGTATGCCATGCATTTCTTCTTCTTAAATGATGGTGGTGGTGATAGACTGAAGACTACAAAGGCTAAAATTTTGCCACAAAGCAGGAAGAATGGGTGAATATCAATGCTCCAACAGTATAAATAATCTCCCTTTTGAGATTTTCTAATCCAATTCAGGATTCAAACATCTCTATGGAGAATGCTTCCAGTTGGCAGCAGTGTCTACTGATGCTGATGTTTTTAATCATGCTGTTGATGGTTAAAAAGATGTGTGTGCTAACAGATCTCTGAGGGAGGGAGGTAGAAAATTTCAGAAAATATATATTTGGGTGAACTTCTCAAGTCAATTCAAAAACGTATGTGCTTTTCAAATCCTTTTCTGAGGTGTTCATATCATTCAGATCTGATAAATTTTATTATCTTTTGAGGATCTCCGTTTAGAGGATGTAGTGTAGAAATATGACTAGAAAGCATGTATTATGATTGTTTCCAGCTCTGCTGGTCCTTGTTTTAATATAATCTGTCTTCTGAACACTTGAAAATATGGAAAAAATTATTTGCTGCACTAAATAAACTCTTAGAAAATTTTAAGAGGACCTTATATATGTAATGATGCAGTGCTATTTTTTTTTGTTCCACTACATAAAATAAAATGTGGACAGAACTGAGCATGTACTGACAGCCACCTTCAATCTTGTCTAAGATGCAGTTCAATTGCTAGAGAAAAGTAAAATACTCTTTCTTTATTTCCACCCTCCTCAAATCAACAATGCCACTCAGATCCCCAGGGTTACTATTCTCACTAATATGGTGGTGTAAGAACAAACTTGCTAACGCACAGGGATGGAAAAGTTAATAGTCTGTCCTGGACAAAGGGACAGAAATAACTCTAGCTTTGGAGCATCCATTCCCCTAGAGGAACAATCTTTTATATGGTTCATAAAAAGAGAGAAATACATCCAAAGAGTGCTACTGGTCTTATGGAGTTTTAAGGGGTTTCTGAAGCACAGACAGAAAAACAGGGAGAATTCAGAAGGGGCAATTTTGGAGCGGCAACTCTTGATATAAACAAGTTGGAGGAAAGGGCTTGGGCTGAACTTGATCTTATAGTAAATGTCTTTTGTTATGCACCCAAACCTTGGGAAAGAACTGAGGCCCGACTTAGCTTAGCATGTTGACGAGGTTTTAAAAAGGAAGGGAAATGTATTTGCTCACAGATGGCACAGGGATCTGTGATAATTGAAACTGTAGCACCAGCTTCAGGGAAAAAAACTCAGCTCTCTTTGAATGTTAGGTTTCTGATAACTCATTGGGAACTAAGTGCTTTCCAGAAGCAAACAACTAACAGTTTTTCAAGTCATGAATTCAAGTTATATTCCATAATTCCACATCACAATTCTTGTGATTGGTGGCTTCTTTTGAGCATTTTAATTAAACCCTTTAACACAATCTCAGATAATACCACATACTAATGCAACTCCAAATCCACTGGATAGTGGCCTATCTGCTTAATATGTGTGTCTTGGGGTGGTCAGATTTTGGAGGGCTGGTGTGAGTGACTTTTCAGGAAGCTGCTTTTAATAGTGGAGACACTGATGGTCCATGGCCATGAGAGTATACATTCAACGCTACAAATGGTTGGCACTTTTGCCTTGCTGCCTCTCTGGCCAGAACCCTCTCAGGCCTGGTGCAACAGATACTGCACAAAGTGTAGATGGTGCTGTCTGTCTGTCCAGTGATGTATGATGTAAGAGCATTGACATAAAATGACTACAGAAACAGTGATTTATAGCTGTAAGCACTTAATAATGCCAAAAGCATTTGGCAAATTATGTGGAAAGAATAAGCCAATAACTCCCATTTTGCAGAATGGGCAAAACTGCTTCAACCACAAACGGCTTCAGAGCTTATCAAAAGAGAAAACTGCAACTTAAAGAGACAGGCAAGTAGAGAAAAGAGTGAGTGGGAAATAATGCCTCTGTTATCTTTAAACAAAACAAAATGATAGCGGGAGTAAAAAATGAGTACATAAATAAAATGCCATGAGAAGGGTCAGACTGCTCCCAAGTAACACCTACAAGTCATGTGCCAGACCTCTCTTTCTGTATATCTGAATTTGTGAATAAAATGTCATCATTCAAAAATACTAAGTTAAAAAATAAACAACGAATAAAGCATAGATTAAATCTCACAAGAACTCTGATGAGAGGAGACAAATTTATCCTTCCAGGTTTTAATATGCTTTTTCCCTGTCTTTTTCAGCTCAACATATGATGGCAAATGCAGAATAAATATGTTCAGCTTTTAAAAAACACAGCTCTACCAATTCTGTGCAGAAACACATACTGTTGTGTGTTAACATGAAAATGGCTTCTATCAGGCGTTTAGGAAGTTGTCCTGAACTAGAGAGCCTACACAAAATCTAAATATTTCATCTGATTTCTGACTGATGGGCAAGACCTCTTTTAAATCTGTTCTTATTCCCTTTCCTCTGGACTTTTTTTTTTTTTTAGAGTAGCATCTCCTTGATAGATATTGATCTGTCAGCATGGACCTTATACATTTTTTCAGGGCTTTGTAGTTCTTCTGTGTGAAAACTCGTATCAGTCCGAAACCTGACTCAGTAAGGCTGAGCCTTTGCACTGCCCTGCTGCTGATCTTGTCATTTATTCATGGAGCCTTCTAGGTTCTGTTGGCATCAAGGAGTTAATGTCTATGCTCATCCTGGGTAGAAAAAAGAATTTTGTCAAAAATGGATGTTTAAGTAAGCTGATTTAGTGTTTCACTAGATGCATGCACTTTCAAAGTTAGTGAATTTGAATGAATTTTCATTCTGAGATCACTTTATTTAAGGCTTTCTTATTTCTCCAAAGTATTGAAACCTCTCTTCTTTACTGAACAGTTAAAGTTATTTTATGAAATAGCACAATAGTACAATAGAACAAGAGTAACTCGTTGCAGATATGTGCATGTTTGTAGTTTACAGTAACTTTTATTATCTGCATTAATGCATGATGTCATCAAGTTCTGAGGATGTCATTGAGGAATCTCTTGGGAATTTCACACATTTAGAATTAAAGCATCATTGCTGTTTTTTCAGTTCCTATTTTAGTGTTTGTTCCAGCTTTTCAATAGCACATAGTATCTCTGCCAGGGACTGAATTTTTGGGGGATTTAGAAAGACATTTCTGCCTTGGCAATATTGCTTCTTATGTTTTATATCCCACTGCTGAGGAGAAGAGGAATTATCTGTTTTGATAGTAACACAGCTTTACCAAGCCATTTCCAGTTCAGTGCACAGACCACTGTTGAAACTACAGCCCTAGACATTCTTCATTTACAAAAGCTTTGGATACAGTGGTTTATGTTCTAGACATGCAAGATGATATCCAGGGCCTCCTGCTAACCCCTGCTAATTTGGTCACTGTATTTGCAGTAGGTGAAACTCTATTTTAAGAAAAGATGTGATGTACAAGTCTGAAAGAGAGGAGACTGAGAGATGAGATATCTTCCTCACTTTTTAGAAAAGATTTGGCATTTGCTGCCAAATGTGGTGCAACTATCTTCTGTTTCACTCCCTACCATTTCTAGGTTTTCAGTTACTTGCACTCTGTTTGCCACTGGATTCAGCAGGGTGCTGCACCTGATTAAACACTATCACTTAAGGCATGGAGGCAATTCCTGCCTCAGGTTAGTGAATGCACTCTCTAAACTCTGTAGACCCTGGGCTACAAAACAGGAAAGAGCTTTAATGTAAAGTACAAACAATATAATAAATCACAATGCAGTGCTGCTCAGAGTGGTATTCCTCACTATCTAATACTGGCTTTCTAGTTGTCTGGAACGTCCTCCTGCTGTCACTGACAAGAATGAGTATTGCCAGTGGCATTGATAGGAGACACTTTCCTTTCTGGTGTGGAAGTCAGTCCAACAGTATTTTGTGTTTTGTGTAGTGCTTTGTCCTGAAAGTGCCCTTGAGCATTTCACAAACTATGAATGCAGTCATGGTTTTGCCACAGGCCTTGGGCAAAGCAAAAGTCACTGGTTTTTTCCTCCAACACAAGTCAAGCTGAGAGTTATAAACAGGTGCTTAGGTTCCTTCTTGCACCCAATAAACACTGCCTGGGGGAGGCTGGATGCCTTGAGAGATTTAGGAACCAGAATGGTGAAGAGGAAGTTGCCTGTTTGGTCTAACAGTACAATGCAACACACTGCAGTGTTAAAATTTAGATCCTACCCTCTCCATCCATACTACTCCACAAAGAAAAAAGACTCACTCCCTGGGAATTGCAGCCTGCGATAACTTTTTTTTAAGGCAGCTTGCCTGCAGCATGTCTGCCAAAATAGAGAGAGCATCAATGTTTCCTTTCAAGTGTAGGATGGTATCTCTTGTAGTAGGATGGTCTCAGTGGCTGGAACACTGATCCAAGACAGAAGAGACAGCAATGGATTCTTGCCTTCGCCTGACAGGTGAAGACACCCACATCTTGAAGAACTGAACACTCCATATGGCTATTGACTAGTGAGAGCTCCATGTGGCTACTGCTTTCCTTTTCCTGAAGCTGGTCCACTTAGGGGGGATATGTTGTAAATTCCCTGGCCCATTATAGCAAGGAAATGTTATATTCACCATAATTTTTGGACTCTAATTAGGGAAAAGGAAAGGACTGGGTGTAAGTTACAGCTTTACAGAGAGTTTGAGTTTTACATAAACCAGCTATGGGATGAAGTACCTGTGCTGACTTTGGAGCAAGATGTGGAACTTGGAACATTGTCTTGCCTAATTTATTGTCGTCATTAATTAGAGAACAAAATTCTAATTTTTCTCCACAGGCAGCATTAAATTTGGTATTCTTTGCAGTGTGTTATGTATTTATTCTGAGAATTAGCCTCTCCAAGAAGCCTGGCAAATGGACCTGATGGAGACCATGGATTTAAGAATTACAGTTTTGGTATGGCTGATGTGTAGATGTGAAACATCTCATTTGAATGTGTATCTAAGCAAAAAAAGTTTGGTCTTCTCACTTCAGAACTCAAACCGAGGTCTTTCAAGACTCTGACTAATATCAAAGCATGAGGTCACCCTTTCTCTCCTGCTGTTCCTATCCTCTGTTGAAATATGTTATCTCCCCAGTAGGATTTGCTTCTTTTTAGCTGTTAAGGCAACACTATACAGAAGGCAGGATATTGCATCTGTTTGTCTCAGGAATGCAAACATCATAGGTAATTCTGTGACTAGCATAGTGGGCTGTCTGATCTTTGAAATTGTTGTGGTCTTAATTTTAGGCTTATATTCAAAAGACACCATAAGAAAACAACAAAAACTGTACGTGGAGTCCTACCCTCTCACATTGCATTGGGCAGTGACTCAACACTGACTCAGACCTTTCTACTGAGACAGGCTATTTCCTGCAGCAGGAAAGAATCTCAGGAAATGGGAACCCTACAATTCCAGGCACAAAGTAGTGGCCTTGGGACCCTTTTGTGCTTTCCCAGAAGGTCCCATTAGCATTAATCAGCTTTAGGGACAAAGCAGCTATGAAACAAATCAGCAGAATACTGCTCTTTGTTGGGTTTGATGCCTTGCTTTGGGTTTTTTTCTGGGTTTTCAGGTGGGTTTTTTGGTGACCGTAGGGAGGAAACTATGAGCTATTTCCAAAGGAAAGGCAAGGGATGGTAATGCTTGTAGATCAATTTGAAACACGAGTATCTGCAAAGCAGTCACTGAACTGCACAAGGAGGGGGTGAGACTATGCATCCGTGGCTAAGGGATTTGGCTGAGTGTGGGCGGTCCCAGATCCTTCTTCCAGGACTTCTTTTTTACCACAGTTTTAACATACTTGGGAGGCAGGACAGCAACTTAACAGATGTCTGTGCTTCTCTCATGGCCTTGGTATTGTTATAAAATTCTGCACAGGGACATGGTACCCATAGAAAAGGTGAAGAATGCATTCTTATCTCGCTCACACTTTGTCTGGCTAGGTGCTTTTGTAGGTGCCCAGAAGTTTTCTTTAAGTGCTGTAATTTCTATATAAGGCTACAATTTTAAATAAGAGAGCTGATACTGTTTATTTCCTTCAGCAGCTGCATCTTCAAAAGTGAGTCCTGCTCACCTACTTGCAAAAAGAATATGCAAGCATCTCCTCACCAGGAGAAGACTGAATCCTGAAGGAATTTGGGCATCTGCCCAAGCTCTAGCTCAAGCCTTTAAGCTCCAAAGAGGTGCAGGATTTCAGATAGATCCCAGGTTTAGTGTTTTTTGCTGACTCTCTAGAAAGCTCCACCTGCATCTTGATGCCACTGGTTATCATTCTGACTGCTGGTCACTTATAAGGGCCTCAGGACCCAAGCATGAGCTTGGTATATATTTTGAAGAGGCAGGCATCTAAGCATGAGATGCTGCAGATGTTTTACTTACATGCTACTATGTCCCTGTGACCCTTATCTGATCTACCATCTAACTTGATATCTATGTTTAAACAGGTAAGTACGAGACAGAACTTTTGCCCAGTGATTTCATGTGTGACTCAGAATATGTGACATAAATCCTTTCCAGTATCTCAGCCTGTCATCTGTTTTCTTGGATACCCTGCTGTTTATCATGCCTAGCTTCCATTTCAAATTTTTCAGTCTGGATTGCAAGTGTAGATGGAGACCATCTTTTCTATGTTTGTTTTATACTTGATACACAGTGAAGTTCTATCTTCAGATCTTAACTACTAGCAGTGCTAATGCTCCACAGGCATATTCTGAGGACATAAATGCCACTGTGGTTCAGATCATCTGCCTTTGAAATTTTCTTTAACGGTAACCAAAAGCACTCTGGTTTTTGGAGGAACAAATTTGCTTTCTAGGATCACTGTTAACAAATTTGTGCTGGAGGGGAAATAGTTGGAATTTTGTGTTGCCAACAGTTATACTAAGTTGCTGGTCCCTGCTATGGTTAGTAGATGCAAATGCAACAGAGCACGCTGCAGTTTCAGTGCCTTTCCTTGATGGCTTGTCATGTTATGTAGCAAGTCAGTCTGGCTACTGCACATTCTCTGCAGTCTTAGCTTAGAGTTTTTGTTGCATCACCAGTGATAACCTCAGCACCATTCCAGGGAAAAGCTGTCAAGATTTTGTTTTCACCTTCTTCTAACTGCAACTTCAGGACATTTCACAGAAAATTCATGTTTCTTCTCCTGATTAGTGTCAGGGTTCACAGTGAGTCATTCACTAGTGCAGCCACTTAATAAGCTTTTCCTGGGTCCGCCTTACTGTTAGTCTGAAAAGTATGGGTGCAGTGCAGCTAGTCACCTTATCTGAGAAATGATCACCTTATTCTTTGAGTAAAGGATTAGTTTTGATTTGTCTGTGCAAAATGAACACCTGCAGTACATATTCCATGGCATTTTGAAGTGATTAAAATTTTACTATTTTTTCTGGTCAGCTTGCATTGTTTTCAACGTTTTTCAAAAAGGAAAAAAAAATATCATGTCTATCAGAAACTGAATAAGAGAAATGTTCTGCTGTGCTGTCTTTTTGGTAAAGATATTAACTGTTTAGTCTTTTGTATTCTTCAGTGCCTTCCAGACTTAACATCTTGCTGCAGTTTTGCTTTATTTTCCCACCATGTTCCAAACATCTTTGTGAAAGTGTGTTGGGGAATTAATTCTTCATGCTTCTCAAATAGTCTATTTTGTATTGAATACTCCCACGTTTTCAGGCTAATGAATCTGTTTGCCATTGATCTCCTAATTCTTTCTCTAATTTCTACTGTCTATGCTGTGCAAATGTGGGTTTTCTGAATATAATTAGAGGCACGTAGTTGTAACAGAATTTGAGTGTAAATCTTACTGGCAAAGTTTCTACTTCCTTGAACACAAATTTTGTTTAGGTAAGGAACAATAGATTAAAACCCTACACTGTGTCTAATCTGCACCCATGTCATGTAAACTGACCTGTAGCTGTCATGTAAGGTTTCAACATACTCTTGATTGTTTCACCTCACATTTATATAATAATATAATGCAGTTAGATGCCACTTACGGTAAAGCTGAACAGTTACACAGAAAACCAAAATAATGTAATGTAATGCAAACTAAAATATTACTTTAAAAAGCATAAGAAAATCTATGAGACTGTTGAGATGCAAATTGGGCAGATATTCAAAGACACAAAAGTCACGTATCGATTGTGTAAATTGTAGAGGCATAAACATATCCTCATGCAAGAGTTAGCGGACAATTGTTTATTATCTATGTATATTTTCTGAAGACAGTACAAAACAGTTACAAGATCATTTTGATAAAAATTAAGAAATGGAAGCCTCAGTTAGATAGAAGAGGAAAAAAACCTGCTCCTTTAGTCCTGTAAATAAGCAAAAGGATATCTTATCTGCCAAAGAATGAAATGTTCTGCAGTTAAACTGACATAAATTTATCCTGAAAACCTTAATTTTTACTTCTAAATTTTTTAAAAGGAAAACCTAGGGTTAAATAACAATTAGTATAAAGTGTTAATGGAAGAAGGTGAGCTTGTAAGGAAACAAACAGCAGCTTACTCAAGCTTGAGCTGTCTTTACTGAGCAAATGAGAAAGATGGGATGTGTGTTCTGTGCAGCTGGGCCTAGCCTGTAGCTTGTCTGACTTTTTTTACTTAGGCTGAATATTAATAATGTTAGCTATGCAATTTGCCATAAAATAATAAACTTGTAATCGGAGCCTGAGATATTATTAGCAATGTCTTACTTTTTCTTTCTGTTAAAATTTCCCAGACTCTCCCCTGCCTACATCCTCATTTGTCACAACTGCAAGAAAATTAATGGCAAGTTGCATTTTGTGAATTTTGTAGTTCAACACACTCATTCCTGCACAACTCTCTTCACTCACTTCAAAATTCTCAAATTACTTAAGTGCAAGCGAATCTGCCATTTCTCTATTTATTTTACATTGGTTTTACTGAGTTGTGGGTGAAATGAATGGCATCAAAATGTTTAGCTGGTGGTGGTTGGAGGCATTTTCATCATATTTTCCTGTTTTTATTATATTGTCTGTTTGGGATTTTTTGTTGGTTTTGTTTTGCTTGCGGCAAATGTGAATAGTCCTAAACTTCTCAGTTATTTGCAAATTAAACAGATGTTCCATTTTTAGTATGTTTAAGAAGTTTTAATTATGTTTGAGGATTTGTATGCTTGGACAGAAATTACAGACAGATTGAGGAAAGAAATGCTCTACAATTTCTGTTAGCCTTTCTTAGTGTGTAGATGTTTCCTTTCCATGTTAGGGCCATGAGGGCCAGTGTGCAATGCAAACTGCAAAGGTACAAGACCAATTACTCACATGCTGTGCCATGGTGAATTTCTTACCTCAGTGTTCTTCACGGGGGCGTGGGTGGGAATAGATAGCAGGGTAGCCACTCCTAAACAAATGGCAGTGCTACTCGGGAATTCACTCCTGAGGCAGCAGCAGTTCTCCACACAGCACCTTAAAGCAAACCAGTGTACAGAGTGCACAAGTTTCTGCTTGGACTCGGCAGCACAAGAAGGATCAGGCAGAGTGTGGTAGCATCAGTAGCTGCCTCAGACTGAAACAGTGCTGTTCGTGAATCAGTGCTGTTAGAAGCACAGTTATTCTGGTAAAGGGTGGGAGAAACAAGGGGTTAAGTGACTGGGACAGATGTTTTCCATCAGCATACCTGTTGGTGGTTCGCCCTTCTTCGAAAATCCTCTGACCAACTCTACTTATTAGGAAACAAAGTGTAGAAAAGGAAAAGTGTTGATGAAAATGGATGGGATTTGTATGAATACCATCCTAATAGTTTTTTTCCACATTATGTACATTAAGGCAGTGCATCAAGGGCCCAGAAATGGAGGAAAAAGCCCAGTGGACATGTAGACAGAACATTCTGATTTAATCTTTTTTTCTCCAAACCAGATATTTAAAAGTGACAAATTTCAGCTAGTTCTGCCTGGTTGTTAGGTCACCAGGGAAGAACATAATGAGGAACTGGGGCAGGAATAGAAGAATGAGAGTGGAATCTCAAGAGGAAGGAAAAGGAAGAACCTTCCCTTAGATGTCAGTAGAAGTAAGCTGTTCACCACCAGGGTGTGGAGAGGACAAGAGGCTTTTAGTAAGGCAAATAATGAGGTAGGAGAGCTGTACTGCAAGCCAGATAGATCTGAAAAAGTGCCCTGTTTAGAGGAGTGTGTGTCAGTGCTCAGTTAAGAGCTCTTTAATTATTAGAAAGGCTGCAGACCATGTCTGGAGTTTTCACTTCTAGCTTCAAAGGACATTGTTCTTGGCACAGAGGAAAAGGAGATTTATTTTCAAATCAAACAAAAGCAGAATTTGTAGTAAAAGAAATTACAATTTGCTTATTTGCTAAGAAGGCATACATAAATCGATTCAATTTGGAAATGGAGATTGCAACTTTACTATAATGTTACAGGCTATCTATTGCTCTCTTAATTGCCACTACTGGTCAGCTTAATTGGGAAATTAAGTGTTGATTTACACAGCTGATATTCGTAATACACTTGCATAAATAAACACACACCCTTGAGTGGTTTTTTATTTTTTTTAAGATGTCAGTAAAGTACCTAGCCATTCTTTCTGGTGGTTTTGACTAACGCTACTGAAAGAAAAATACACTCTTTAAACAAAAAGTGAACTTGGACTAACTCATTAAAGAAGATTACTTCAGGCTGTAGCATCAACAAACACAGGAAGAACTTACTTGTTCATAGTTCACCTAAACTTTTCACTGACTACCTTTTACTGGCTTTAGGCTTGTACACTGCCTCTATGGCCCTCACCTGCTTCTTCCAGGAATTTACTGCTACTCACATAGAGACATCTAGATCATAAAGACCCAGTCTGACCGTGCTGTGTTCCCTTCCAAAAGTTGTTTTCACTATCATCTGTCTACCGATTAGACTTGCTTTATCTCATACCACTAATTCATAAATTGCTGGAGTATTACTGCAGGCTTGGGGTAAGCTGGACAGCACCTTGTTTAGTCCCGCTAGAGTACGAATACACAGCATCAGTCCTACGTCTGTGTGCAAAAATAGTGTGTGCACAGGGAAAAAAAAAAAAGACTTCTGAGAATGAAGGTTAAATATTTCCAGAGTCTGCATTTGAACTAGCTGCTTTTTTTTGTGTGTGAGAGTGTGTGTGTGTGTGAATTTCTGAGGCAGTGTAAATCAAAGTGCTGGACTGGGGACACAAGATGTGCTTCAGGACTTTCATGTGCCTAGAGAATTAGACAGGTTGTTCAGAAGACTGAAGTCTAGGTCAGAGAGGCTCAGTAAGAGGATTTACATGCTGATAGAAAAGGGATGGTGTTGCTTTCTGTACTCTCAGTACTGAAAAAGCAAGCTGGTCACTGAATTGGCTGAATTTGTTTGGGATGTGTGAACACGGTAGTAACATGGGGGACTCTTTGGAATTGCAGAGTTATTTGAAGTATGTGTTGAAAGGAAAACAGTGGCCGCAGAAGTTTAGATGTCAGCTACTTCACTTTCATTGCACACAATTATATCACTTTTATAGAGGGTTTGATGGTAGTTCTAAAAACACTAGATTACTACGTAAGAAAACTGTATTGCAAGTTTCCACAGAAGGAATCTTGTTGTTGATGATAGTATTTGTTCAAGTCCATCATTACTCAATTGAAGAGCTTGATGTTCCTGAAGAGAGGTGAATTATTGCTTTGAAGAGCTGTGCTGGCAATGAAGAAAATATCAATGCTAGTGCTGGCTAATTATTTTCAAGCCATTGATGGAGCTGTATTATAACTGCAGAGAGTGAAATGCAGTGTTGAAGATGTTGCATTTACTAATGAGAAGCTCTTCCTTCTGACAAAGAACTGGCTTGCTGGCAGGCAAACTTGTCCTGCTGCTAAAGGAAAATTGGTAGTGCAGAGAGATTGTTTTTGAGACCTTCAACAGGTCTAGAAACCATTTTAGAGATTTTCTCTAAGGCAAACTTGAAAAATAAAACCACAATATAGAAGCCTGCTCCAATAAATAAAACAATAAACATTCCTATTAAAACTCACTCTTGCAGGCATTTTTTGAAAGACAGAGACCCTTGAACACCAATAGAAGTTTTGGATGGTTTTAGGGTTCATTCTTAAACCTTACAATTGAGTTTGATTTCTTTTCAGGAATGTTCATTCTATGAGGACTGCGATATAACATTTTTGTCATATTGTGAGAGGGGAGAAAAAGAAAAGGAAAATAAGAATACCAAAAGAATAATATTGCAGGCAGTGTTTTCAGGGAGACATTGACAAAGGAGAAATAGAGCAGAGAACAAAAGAGGACAATAAGGATTAAAATGTGACATGATGAATGTTTTGCAGGTTGAAGAAGTTTGAGGTGAAAGAAGGGGAAGTGACAGCAATTCAGAACACTAGTGATAAGCTGGAGAACAGTCACACTTGCAGAGGGTCTGTTGTCATGTTGTGTATTGGCTTTAAACAGATTCCCTTTCTTCTAACACACATTGAAACTTGTTGTCCACTCTAGTTTTATGTATGCAGCTGTGGCTGCTTGTGTTTTCTGCTGAGCTTTCTGGGTTTACTGAAGCATACCCTAAAGAAATTTTCAAGGAAGCACACACAAGGATCAGTATTTATTGTTATAACTCAGGAAGCACACGAAAAAAGGAGATATTTTGCAAAACACCTTATAAAAGTGATCATTCTGCCTTACAAATTACTTGCTGACTATCCCACTTTAACAAGAGTTTGCAGAGTGAGCTACTTTGACTAAACCATTGTGTCTTTGTTAGAAGTGTTCAATTTGTGACAATGCCAGGGCCTCCAAGTATATCCAGAGGAATACCTTACAAAAACTCCAGAACTGTCCTTTGTTGAATTTTCATTAGTTTCCCCATTCTTCACACTTCACAGAATCTGAGCAGGCTTTAATATCTAAACATATCTCTAAACATAATCAAATTTATCCTGGTGTAAAGCAACTGCCAGAGAATGATAAATAACTGTGGTTTCCTTGGCTAATTCAGTGCAGTATCCTTTTTTGCTTTGAAAGTTAGTATGTAAAGGAATCGTAGACCTCCTTTAGGTAGGACAGGGAAAAATGGTTTGTCCATGTTGGCATGGGCAGGTTGAGTATCTTCTGCTATTTTCCCAAGACTTGTGTATTCAGTAGGTAATTCATTCCTGGATCAGATCACATTTGTTATACTAACCCACACAACCAGGATATCTTCTAGTGAGCCAAAATGTCTCTGTGATGTGGCCTGTTGCCCTTATTTAACTTACTGCTTAGAGTAGAAATGACAAATGCATTTCCATGTATTTTTTCCATCGTTTTATTGTCTTAAATGGTTGCAATTTTAAACCAAGCTTATGCTTTAATTCTTCATACTTTACTCATTAAAATTTGAATTCATTTTATCAAGCTGTGTTGGCTTTAATATTTACATGTATTGTATTATATGATTCTCCATTGCCAAAGGCTAAGATTCTAAATTAATTGATAAATTGATAGATAAATAAATAGCACACTTCTGGAATAAGTTGTTAGTCAGTTACACTGGAGTGTTCAAAATCTGAATTAATTCAAAGAGCATAAATTTTACAATCCGTTTTCCAGCCTGTGGTAAAATGGAAACTTTGCCTACCATTATCACTACTACATTGTATTTCTACCATTATTTTCTTAAACAGAGTAATAAAAGTAGCAGAAATTGCTTCATGAAGAATGCAATAAACTGTTTATTGATTGTCATCATTTTTTATTTCTTGCAAGTGTTAGACCTAAGATTGACCAAGTAATAAACATATGTGGTTTCCTGTCATCACAGCATCTCCTCTACATCAAGTGGATGGTTTCTGTCCTATAGCTTGTAGGCATGTTGTTTGTGAGAGGTTTCAGTGCTGGTCACAGCATCAGGAAAATCAGAAGGTAAATGGATAAGCTTGATGCCTATAACACGTCACATCCACATTATTTCTTTTACTGGGTCCATCAAACACTCATGTTTGCTGTACTGAGCTTTAAATTTACTGTGAGTTTCAGTCACCAGAGGGCACTTCAATGGTTTTCACACAAACTAGACAAAAATACAGACCAAGCTCTGTGAGGATGCAGACTGGACACATAAATATAACCTGTAAAGCACTGAGCTTTACACAAAACCAAGACTGTACAGGAGAAAAGGAAGACACCAGGGCATAAGAGAAATTAGTAGGAAGTAAAACCTTTAAGAGTGTGTCAGGAAGGCACTGATATTTTTAGCTAAAAATGATGGAGAAATATTATTTTTTTAATTAAAAAAATGTATCTGCTGCTATGGAGGAGGAAGTAGAGTTAGGTTTTTTAATATCTGCACTTGAGGATTTTTAGTTTCTTGTCATTCTACTTGTAAAACTTATATTGTGTTTCCTCTCTGAAATGTTTTTAATAACACAAGGCTCTCTGTTATGGAAGTATTTTTAAGTTGATTGAGGGTTTTTTTTTCTTTTTGAGCTAATTCCTGCTGAGAAATTTAATTAAGATCTTGAAGGTGATGTATACTTAGGTTTAAGTTAAAAGACATGTTTACTACTTCTTTTTTCCAAATAATTACTGGCACCTTCCATAGTGATTTTAGTCACATACCTTTATTCCAAAAGGCCTAGTCAAAGTCGTTGTTCACTCACCTCTAATATTGATTTCTTTATTAGAAATAGAGTTTTAGTGTCTCATTTATTTTTGTTTGCCAGAATGCAGGAAAATAAATGTATTCCTTGTAACATATATGAGTTTATGGATTTCTTTAACAAATTGAAAGACAGGATCAGATTGTGGCCTTTGAGGTCAGTTCTGAGCAAAAAGGGTCTCTGAAGTGCACTGTCTCAGAAAGCCTTGCTCCTGTCTATGTTTCTTGACTCGGTTTTGTTCCAGGTTGGTCTGTAATAGCAGCTAACCATAGTGAGGATTCCAGGCCACCTCAAATATGACAGTCAGCTAGGGAGGCTTCCTGCCCCTCTGGCCCATATGCTGCATGGTGCAAGATATAAACACAACCACACTGTCTGTGCACAGTATACAACGTGAAGGGTGGAAGGAATCCTACTCCATCCTGCATGCAACCAGTCAAACTTATCATCCGATAATCCACCAACCACAGAACCATTTAGGCTGGAAAAGACCTTAAAGATCATTGAGTTCTACCATAAATCTTGCTAGAGAGTTAATATTTTGGAGGTGCTACCCTTTTGTAACTCATGGAAAGCTGAAGCCCTCCTAACAGGCAGGAAACTAGTATTCTTTTTGGCTAGACTTGATAAAGGCAGACTTTTCAATTTTGTTAGGAAAGAGGCAGTGGGTTGCTTCAGTTTTCTTTCTAAAATAATTTGTTCTGGGTTGACTCTGAGTCTTAGAATAGTCACAGATAATTACTGCAATGAAAACTAGGAAAATAGAAATATGTGACATTTTCCCAGTTTCATGTTTAACAAAAGATGGTGGCAAAACAAATTTCAAAACCAGAGTGTCTAGATAAGTGTCTCCCCATATCTGTCACTATTTGAGAGACCCCTGGAAAAATGACCAATGCTTTCTTTTTAAAGGTTTTAAAAAGGAAATAACAGTTGAGCATACTTCAAGTTATGCTCTATATAGATCAGTCACATGGCTTCAAGTTTTGTTGTACTTTTCCAATTATGCCTTCCACCTAACATTCACTTTTTCCATTAGGGAAAGGCTCAATATTCCCTTTGGCAGCTCTGCCTAAATCATTTGCGATTCACATTTCTATTTTCCTAGTGTGACACATTCTGCTTCCAACATTGATACTGAAACATGGTTTGCATCTCTAATTGTTCCCTTATTTATGCTGTAACCCCAGGATATAAAAGACAAGAAACAGAGCCGATAGCATTGAGAGGAGCTGGAGTAACTCCACCAAATTTAGAGAGAACTGTTCCCAGTGAACTATATGGATAATTTGTCCTTGACTTAGGAAATGTCAGGATGCTACCCAGTGAATTTATTCTGACTGACAGCAGTGTAAATGAAGTTAAAATATGGCTAGTTTCAGGCTGTGGAATATAAAGAATGCACCAGAGTCACTAGTTTTACAAGTTTTTAGGGGTGAATTTTGTAAGCAAGTAAACCATATGAGCTGTAAGAGAACAAGACAGCTTAGGGCCTCAGACTTTTCCAAGTAATTCTTGGATTACTTTACCTTTTATTGAAAAACATTTTCTCCGGTGGGAACTGGTTCCTTAATGATGCTTCCCAAATGAACTAATTAGTTGCATTTGTATGTGTTCAACAAATTTAAAAAAAAAAAAATTCAACTTAAGGTAGTGCCAAGGCTGGACTTTTTGATTTCTGTGTTTGCAAGTTGCTGTTTCCAGAATCCTGCTACATTAACTTGTGGAAGTTTTACCTGATTAAAATCCCTCTCTTATTGATCTTCTTCAGCCATGGGATTAACTCTAAGCCTTGACTTCAAGCCACAGTTTGTGAATTTCTGTTTTGTAAGTCTTACTTGTCGAATTCATTTAGGCTTTATCACTGGAACTGCATCACATCCCAAGTAAAATGTAGGGAGAGACCTCAGGTTACATTTCTCATCTTTGGATCTGAAATCTGTTCACAAAATTTGCTAAAGTACTTAAAACTTCAACAAAAAAATTATGTTTTATATTTTTACCTCACGCCTCCATTTAATTTGACTTGCTCATTATGGAGAAAGATTTTAATCAGTGAAGTTAGTGAACTGGCTAATCTGTCATTATTTTGCTTTTCATTACCCTCCAAGATCATTCCTGTGCAGCTCCAGTATATTTAAGTAAAATGAGGATTTAGCATTCTAAGGCATCAGCTTGTAATGATTCATTATTTCTAATATATTCAGTTCATACCAGATAATTTAAAAGTAAATCCTTTTAACTAGTTCCCTCCAGTGGTCTTTATGTGAGCATTGTACTAAGAAGGACTTCTGGAATCACAATCCATTACAACGTGTTGTGGAACTGGGATTTTTCCTTAAAAAGAAAAAGCAAATTAGTGCTGTTTAATGAGGTCTGCTCTAAGTTCATTGACACTGAGTTCCCAACAATATATAGCATCGCTGTCAGTCCCTATATGAACTGCATATTATGCCATTAAATGTCCTGTTGTTTTTTATGTAATGAGAATTTGTGCCTCTAGATTGCCTTTATTCAAATACCAAAATGAACTGATAAAAATAGGTGATGGACATTCGATTCTCAAATTAAAAAAAATTAAAAATTGAAAAGTAAGATAGAAATGTAGGACTCAAGAGCAGATTCCTAACATTTCCAAAATATTCATGTATCTTTGAATTTGTGCAATTCAGGATGCAGGGGGAATTATCTGAGAAAACTTTAAAATGATAAAATAATAGGGCAAAGTCATCCCAAGGTCACCACTGTGCAATCATATGATATTTAAGGAGAATGTATGGCTCCAGTTTCCCTTCCCTGGGCTGTGGAAGAAAAGTAGGACAATTTCAAGATATTTGGAGATAAAATTGATCTTTAAAAGAAACGAAAATACAAGTTGTTTTTTCTTTAAAATAGCATCATGGGAATTTGTTTTGAGGAACTAAATATTTCTGAATATTGAACATCTTGAGCAGGTTCTGTAGCTAGCTGAAAGACGTTTTTAATTAATATTTTTTGTCATCAAACATAGTGAATGGAGAAAGCTAGGTAGAGAAAGGTTAAATTCTGTGCCTGCTGGACAGTAGATGGAATTGTTAGCTTCCCGAATGTCCTCTCAGGTCAGAGTTCGTCTAAATCGTTCAGTTGTCTCTAACACAAGTTACCTGCCTTCTTTTGATCTCCTCTTCCCCTTACTTGATGCCAGTGCTATTTATCAAGAGTGAAATCTAAAGCTGTGTTAGATGTAATTTATGAACCTAAATTATATTAACTAAAAGTTATTTGTTTTGGGGGTCATCCATTCCCCTCCTGGGGAAGTCAGTGACAAGTCTACCTTAGCATTCCTTGGCTTAGGACTGGGGCCACTACTGGGATGGTTATATCTGTCTTATTCAGTGAACTGGATTCCAACAAAATCCAAAGTGGAAAGGAATCATAGAGGGGAAAAAATACCCCAAGTCTTCAGTGTGAAAGGACTAGACCATTTAAACAACTGAGATTAAGTAAACTTTATTACTTTCTTTTCTTCATCCATAATATTGAGTATTTTACTAAAGCTGACTGAGAAACAAAAGTACAATTTTAGGAATATTTCTCACTAAAATCATAGGATTTTTTTCCCATGGAAAATACCAGTATGTAGATGGCTCTGACAACTAGGTGAGATATGGGACCGGTCCATTCAAGTTTTTTCTCTACATTAGACAGAAGAGGAATAGCAACCTACGTGTTGTGTCACGTGTGTGTGTCATGGTTCAACCCCAGCCAGCAACCCGGTTCCACATAGCTTCTCACTCACTCCCCCAGCAGCGAGATCGCAGTGAGAATTGGAGGGGTGAAAGCTTTTAAACTCGTGAGCTGAAATAAAGACCCTTTAATAGAGAAAGTACAGACCATGCATGGGAGCAAAGAAAAACAAGGAATTAATTCACTGCTTCCCATGGTCAGGCAGGTGTGCAGCCATTCCCAGGAGAGCAGGGGCCCATTACATGTAACGGTTTCTCGGGAAGACAAATGCCATCACTCCGAACATTCCACGTTTCCTCCTTCTTCCCCCAGCTTTATATACTGATCATGACGTCAAATGGTATGGAATATCCCTTAGGTCAGATTTGGGTCAGCTGTCCCAGCTGTGTCTCTTCCCAGTTTCCCATCCACACCCAGTCCCCTCGCCAGCGTGGCTGTATGAAAAGCACAAAAGGCTTTGGCTCTGTGCGAGCCCTGCTCAGCAACAACAACCACATTTCTGTATTACCATCACTGTGCTCAGCACAAATCCAAAACATAAACCAGTTCTAGATACTGTGAAGAAAATTAACTCTACCACAGCCAAAATCTAACCTCTAGTGTTCAACCTCATTAAACCTGTCTTGTAGACATTCTTCATCTAAGTAAATATATGGACTCATTGGGTCAAATTACAGAGTTCTCTTCACCCCACATAATAGACCACTCACTTGGGAGACAGCATGTCTGTCTTTAAAACATGGATCTTGAATGACATCTCATCCAGGAACTAGATAATTAATTACACCAATCTGCACATTGTTCATCTTTAAATTTGTTTCAGATTTCTTCTCTTGCCAGCAAAGCTTCACTAGAAGCACTGTATTCTATTGGTTGGGGGTTTGTTTAATCAGCGTTTTCCAACATTGAAAGTTTTTTGCTGAAAATAATTTTTGAGCAGCATTACTTACCAAATGGAAAGGTAAGCTAACTACTAAAAAAATTATTTTAGCTACTCCAAATATTTTAGAAGCAAATTTAAAATTTTGAACCACAGACTGTAATACACAGTGTAAATATTAATTAGAGGAAATAGTATCTTTGAATTAACTGTAATTTAAAATGCTGAAAGCAAAAAACATTTTATAAGTGCTGCTTTTTTTTGTTGTTTTTTAATTGTTACCTTTGGCCCTCTAAACTTCTCAGTAATCCAAATTAAATCATTCCCGAAAGACCTAATTAGGTCTTTTCCAATAAGACATAGCACAGAAATGTCAAGAATAACTTCTGCTATATGTTGGGTAAAGGACAAACACCCTTGTCAAAACAGGATACCTGCTCACAAGCACAGATCACTCAGCACTCTCCTTTCACACACATTGCTGCCCAGATTAGAGATAGCCAGGAAGTGCGTGTTGTTTACTTGGAAGCTGGCATGAGAATTGCACTGATGTTCCAACTCGCCAGGATGGAGAAGGGACGTAATAAAGAATGCAGCAATCATCCACAACTTCCCTCCCTCATCCTCCACAACTTTTTTACCATTAGCTTAGTTTACTTTTAACAATGGGGGGAAAAAATAGTCATGTTGTCCTAATCTTTTCTTTGTAATGGACTTCAGTTTTGCTATGCTTTGTTGGGTGAATTTTTTCTTGTTTGATGGGGGTTTTTTATCAAGTTAAATTCTGTTTCTTTAGACTACTTTCCTCTGCCTTGTAAAATGTTGTTCATTGGTTCTGCACAGTCAGGGGATCAGCATCCTGTGTTTGGAATTGGGTACAATGGCAGTGACAACGTGTGTCCTCTGTGACATGATGGCAAAATTCTATATGAATTGTTCCATACATTCCCACACATGGCCTACAAATTTACTCCATAGAAAATGCTTCAGGCAGAGGAAAAACAGCCCTACAATGGCCGTGAAAATAACATAGTCTATAGAGCTGGAAATCAAAGACTTTGAAAGGCAAGGCTACCCTTGATGGTTGTTTCTGTGTGGTCTATTACTGTTCTGGGTTCTGAAAGCTCAAGAGGAACATAATGCCCTGGGCAAGCAGCCTTCACAAAAGCTTTCCAACACCACAGAACTGGACCTAATAATAGTGTGCTTTTATCTCTTTCTGCTTCTGGCTTCTGTCTTTTTGATATGTCACCAAAATCACACAATCAGTAATAAGAAAGTGTCAGAAACATTTCCTTTGTTGTTATATTTGCATGAAATAGACCCACAACAAATTTGAAGCTAGATCTATATAAACACCTGTAGAGTTAGTAACTTTTTATTACAGTGGTCGCTTTAAAGCAGCTTTGAGGGAAAAACCTGCCTCATGTCAAAATGCCTGTAACAACAGTTCCTGTGGACACAAATCCACAAAGAACTGCTCTGTGCTTTGAATGACTAAAATTACTGAATCTTCTAGAAGCTGCCACAGAATGATGCAAATAACCTGATAATGGACAAATTTTCAGCTCTGAGAGCTATGACTGGAGCAGGAAAATACTGTAAAAGTTTCCCCCCATTGTTTCACTGACTGGGCTCCAGCGAGACTCATGATCTGAAGGCCTAGGGTAAAACTTTCAAAAGTCCCTTAGCCTATTGCCTTGTGGTGAAAATAGAAATGGAAATAGAAATGGAAATGCCTTTGAAATCTCATCATACCTGTAGTTTCGCCAGAGTTAAATAACAGAGAGAGTTGGTGCAGTGCCAGTTACCTCACTTCCAGCTTTCTGACACTAGAGTTGAAGCATACTGGTAACGTATAGAACCAGGGATGCAGCGTGTCTAATATGTCACATAAAGCTTCAGCAGAAGACAACAGCTTGAACCCAGAATGATAAAAATCTATTTTTTCTTTCATTTGAGGATTTTCAACTCAGACAATTCATGTATTTGCTCTTTCTTACACTGAGGAAACTCAAGGAAAATATAAAAAAAATACATATTTTGGGCTATAATTCACGGAATTAAAATGTACGTACAGAAGTTGGTTTTCTTTGGGTGGAACAATACTAATCCAAAAACCATTAAATTTCTTAAAAAGCATTTATAGCAAAAAGTATTCTTTATACCCTAAAATGCCACTCATGACAAAATATATTCAAATCACTGTAACATAATGAGTTCAAATCAGCATTTGTGAAAATAAAAGGCTTGAAACATGTCATGTAGACATGCACTGGACATTTCAGTTTGTGTGATGCACATTCTTGGTTAGGCAAACAAAGTGCCCTGACAGCTTAATGTTCATTAATGTGGAAATACAGTACAGGACAACCTCAAAATTGAGTTTTAGCCTCATCCAAAGTGAGGTTGTGGTAGAGTTTGCCTGCTTTGAACTTGTACATAAAGGGACATAAAGGAAAATAAAGGCATTTACATGTATTAACTATTCTCCAGGCAGTTTGAATAAAACTGAAGATGGAATTTCAAAGCCAGCTCAAGTCTGTATAAGTGTATCTACACAAGAGATTAATGTGCCTTGAAAAGGAATTCAGATTAACTGTGAGAACAGAACCTGATTCCTAAACTGGTGATCTAAGTACTTACACTTTGTGCAGGAAACATGTAGTTACTTCCTTTATTCTGTGATTAATGTGATTCAGTTAATCTGGTATAACAAAAATTGTTTGTGTAAGTGCTGACTTATTTTAACAGCAGACTTGCAGACAGATTTCTGAAAGTTTCTTTAGAATGTTTTATTTGTGAAGAAGTTACAGCAAATGAGATGTTTAATGTCCCCATTATGTGAAATGTACATGTCCTTGACTGTATTCTGAATTATAACCTACTCAGGTTCTTCTTTCTACTTGAAAAGCTGCAAGGCGTCTGAATGGGCAGGTGAAAGTTGGGTTTGCAGGACCCAAGTTAGCAAACATTCGTTTGCTGCTTTCTGTCTCCTCCTGATGAGATGATGAGAAAACAGGTAACTCACTGTGCTTGGGAAGCATCAGGATCAGGAAATAATGAAGCCATCCTCAAACCACATTTACTCACCCAGTAGTGAACATTTTAAATAATTCCCACTCAAATTCTGAAGAATTTTTGAGACAATAAATCAATTCTTTTTTCATACCACTGCAGAATTTTCTCTCCTAGTAAGGATACTAATGTCTGTCTTGGTTTTTCGATGGGTTTGGGTTTTCTTTGGTTTTACCTTTTAGTGTTTAATCAAAACAGAATGAAATACCATAATGATTTCTACACAAATACTACTTTTAATTTTGTTTTATTCTGATCACAAAGATTTATTTTTCTATAAGAGCACTTTATAGCTCCTTCTCAAAAAGCACAAATAATATTTCCCTCCAAACCAGTTGTATAAATTAATCTTAATAACATGTAGGAAGGGAGCAGTTTTTGATAAATAAACGAAATAATTCTTCCCACAAAAAAATGTCTCTCTACTATCAATATATTCTACCTTAATACCAAATAACAATTCCCGGAACAAGGAACACTGATTCTCTTATTTAATTAGAAGACTTTTTTCTCATGGGCACTTGTGCTGATTTATGAATACCTATTGTTCTTAATTTAACTACACATTCAGTTTTGCACAATGGAAGATATATACGGCCTGGCCTTGGCTCATTCCGTACACACACAAGACCTGAGCTTCAGTGTGTTTTACTGTTAAGCACCTCCTAGCTTCTTAAGCTCAAGCCCTCAAGCTACAATAAATATGATTTTATCCAGAAATTTACCCAGGAGTTCTGTGAGGAGTGGAGGGGGAAACCTTCTGTTCTTTAAGTTGGTGAATGCCACAAAGTATAATAAAGGGAGGGGTTTCTTTCAAGTGTTTTAATCGGAGAAAATTTAAATAAGCACCTAAAGTCAAAGGCCAAATTTTCCCATCATTAGCAAGGATTTAAGCTTATTGAATATAAGAGTAACAGCAATTTTCCAGTACGATTTTAATTTATGTATAACTCTTAGGTCTGTGACACCAAACACAAAGTCTCCTGAAAACAAAGATTACTGTGGTTAGGATTATTCTTCTCCCCTGCCCTCCTCTCTTCTTGATCTCTCCTAATCTCTTCTTCCCCCTCTTCCCCTCCTCATCTCCCCTCTCTGTTACTCTGTCTCTGGTCTTACAGGTGAAGGTTTACAAAAATAAAAAGTCGTTCTGAAGTAGTAATTACAATTTGATTCTCAAAAAAAAAAGTTGTTTGTTGTCAGTTGAGGATGTCTTTGCAGGAAGCTTTTATAATTCTAGACAATGAGTGTCAGGATCAACTAACATATGTCTACTTCTTCAGGGCCAGTACAGAAATTTTTAAGCTATCAAGAGGGAGAAGAATAGTTGTAAAATTATTTAAACATCTCAACTTTGTTTAAACCTTTGGGGTAAAAACTTTTGTCAGGTAAAATTGCAAGAAGAAGTAAAGCAAAAATAATTTTGAAGCAATATAGGCTTGGGTGCACCAATCAAACTTTTTTGATACATCATATACATGATTAAAGCCAGGTATGATTTATCTGTTAAAACCCTGCCTTTTAGTGTTGCTATCAACACAGCTTGTTGGTCTACTTTGTGCACAAGATGGCTCTAGATCCTGATTTTCTCTTTATCACCCTGGTTAGCTTTGAACAAAACTAAGTGTCAAACTTGATCAAGTTCAGATTCATTCTCACTGGTTTTGATTGTGACATCCACGACTGAAACTTAGAACTCTTCTGAGAGTAATGTCTGCTTCAGATTCCCTATTAGCCTATTGGCACTGTCTTACTTGAGAAGTAAGTTGTGGATTGGGCATCTGATAGTTAAAGCCGTTTGGTCCTCTCAGATCCTCTTCATCTTTGTCTGAGTGGAAACTTAGATCAAGTGATTAAATCAAGCACACTGTATTAGGAAAATTGAATAATATTGATATTTCTGTGAAATATTAAGAAGTGTAACTTAGCAGAACAGAATCAGAGAGTCCTATGGAATTCATCTACACATATTCTTGTGTCAATGTCATTCCTGATTATTATATATCTTACTGCTGGTGGGAAGATTGTAGAGCTTTCTGCAACATATTGTAGGGTTTTCATTTCCTGCTGTTAGAAAGCTTCTCCCAATGTCCATCCTGAATCTTGCTTACAGAAATTTAGGCTGTATTAGTCATAGGGCCTGGATTTTCTTTTTTTTTTGCAGTAGCAGCCTTCTTTATGTTGGACAGCCTATCAGCTCTGCCCCATCCCTCCCCCCACCCTGTTCCATCCCTCCCCCCACTCCAGTTTATTCAATCTTTCCTTCAAGAGTGTGTTTTCAGAATCTCTTTTCCATTTTCCCTCTCCTATTTCTCATGGTTCCTGAGTTGGGCACAGGGCTACCATTTCACTCAGCACTCACTGGGCAGCAGCTGACCGAAAGTGGAGGATGGCTTCCTATGTCTTGAAAATTGGCTTATGTATGTACCCCAGTATCATATTTACCTTTTTTCTTCCAGACAGCAGACACAGTTAACACGACCTTTGAGCCACTAGAAACTTCAAATCACTGCTAAAGAAGTTCCATCTAATGCACTACCCTTCCTATTACTATTATACAGTTATGCAGTTAATTATTCTTACTTAACTGTATATCCTCTTAGACTGACATCCCATGGTTTTTTTGGTCGTTTCTCCAGTTGTCAAGATCACTTTGGATTCTACTCCTGTCCTGCAAGGTACTCACAGTTCATCCTAACTCCATGTCACTTGGAAATTTAATAAGCATCTTCCTGTAACATATATTGTCTATAAATAGAAATGAAGATTTTCCCATAATTGTAAATTATTACTGACCTACCTATTCATATGAATGATGCTGGTTTTTTTCTTTAATTGCTGGAATTTCACTAGTTATATCCTACTAAATATGCAAACCTGATTGTGGTTTGCATATTGGTCCAGAATTGCAGAAGTCCTGTAATACAAGTTCAGATTTTGCATCGAATTTTTGTGGAAGTCCTGTATAAGCCCTTAAAGGGGGTAGCATTTTAGTACCATTTTCTTTCTAATGTCATTACCTGAGGTACTCAAAATTTAAATTGGTTTGAGCTGAATTCTCTTTTTTGCCAGTTTCCAAATGGACATCAGTTTCCTTGCATGGAAACTAATTCCTATAGTCCACAAAGAAGCATTTAAAGCATTTGCAGTATTGCAGTTTCAGCAGGGACTTTGCTATTAAATGTAATATGGTATAGGAGTAATAACTGTTACTAGACAACACTGTAAAAATTCTTCCTACATTTTGCTGATTATTCTTTCCAAAACAACAGCCTATCCATGAGTTATGACCCACTTCTCTGACTGAATGCTGCTATTTGTTTTAGAAATCTACATCTATTTAAAGCAAGCCTTAGCTCAGTTTGATTTACTGAGCATTTAAGCCCCAAAAGATACATAGTCAATGCATTCCATTAAAGTATAGATACACAAATCTACCGACAATGGCCAGAATTTGCTTATTGCTTGTTATATTTACAGCACAGATCTGGGCATTTGAGCCTTTGGTTTCTGCTACTGACAGTGTGTGACTGTCAGTAAATTATTTAACCTTTCTGTACTCAAGTTCCCTTAGCTGGTCATTTTACCAGCCTCAGAGGGGTATTACAAGATTGAACTAAGAACTGGCCTTTTGAGTTCTTCAGATAAAAAGTGTTGTCTAAGTGCCAGGCAGTACAGAAAATCTGGAGGGACTGTGCTGACATTTAGGATGTGGTTCTCATTTTCCTTACTGTTGAGCTTCACTAACTTCAGCAGTTATTTCTGCTATTCATTTGCAGACAAGAATCACATCCTTTGTATTTTAAGGGGCAAGGCAGAACTGTTCTTCCTACAGGTTCATTTTGTCAGTGGGTAAAAAATGGGCAATTTGTATTTGGCTTCCCAGCGAAGAGGAATCAGTTGTAACAAAGTATGCACGCATTCCAAACCTATTCCTATTTCATTTAAGAATTAACATATTTCTTGAAGCACAGATGGATCAGCAGGGTCCAGGGCAGGCCTTTCATTTAAAGTACCTCTACTCCTGTGTGTTACTTTGTGCACAGGAATGATCTGCTAGAAATAGATGTTGAGGGCAAATTTAGCGACAATTTCACATGACTCCTCTTGCTTTCCTCAGGGCTTTGTGCAGCAGAAGTGAATGGCATGGCAGGCTGCTTTCCTTCACAGCTCCGTGCTCTCACGGAGAGCTCTTTAGGAACCATACTTGGGAAGACAGTCAGATGCCCTCTTGGCAACACTTGCAGCATTATCAGTTACAGCTAGTGATGGCCTCATTTGAAATAAAATTATAGTGTTTTTTTCTTCCAAGATCATGTTTATTAAATTCAGATTCCTAGTAAGGTTTCATTTCTCAGCTTCCACACCAGGCTAAAGGCACTCTTTCTTTTAAGCTCTTTGGGATTCTTCATTTATAATTACTCCCCTCTTCTTTTACCTGTAGGCAAATACTTTGTAACTTTCTCCAGTGATATTGTCCATCCACATTCCAGAAGAACCAAGCATTTGCAAAAATAAGATTTGCTGAAAGATTGCTAAGATTGGTTTTGTTGCCTTTTTTTTTAACAAAGTTAAACAAAGTTTAGTTCTTTTAACAAACTAACAGTGTGTTACCTTCAGCCTTGGAAACTTTTGGGTAAATTTGTATTATTTTTAGTTCTATACTGTCTTATTTTTCTTGCAGTTCCACAATTTTTTATTTAAGTGGGGAAAAAAATCCATAAAAACATGAAACCTGAGATTTTATTGGACTTCAGGTCATCAAGTGGAAAATCAGCATATCCTTGAATGTCAACATTATAATCACTGATATTGACAGTAGTTTGTTCTTCTCAAAGACTTCTCTAGTGATCTCAAGACATGAACTCTTTCAATCTTTGTTGTACATCAAATCAGTGAACACTTTTTAGCATTTTTTCAGTCATACCTCTTAAAGCTATAGTGTTTCTACCTCACACATCATCACACAAATATTGCTATCTTCAACTGGATCATAAGTTAATTAACTTCTTTATAAATGTATCTGATCCTGAACGTGTTATTGGAATTCAGAAACAAGAAGAGCAATAACATGCCTTCTTGTGTACCAGCTGTGAAAGAAGCTGAGGGAGAAGTAGATAAATGTTTCCACCAATTAGAGAAGAACTTTTCAACAACTTCCATTCTGTTTGATTGTAATGATTTGTGTGTGCTATTTGATCCATGCCAGTGCCTTTTCCTGTAGCAATTGAAATGTGAGATTTATTGGACCAAGGCTAATAATATGCTCTTTTATATAAACATATACTCAGCATCGTTCAGTGTCATTTTTAAACAGTTCTGAGCTATACCAGGAGGAGTTTAGAGGCAATAAAATACATGGTTTGTCTAAAGAATGTAGTCCTTCCAGAAAAGTTGACCAAAAATTAATGAAATTCTTTAGTTTACGGTGAATTCTAAACAAAGATATCAAACCAATTATTTTTAGGAGCTGACATTCAGATACTGACAGTGATTTGCATTGATAAAGAGCTAAAACTTAGTAAGTTTGACTTACAAAATAGCAAAGAAGTTCTGTTCTTCTCCACAGCTCCAAATATACCAGTCACAATTTTTTCTCCATGATGTCATGTACCAATTAGCAACCTATGAAATAACTGCAGTATCCTTAAGAGCTGCCAATATTGTACACAAGAGATTATAATCGTGAATGCTACTACTGACAGGATTCTCTATGTAAATTATTTATTACTGGGAGAGAATCTATGCATTTTTTATACTGGCTGTATTTTTTATCTGCTTACCATTTACTTCTGTGTTGTTCTGTGTTAAATTGCCTTAACATCTGATTTTTTTTTTTAAACACAGTATTTGCCACATGAAAATCAAAGTATTTTTACTTCATGTGGAAAATCTTCTTACTTCACATGAATACACACCAGTAAATTGAACTATAGAAGTAATCTCTGTGTCCCTGCAGATGGTAAGATTACCAGACACAAAAAAAAAAATGTATTAACTCCTCTCAGCCTCATTTTTTTAACCTCACCCTTTAAAAGAATTTCTCACCTCAAAAACTGCTAATAAATGCAGGTAATGACCTTGCTTCAAATTAACTTATAAGAAGTCGTGGTTGAAAAGTCTGGCTCATTTTTATCACGTGGAGTATCAGTGACTTGGTTAGTCTTTGATAAACCTTTTCAGGATTTAGAAGAGATGAGCTGGGTGATACAAAGGGAAAGCAGTCGAGTTAAACAGCAGCTCAGATGGGGGAACTGTAACAGCCAGCATTGGAGGAGAGTGACTGTGCAGGCTCTGAGAAGGGCTTATGGAACTGCATCCACTGAGCTGTGATTAACACAGTTCCATATGAAGCTGGGGAAAAAAAACAGGATTTAGTAATATCTGCAAAACATATTGTTCTGAAGGAAAAATAGTCTAGTTTGGCTGGTGGGTCTAGGGTAGGTGCCAAGACAGCTAAATCATCAGCTCTCAGGCACTCCTGGGAAAGAGTGTGGAAAGTCCCCTGATTTTATACAGTGTGTTAAAATAGTTCTTTTGTTTGCATCATGTTAAGGTTGAATAAGATACCATCTGTGCTGAGTTTTACATATTATGACAGGAATAATGACCATAATTGGTCTGTTATCAGCCACTTCCACTCATAAAAGAGATGTGAAGATGGGTACCACAACAAAGCAGGCCTGGATGGGTGCCCAGTTTTGACTCTTGCCTGTAAAGGTTCAAAAAATGCAGTAGGACTTTGCATAGATTGAAGGTAAGAAGCAATTTTCTCTAAGAATTAGTTCAAATCAAAAAGAATTAGAAAGGTTTTGAAAACAGTAACATCTTGTGGGCTTGTTTCACATGGTGAGAAGGCACGAATAATCACAGATAATGTCCACTGAGCCAATTAAATGTGTACCCAGGATTGGCTTTGAGGCCAAATGACATGGAAGAGTCTGTCCATACAGTTAAATTCTCCGCCCCTCCAAATCAGGGTGTGTGTATCTAAACTGCCATTGGGAGTGTTGCCTGGCCCGTGTCAACCTCTGAACTGGGCTCAGGACTTTTTCAAGATGGGCTATCAACCTTGGGCCAAAACTGTGCCTGGAAACATTACAAGTTAACAGAGTGGATGACTGAGGCACAGTGTCCAGGACTGTTCCTGGCTCTGCTCCAGTTACTGCTGTAGATGTAGTCTCTGAGTTTAGGCATCTCTCTGCTTGTGTGTTCCCTGCATGTGGCATATGAACCCCTTCAATTTAAAATTCAATGTAAAGGTAGAAATACTGACCACACCATTTGTCACAAGGATGGCAATGAAAACAGGTAAAATAAAGAGCGTTTAAGTGAGACAAAACCCAGTGTGAGTTACACCTCGCATACGTTCTAATACTCTCTCTGTCTTTCTAATTTGGAGTTTTCCATCTTTATTTGCTGAAGTGCTAAGACTATTCATGAGCATATATTTGTCATCCAGAAGGTTCCTTCACAAATGCCGAAAATAATAAATGAAAATCGTACCCTTAGTGTACATCTTCACCCCCTCAAAAAATTGCTGCTACAAACATCTTACACTGATCCTACTTTTGAGTTCCTTGAGTACTGGGAAACTGAATTTACTGAGCTATAGCTTAGTCCACATATCAGTGGACATGTAGAAATTGTGATGAAATACCACTCCTAGACTCCGGTGTTCCTTTGGTAGTTGTTAATTTGTTTGGGTTTCTGAGAATTTAAGTGGTTTAATTTCAGCAAATATCTTGCACTTCGCTGAAAAAGGCAGGATCACATTAGTCAGAGCCTGCTTAGGACCCTGAGTAGAAAGCTGCATTCACATGGCAGTGGTATAAGGAAGACATAGGCAAAACTGTGGGAGAGGGATCAGGTGATTTGGTGATAGGGCATTACTGCCTTACGTAAAGCAGTAGGCATATAAGATTTTATTGGTACTGGTCAGGTTTGCTTAAAACGAAATTGTCCTTGAAAAGCTACCCCACATCACTCAGTGTTTCAAAGCTATAGGAAAGCACTGGCAGGGAGTTGTATCAGTGAACACATTTCCAAATAGCCTCTGTGCTGGCAGGCGGGTGGTGCTGGAGCTCTGAGTATTGCAGAGAAGTGGAGGAGTGCCCAGGCACCACGTCCTGCTTCTAAGCATATGAGCAACCTGCACAGCAAAAGTGAAGTGCATTGTTCAAGAGACAAATGTCTGTTCTGTGCCAATGCAGACAGGAACCCTTCTGTTGTAGGTATTTCCACGTGATTCCCAGACTACAGCAGTATCCGATCCATCTCAGTTTTGAATCCTTACACTTCTACTGGCACTCTCTTCCAGATGGGAGACAGAGGAGCAGGAAGCCCATGATTTGTCTGAGTAGTATGGACCTTCTGTACCAAAACAGGAAATGAACTGGGTCTCTGAAGCTCCAGAACAAGGCTATCATCATAGGGTCATCTATTTTCCCTGTGCCTCTATGCTTCTTGTGAAATAAAATGCCTTTCTCTGCTCCCCTGGGAATCTGAATCTGTGTACTGAATAAATAAAACAGTGAAAGCAGGAACAGGAATAATTTTCTTTCCCTTTTAAAAGTTTGCTGGCTAATTATTCTGCGTTCGTGTTTCACTTTTCTCTATCTATCTTGTATATTTTCTGTATTTTCATCCATGTTTAAGACAGGCTGTCTGTTTCACATGTCATTCTTTCTTAACAACATAATCCTTGACATAATCTGCCCTCTGGATCCTTTCTGCGGTGTAATTGTGTTATCTTTATTGTTATTGATTTCTGTTGCTAGGGGATGAGGTCGTGCCACTTCTGGATGGTTCTTCTTTGCAGTTCAGCTGTACACTTTTAACTCTTAAGATTTTCCTCCTGAGAACACTGAGTGCCAAGTTTTGAAGTCCTAAAAAATGCCAGCAATCCCAGAGGATGATTTTGTCTGAGGATAGATTGCAAGATTTATTTATAACATAGGAGAACAGATAGCAATTGGGAGAGATTCTGATCTTAGCTGTTCTTTTCTGAGAGCAGAATTTGGCCAATGAACTTTGATTTAGTTCTTCAGCCCTGCAACATTATTTTTCAACAGTTTGAATGCTTCCAAGTTAAAATATTATAGGATTTCTTTATCAGTTGCACACTTCCAATTGAATTTTTTTTTGAAAGGGGCATGTTCTTTTGAAACACGTAAACTACTTTTGCTCTTCACCGAGTTTCTGCTTTTTAATTGAACTTATATTCCTTTTTTCCTGCAGAACAGAAGTTTGGTTCCACAAAATTAAAGAACTGATGCAGAACTTTTAAGATTTGAATAATAGTTGAAACCAAAAGGGTGAGCGAAATAGCTGAGGGAGGCTTTTCTAGGACAAAATTTCTTCTTTCAACATAAACTGGTATTTGTGTTTGTCTGCTTCGTTGGTTGGTTTCTTAAGGCAACTTCAGGCTGTGCTGTGCTGTGCTCCTGTGTGAGATTTTCATAGGATCTTGGGATAAAATCTGTGCCTTCAGACTTCTTGAGTAATCTCTCACAATCTCACTGCAGTGTTTTCCTAGTACTTTGACTTCTGCCTGCCTCTCTGAGAGCCCACAGTACCACTCAAGGATTTTGGAAGTTGGCCACTCAGCTACTGTAGCCTACAGATGGTCACTTGCTTATCTATGAGGTGCCAGGTAGGTGGAGAGAGGCTGTGCCAGACCCCTGTCACCCTGCTCTGGGCCTTTTAGCTGGGTAAGTTGCTGAGTCCCAGTTGATGAGCTCTGTGATTGGAAAGACCTGCCATAACATCATGGCAGACTCTGCAGATCCCTAAAATTGTTCCTTTGACAACTTCAGAAAATAGTGAGTTATAATAGCAGACTATTTTAAAGGGGTTTTAGCATACTATTTCATTGTATTTTGTCTGTTGTTTGCTTTCTTTGCATGAGGCTGCCAGACTCCACCCAGTATGCAGTAATTTTAACACTTGAGTGTCTGTAATTAAATACAACTAATTTGATATGTGGCAGAAGGTGCAAGATCCTTTTTCAAACCTTTTTTTTTCTCTTTTCCCTCAAAATCTGGGTGTTACAGAGGTGTCTGCTGGAGAGATTCTCAGAATTATATTCCTTTGTACGAAATAGAAGTCCAGCTTGTAATGAATCTGGTATCAGAATAGCCAGTTACATTTAGGTCTCTATCTGTGTTCCTGGCTTGATGAGCCAGCGAGGGAGATCCTATATTCTAGATGCATGTCCTCTTCCAGGTAAATGTATATCCTACATGAGGTAGAAGCAAATTGTTAGTAAGAAAATGATTCACGAAGCATGGCACAAAAGAATTGGTGGGCAATTTTTATGTTGGCAAAAATATGTCAAATGCTTGTGAGAGGAACAGGGGGAAAGCATGCCTGCAGAGGGCTCTGCCTTTTTCAAATGCAAAGAATTGCATAGTAAATAGCACTTCTTTTGAGCCTCATAAGGCTGAAGCCTTACTTTCTGTTAGAAGATCGTTGTGGTAATGCCAGTCATCCTTTATGAGCACTGTAGGAGCACCATCTTTAGTTACAGCTGTCAGAGACAGACTCTTCTCTGCCTCCTCCTTCCCCTGCTGGCAGAGTTCCCAGACTGGACCCATTTGGCTGTCAGCTTGTTCACCTGCATCTGCCAGTGGTGTGCAAAGGCATCCAGAGCACTTGGCTCCCATCTTCCTCAAGGTGAGAGTAGCTCCGTGACAGACACAATCAGCACGCAAAGTCTCTCAGCACCAGGGGGTGTGAGTGTGAGATTCCCCTTCACACACAGCTCCTGACACAGTCTGCAGCGAGGATGCTCTCCAGCTGCCTGGTTAGTACTGGAGCCAGCCACATCATTGAGCACTTACCTCAGCAATTTCTCTTCCTTATGAGCTTAATCCTAAGAAACTGAATTTTTTTTCCCTACCTGTAATATAATAAATGCAAACAAGTGATGTGCATGGGAGGAAGTGGGTTGAAGAAGAACTGCATGCATATTTGTACAATGCTGATTTAATCTGCTTAAGTTCTCTCTTATTTAGAATGATCCTGTTTGTTTCATATCAACCTGACAGTATAAATATAAATCTGCTCACTGATACTATAATCCAAGTCTTCAATCAAGCCCTTTGAAGAAGAATTTACACCCCGAGCGCCCTTGGTTATGTATCCATTACCTCTTACACCTTAATCTACACCCATAGTTTATACAGCAATAAGAAAGTTTTATAATATGTAAGTCTACATCCTTGGGTAATCCACTGAAAATACTTATTTACAGTGAGAGCAACACAGAAGGGGATTACTAATAGCTTTCCTTTCGCTACTACCGCTGCAGGCAGCAAAACAATGGAATTAAATTTAGCTTTATGTGCTGCCTAATCAGATGATTCCAGGATTACTGGCTTTCTCTGGCTGCTATGGCTCTGAATACATAAAACTTGTCAGTTCTGCAGTGTTGCGTTTGTACCCTTGCCATTGAATTAGCTCAAAGCAAGCCTTGTGAGGTGGGAAGAATAGGACTGGAAAGGGTTAGGAGTCAAGGGAAGGATGTTGGACAACTGAGTCTAATTAGAATTGGTACAGTCACATTGGAGTCAATAAGACCATATGAGTGATAACTCAATACAAAATTTGGCCATAACATTTTGATCCAAGAAAGACGGTGTCCCCAGTTCTATGGAGGCTGAGCAGAGTCACATATTGGTTACTTTTTTAAACATTATCATTCTCTTTTTGGGAGAACTTTTGACATGGTATTATGTGTTAGTAGAATCAATATGCTTTGTACAGGTTCTATACCTGTAGCCATTTGTTTTATTGTAATTGCGTAGCTTGCATGATGTACAAAAATTTCAATGAAAGCTTTGCAAACCCAGTCCTTGGACTTAATGAATCAGGCATTGAATTTCTGAGATAGGTCATACAGGCATTTGGATTACATCCTCGGGCAATTGCTTTGCAGAATGTATCTCTGGCCTGATCTGGAATCCTGTGGTGTGATCTGCATGGTAGAGGAGATGTATGCACACAGCCTTGTGCTTCACAGTGATTTTGAAGAGAGAGGAACCTGTCAAAACTGTAAATTGTTCTATTTTAACTTTGCAGACACCTGGCTGCAACTGCCCAGCCCTTGTGTTTTTCTCATTTCCTTGGAGTTTTAACAGTTCTGTTGTAGAATCTATGAGTACTGAAGTCCTCCTGCCTGACCTGGCAATGGGAAGTGCTAAGGGGTAGTTGTTTTTTTTCTCTGTGCTCTTTTGGTCACTTGGGATTACACGGAAGGCATTGACCTAATCATCAAAGACCCAGTTTTCAAGCCCTTCCTTAATTTCTGCTCATTACTTACTCAGGCAAGGATCCAGTTGACTTCCTTGAGTTCAGCCTCAGCAAAAAAACAAATTAAGGACTTGGCCTCAGGTCTGATGTCATACTCCATTTCCTTTCACTTTAACTCTTCATTTTCCCAGGTAGGGAAACTGCACTAGAGAAGGTGGAGAGGGTTTGTTTCGATCATGAATTCTTCAATTTAACAAGCATTCAGTTTGTGGATTTTATTCCCAATACACAAGGTAGATACCAGGTCTTGAGAGATCTCAGAGAAAATGACAGTGGTGTCACTGGTGTGTGAGAATTGAGTGGGGAGAATTGCTACTAGTTTCTCTGAATACACAGAATATAAGCAGTTATTTGAACAACTGGTTTCTCATAAAGGCTCTGATTACTCATAAAGACTCTGCAGCCCTCTTTAGAGCTCTTTATCTTATCTGCTGCAGGTCATGATGGCATTTCCTGGCTCAAAGAGGACCCCAAAATGTCACAGGATAAGATAAGTGCTGTTTCCTGCCCTGGCACACACAATGCTGCCTGCCATGCCCCCAGGGGCAAGCAGACTTTGTCTCTCCATTCCATGGAGAGATAAATAAAGAGATAGATAGATAAACACGCACACACACACACACACACATATGTTTATTGCACTAGACAAGAGATCCCTATTTTATCACAGTTTGTTGATTCAGTTTATTCCTCTTTGAGAATGAAATTGTAATGCAAATAAATTAATAATATGAAGTGCCAATTCCATTCTGCCCCCTCTTTGTTGTCAGGGAGACTTAGCTAACTCCAAGCTTTCCATTTGGAGGTCAGGGGCTTAGGCATGAGCAAAGCCTCCCTCGGGCCATGCTCTGTTCTTGCATATTCAGGCTCCAAAGAACAAGCCAGAAAAAAACTTAAGTCTTCTAGATCTCCCAACTGCTTCATGAGTGCTCTGAAAGGGCCTTGCCCTTTCCAATTCAAGTTAGCATCTTGGATTCAAAAGACCAGACAAATGCATGATTGTTTCATAGATATGTCTGCCTCAGTTGAATGTCATTACTGGAATGCTGTCAGAGTAGATATCCTGTAGTTTCTTTGAGACAGATGTATTCTGTCTCTGCCAAATATATTGGCAAACACACAGACACACACAAATACGCACTCACGCAAATACATTTGTGGAGAGTTCCCAAGCAGCCTAACTGCTTGCAAATATGAGAGATAACTAGGGAAGCAGGGCACTCACTAATCCTGGGCAACCCCAACAGATGATGTTATATAGATCCTAACAAAGGGTGGAGGGCAATGAAATTCTCTGGGTCCCTCCACAGAAGTGACACTGGCCTCTGTGAGAAAATAGCTCATAATTGTACAGCTCAGCGAGTGAGGTTAGGTGCAATGTGAAACTTGCACCTTCCCTTCAGCTAACAGGTTTCAGAGTGTTTTCAAGCTGAGTAAAATATTCACAGTCACAGACCTTTCAAGTTTCTTTTGTGCAAAAAAGCACTTTGGTAATTTCCAGTAGGCGTAAACCAAAATTTATGAAGAAAAACCATGTGCTCTTAAATGAATTGCTGCAGCTCTATTTTTGCATGTGTTTGAATTTTGATAGGAAATTCTCTAAATGGCGTTAGTTATCTCATTGGTATTTGCCACGTGTTGCTTTTTGCATCCTGTTTCACATTTTTCAACTATTAATTAACTTTACTGAGGGACCAAACATGATGGGCTTCCTCCCACCTCAACTGCCCCATATGGTATTTCATTATAACTCAATTTTTCACAGCTCTTTCTTCCTTCAGCACAATCATCCATTTGGCTATTGGCTTCTGTTCTCTTTTGACACTTTCCCCTGAGTACTTGCATATTCCCTGGGTACAAAAGAAAATGTAACTCAAAGATTCTGAGCCTGCTCTGTGGCATATGGGCTCTTCTTTTCCTTCCAGTTTGCAAGAAATGGTTCAACAAAAGAGCTTCAGCTGGTGTGAATTGCTGAAAATCCATTGCCCATCAGTGGAGCTGCAATGGTGTATACCAGCAAAAGACCTGGTGGCCTTTAGCTTCTACATATTTCTTCAGCTAAAATCATCAAGAGACCTGTACTGGGACATAGATGAAGTGAGGAGAAGTATCTCTATAGTTAAAATTTTAGGATCCTATTTAATGAAAGAGATTGGAACATCACTGTGATGTTGTTAGCAATCACCCTGTCAATTTGGAACCCCATCCCACTCTTCCTCAGGTCAATCAGAAAAGCCATATGGCTCCTGTAAATCAGAATCTGACCCTACGTGAGGATGGGAATAAATACCAGTCCAGTTCTCTAGTCTGTCTTCAGTCCATGGATCTCTAAGTAGTTTCACTGATGTCAGTGGTAATGATTGTACAGTCAAGCACTCCATCTATAATGAACACAGCTCCCATCAAGTATGGGGGCTCATTGAAAAGCTATTAATCCTCCTCACCAGAATTTTGCCCTTAATCACATGACTCAGCATTTTAACAGAAGTTAAGAACCAATGCTCTGTAAATAATAATTTCCATTTGTATTCAAAGGAAAACTCAAACTTACTTCGTCCAGGTCTTTTTATAACCTACCTTGCTCCTTAATAAACCCTAACAAGGAAACAAACAGGCTACGTAAATCACTTTTATGCTACTAGTGTTCTTACCTGAGGATAGCTCTACTTTAAAAAAAAAAAAAATATATATATATTTAGTTATATTTATCTATTTATATAGTTGGGCATATGTGCCAGCCCACAGAGATAGAAAATGGATGGATCACAGAAAAGGAAGGCATAATTTCCATCAGCAATATAATGTAGATGTAAAATTTGTGGAATGCAGAGTGTTTCAGGAAACAAAGGAATGTCCAGAACGTTTTAAAGTATTGCGTTTGGAGAAGCTTAGAATTGTTATTTATTATTTTTCAACAAAACTGTTACTTATTACAAATGCTACACAGCCAGTTAGGGAATACTGTATATTTCCTCTTTAGCTCCAACAAAAGCAAGACTGGTATAACCTAACTCCTGAGAAAAGGAAGAGTTTATTTAAACAGCTTCTTTTTCTAAAGTGTCAGACCTCTGACCGTGACTTACTTTGACTGGTACTTACAGACTGGATCTTTCTTGCTGTTGTACACTTACAAAATACTTTATTGACTCTACCAGTGCTAGGGCATAGACATTAGGAGAACATGGCTTCGGATAAGTTGGTTCTGTGCGTCATGCTGATCACCACAGTATCTGAAAATCCACCTCCACTCTTTAGCAAAATGACTGACAGAAGAGGTTGGAGCACCAAGATCGTCAGAAATCACAGGTTCTGTTGTCTTACCACAGGCAGTGACAGACAGAAACATATGCATCTTAAAATAACCTCAGGGATGCACAGTTTTGTTGTTTTGTTTTCTTTTCTGTGCAAGAGAAGAACGTTTTTTTTTTAATTACTTGGCCACAATTGAAATTAAACTTTTCTGTTCTGTTTTTTGCAAACTATGTCTCATGAGCAGAGCAGCTTAGGGGCAGGATCAAGTGCTTTATCTTTGGGAATACTTTTAGGCACACAAAAATAGAACAAAGATTTTGTGGGTTCTTCAATTTGCAAGCAACATCCTGTAGAGCTATATTCCTCCACCTTGTTTGAAACAAAGAGTAGAACATTAGAAACTCTCTGAGAAGAAAACAGTTTTCAGTTTCTCAAACATCAGCACTGTTTTTACAAAGGGGATGCAGGGCTCATTTCAGTGGTTCTGTACTGGAGTTCATATTTTATTGATTTGTACTTAGTGCAAGCATTCTAGCCACATTACAAAGGGAATTTTATACCACACACAGGTTATTTGGTTTCTTTCAGAAGTGTTTGCTTACTTAAAGAATACCGTGCCCGGTGCCTACCTTCCACTCCACATTCCTGCCTCTTAGTCTTACAAACTTCATAGTTGAGCATCCATGCCTTATCTCCTAGAGATCTCTTTCACTGGGAAAAGTAACTAGAGCGGCTATGTTCTTGTCTGAGGGAGAGCACTCAGATCCTTCTTCTTAGCTTTATTTACTTGTTCTCTGCCTTACAGTCAACCCTTGGAAAAGTACAAGTGTTTCAGGATGTTGTTTAACTTCAACATAATTCAAAAAAAATATATTGATATCTGAGAGTTTGAAGACTGCAGAGGCTGATAGCTAAGAGGTGCCAATAGCCCAGACCACTTAGTATGTATGTTTTACACCAAAAAAAAAAGTGAAATTCTAATTAGGAAAGCAAGGCTTGAATTTTCCAAGTTAATCTAAATAACTGTAAGAACTAGAATGCTCAGCCTTAGTGAACATACCAAATCAATTTCCACAAACCTCTGCTTTTATAGAGAGTCCTGGTTACTACATCCAAACCCACAAGCTCTTTGTTATTTAAATCTTAACTATCAAATTGTACTTCACTTTTTTTATAAAACCACAACAAAGTACATGATCCTAACAAAGGGATCCTAACACAGCAGGTGGAGAATGGAGATAGAGCTAATTTTTACCACCTGGAATCACGGAACTCTTTCCTTATGAGATTTTTATGTGACTCAGGGCCACTGAAGAAATAACAGTCCATAAAATTGAATCAACACTCATTAAATCCAGAAGGTGAAGTTAGTTTACATGTAAAATAATCTACAAAATCAATGACCTACACAGTTTCTCTATGGGCGTTTATGTTAACTGCTTTCAGGCTTAGAGGAAAATTTATCTCTGGGTAGGTCAGTATAATTTCCTAGAAGTTAACTGAGCTACTCACACACTGAAATTGGTCCTTTATGTTTTGAATGTTAGTGGTTCAAATTTTAGTCTGGAAGGTATTGGTAGCTACAACAAGGATTTTCCATTTGCATATTGCTGCTGTATCTCCTAGCCTACGCAAGAGAGGAGAATAGCATCTGATAGGATCCTTCTGTGACTCTGAGGTCTGAGCTTGCCAAGGAGTTGTAGTGCTGGAAAATCCCGGGGAGAGTTCTGGCTGACTCAGTCAGGAAATTCTCTTCAGCAGTGTGTGCTGCAATGTCATTTCTGCATCCAGCACATACACTATGGACACTATACTTCCCACCTGCAAGCCAGGAGCCTACGTCCACTGTACTGCAAGGTGCAGAAATCCCAAAACTGCCCTCAGCTTACAGACCAAGTCCTCACGAGCTGCCAGGGGGTATTCAGCAGTTCAGCCTTAAACTTTCACAGAGAAATTATCCGTAAAATCAGTGGATGAAATGGACTGTCATGTGATAGCATGGCACACCAGTATTTTTTAAAATATCAAACATTTATACTGGCACTTTTCAGGTGTGGACTGTAGAAGAAAAAGAATATTAAACTGATGATACGAAAGCTTCTTCATTGACATGTCTCTACCTTTCCACTGTGACCACTCTGTAAGTTCATGAGTTTCTAGCTGCTTTTTGTGCCTCTTTCCTTTTATCACTCAGTCTCCAACAAGTGTCTGGGCAATAGTACCTAGTGGCCTGTGGTGATAGGGAGGTATGTATATCTGTAACTTCATGATCTCTTCCTAAAGCAGAAATTATTACAAACCGTTCCACACCAATGGTTTAGATGTCAGTATCGAACAAAAGGACATGGGACAAACTCCTCTTCACTTGTCAGTGTGAGGATTATCTATGAAGATGAAAGTCCTCTGAAGGAAATGAGTAAAATCATCAGCACTGGTGAATATAGAGAAGGCAAGAACATTCTCTCATGAAAATTTAGTTTTAAAGACCAAATGCCCAACATTCATCAAGGTTGATGTCACGCAATTAAGTACATAACATTTTAGTTGTTAACTGTATTGGCATACAGTGGTTATTTTCTGCTGCCTCAGCACTGTGGCATGGTTTTTATGCATCCTTCCCCCCACTTGCTTCTCTCTTTTCTTGGTACTTACAAATTGTTTTAAACTAACATATTTCATCAAGTATTTCCCCTGGAGGAGCTGAGGCAGTAGGGTTTGCAGTAGGGCTAGATGAAGAGAATACATTGCAACCAACAAGAGGCCATCTCAGGGCTTTGTCCTACCAGATATGCTCCTTCTCTATGGCTTAATTATCCACATAGAAAAGTTATCTTTTCTATATGAAAAAAAAAATCGCCTCATTCTGATTTATGATTGCTGTCTCTTTTCTACCACTATTCGCCTCAGCAAAGAACCTGTCTCCCTGATCTCAGTGGCCTCTGTATGTACTGGGGGCAGCAGGTCCCTGAAGCCATCCCATCTCCAGGCTGAGCCAGCCTCAGGCCCTCAGCCCCTCCCCTCAAGACGAGTGCTCCAGCCTCGGCTGTCTCGGGAGCTCTCTGCTGAATGCACTGTGGTTTATTGACAACCCTCATCTGCTCGGCAGCCCTCAACCCACTATTCCAGATATGGCCGAACAAATACCTAGGAAAAAGGAATAAGTGCTTCTCCCATTTTCTGGCTGTGTTCCTGCTGACGTAGCCCAGGGCGCTCTTATCCTTCATCCCTGCCAGGATCCTGCTGGCTCAGCCTCAACCGGGTGTGCCCAAGGACCACAGTCCCTGCTCCACAGAGCTGCTCCCCAGCCAGGCAATCCCAACCTGAGCAATTCCTGTTAAGCATTAGTCTCTCCCAGACACAGGGCAGGGCAGTGCCCTGACTGAATTTCAAGAGGTTTATTGTCAGTTCATTTCCCTTGTCTTGCTCCTTCTGAATGGCAGCCCTGCCCCTAAGTATACGAGCTGCATCTCCCTACATACCTCTCCCCTTCAGGTGGTTGCAAACTTGATGAGGATAATTCTGTCCTCTTTTCCAGACCCAGGTCAGAGACCCTGAGCAAGGCCCCTTGTAACCATTTACAAACACTTGTGTGTAACTTTTTTCCATCAATGTGTAATTAAAAGCTAAATGTGTTGCAAGTATTGCACAAAAAAACCCTTGAACAGTAAATCTGTCCACACACAATGTTTCCAGAAAACTTGTTGCAAGATGGTCTGAAGAAAATAATATTGGGCTGCCAAGATATTTTGTAAGGCCCCAGGAATTGATGGAGTCATTTTTCAAGTTATTTTAGCATTTTCATGTCCGACAAATCTGTGGGGCTGGTGAGAAGTGACTTAAACTTCACTTATCACTTAGCTCTAAAGTACCTCCAGAAACAAATATAGAGGAGTGTCATCATGCCCAAAACTGAATTGAAGACCTATATAATAAAAAGGATAACCAGTGTGTGTGAGAGGATATTGCTCAGGGAGAAAAAATTCACTTTGATCTAATTGCATTTCTGCTTATATTTGAGCCCAACTTTCTGATGCTGATGTGGACCTGACCTCAGAGACTGTTAGCAGAATATTTAATTGGAAAAAAAGCAGAATAGGACATTCTTTAAATTTAGAATATCTTTACACTACTAAAACACACACACACAAAGAGGCAAAATGCCAAAAATGTCATATTTAAAGCACAAAAGATGCAGAGCCAGAAATTCCCTGGCTTCGTTAGAAGTGTGAATATTGCTATGTAGTTTTTACTCTGAGTTTTGGCTCTGTTCTCACTTAGTTGTCATCTTTATTCATAAACTCAGAAATTCTGCTGAGTGTGTCAACCGTCTCTTTGCTGCTGCGGCCAAATGTGTTTTCTTCTGGTTTAGACTCTTCCTTGCAGATCCTCTCTCTGACAATTAGTTCTTGTTCATTTACTGGCTTGGTTTTGCTTAAAGGATGGAACAGGTAGCCTTGCGAAAGTAAAGAATTCTTCCTCTTAACTCTTCCGTAGTTCTGTATTTGCCATCTTGCCTGCACGATTAACAAGTTAACTGCTATGATAGTTTTTCTTTTTTAAGAGCTCCAGTGAGAATTTTGTGATTTTTTGCTACTATTCCCACGTGAGTGTCTGTCATCTTCAGTGCAGCTCTCTGGGTTTGTATTCCGTGGGGGGTGTGTTAGAGACACCTGGCTACCCTGAATGGCTCGGTCTGTACACATAACACAGCTCAGCTTCCAGCAGACAGTAGCGTCAGAAATGGAAGCAGCAGGCCTACATCAGCCCAGCACTAAGCCCAGGCTAATTAAGGGTGGTGAAGCTCACCACATTACCTAAATCTTTACAGCATCATAGGTCACACCTTGTTTTTCCCCCGTGGTATGGCTGCTTGCTGTCTGAGCAACGCTCTTGAGCATCTCTCCAGTGTGCCCCAATAATTGTATGTGACTGGGAATATCTTCATGACGGTTGTAATAATTTCCCATTCTTAAAGCCCCTTTTCTTTTGGCTCAAATGAGCCAGAGTAGTGTACTTAGGTAGGAGAAGAGAGACACACTGAAGCCATTTTCAAAAGCAAAACAAGAGCAGCTCTGTTATCTGTAGACCTGAACAGAAAAAGTGCTACACCTCTTTGGGAGAAAGGCACTACACAAAGAGTGGCAAAACTACCTTTGGAGATGCCATCACCACAAGCTGGTCATCTTGTACACTCTGTATACAAGCACAATGGCTGAACCCATAAAACTTTTAAAACCCGTCTGCAAAGACAGCTGATATGGCTGCCTTTGTTTTGATGCTCTGAAGACTGTCATTGAATGGGTGTTTTTGGCTTTTCATTTTTGTTTTTTTGTGAGCTACATTCCTCTGACAAAACAACTGTGGGCAGAATTAAGCTGGGGTGAACAGACGAGGAGAAAGAGAACCATTGATGGTGATATCCACCTGGGCAGAGGCAGCTCAAGGCCACAGCCCCTAGACAGGGCCCTGCTCTGAACACAACAGGTCCATCTCCTGAATCAGCCGCATGAGCTGATGAATGGTGAGCCTTCAGTATCCAAGTTCCTGTCAGTCCTGTTCCAGTCATTCCTCTATGTGGACTTTATATTTTACTATCATGAAATATTAAGTGATTAGCCTTAGCCAATGTCAATAATTTCTGGTTAAAGTGTATTTTTGCAGTTGTAGAGAAAAATGTAGCAGTATACAACCAAGTCATTTTTATTGTTTACCCAAGAAGGCGCAGCTTAGAGGCAAAATCTTGGTCCCAAGTTTATCTGTCTTTCCATATGAAGCATGAGTTGCCAAGAAGTCTTGTGATTTTTTGAAGCCAAAGACATGCCTGGTGTAGCTTTATATTGTTCTTTTAAGATAATGGAGCTAACATGATGCCTGCTAACCCAGGATAGAGCCCCCAGACTCAGTGGAGGACTTTACTAAAATTAGAAACACCAGGTATGTACACCAACTGATTTAGAACCATTTAGAACCATATTAGAAACACCAACTGATGTACCTCCAAGTTGCTTGTAAACAGGTGACAGATGTTAAGACGTTAATGATTTGCAGTCCAGATATCCACTGTGATGTCCAAGGGAGGATAGGAGGAGGACAAAACTGGAGTGTTCAATGTGTTTCTTGAAAAAAAATATTACTGAGGAAAGGATTCGGGGAAAAGTGCAAAAGTGAAAACATAGAAATGGCATAGGAATTTTGTGTCCATTGATGTGAGAGAAACTTATCTTTGAGAGGAGGCATTTAGCTTGCTTAGCACGTACAATGTTGCAGGGGCAGAAGCAGCCTCCGGTTTTAACTGATTATCACCTCTTTAAAAATGTTTAGAGTGAGCAGACACAGTACTTGCTTAAATACTGCATAAGATACCATTTATCAAAAAGAAATAGGTGCCTTTTGGCACCTGCTGTAATTGCTATGATGGAAATAGCAAGACATAACTATCAGAAGAAAGGGTGCCACATTTTTTAGCAGGTTACAGCTATTTTATGTATTTCTAATGGCCAATGAATAAATGATGTAACATACATTTTACATATCTGTGGAGTAATGAATTAGAGATTAAATCATACATAATGATTTTAGGTGCCAGATACATTTAATATACTGAAGGAAAAATTCATTCGATGTGAAGTATGAATATAATTACAAATATGTTGGAGAGTTTGTGGGAATACTTTCTATACCTGTAGAAAATTATTTGGCTCTAGCAGTAAATCCACCATAGTACATGAAGAGCAGACCCAGCTGTTTAGGTCACTTCTAAGCCTCCAGTCTTTAAAATCATGCGTTAATATTCTTTATTTAACTGTTCCTGACCCTCCTTGCTGCTATAGTCTTCAACGTGAGCCACTGCAAGACACATGAACACAGCTGAACATGTTCATAAATAAGTGGTAAGGAATTCAAAAATTAATAATAATGAACAAATTATATTACCTTCTTCCTGCAAAAGAACTCCCCTCTCTTAATCAGTTAAAAATGTGGTTCAAAGAGTAAAAAAAAATTATTTTTCTTTCAAACAAAATGTGTGATTTTTTTTTTTACTTACTGGAAGGAAATGAGATAATCTTTAAAAAATGGATTTTTAAAGTCATTTTTTGACTCTTAAGGAGAACGTGCATTGTCTGCCAGGCAGACGAGTCTCTCATCAAAGAATTTCAGATGTGATTTTTTTTTTCTTAATGTAATAAGACACTATGCATTTTGTCCTCAGTTCTCTGGAAGAGATCTCAAAGAAGCAATTAATATCAAACTGAATGACTGACCAACCATCTGCCAATTCCAGCACATTCAATACAACTGATGCTTTATTCAAATACAGAGTACAGACTCTGCCACCAGAAGAATTGATTTAGCTCAGATGGGAAGGGAAGAATAATATGTAATTATACATACAGTGAGACCTGCTCATATAAGACGTTGATGCAGTAAAATTGTTTTTCTGCTACAGTAAAGACGAAAAGATTAGAGGAAATTTTCAATATATTGCAACATGTAAGATTCAAGGTAAGTCATACTGAATCTTTGCTTGTCAAGAAGTTGTCTGGTGCAAGGGAGGAGCTGCCTCATTACAGAAGGTTTTGCTGTTTAAACCCACATATTCAGAGAGGTTAAAATGATTAAACACTCAAATCTGATTTATTTTGGTGGACTTGGGCAACATAATCTTCAGGCAACATTTAGCTCTCATGTTTTGACATCACAGAAGGCAGCTGCAGGGACAGGAAGCCATCCAACAAAGGGAGAGGAAATCCTGGGTTGTTTGGTTCAATAGAATATAAATGAAGAAGACATTATACTGAATAAGGAATCAAAGCTTGCAGAAGACATTTTGTGTCAGCTTCTGACCACTGATTTGGTGACAGCCTATAAATCAACTCCAAAGTCAGCTGCAAATCCATGTGAGGTTTCCTACAACCTCGGGAGGTCTGTGGGTCTGCACTACATTTTTCCTCAATTGATTGCTTAGCTGCAGAGGCACGTGTTAGAATTTTTGTCTGGAAACAAGGGGACAAAATCCTCACTTGTGTCAGCATTTCTGTATTTACACAGAAAGTGTCCTCAAGTCACTGTGCAGGATGTGAGGTGAAGTTAGAGGGAACGTGATTTCTCAAAGTAGGATTTTCATGGCTGGTTGTAAAGATCCTAAGTTCTGGTAGAAAAAAAAATCATAATAGTGATCAAAAATAAAAAGGATAGTTCAGAGAACACCTACTTTTTCCTTTCTTTTATTTAATTTTTCTCTGTTAAAATAATGCTGCTCTGCTACGTGACATGGACAGAAATCAAGAAGGGTCATATCAACCAGGATTATCTCTACAGCATGGAATTCCGAAAACAAAGGCACAAAGCACTCAGATTTTCACAGAAGTGAAAGTGCTAGCTTATGTATTCTTGAGACTCTTAGAACCTCTGCTTTGATATTGCACAGAGCCAGTCATTAAGAAGAAGAAGATTGTGAGTCACTGACAGCTCTAGTATATGAGTAAGTTGCAGCTTAGGACATTTACGAGTAGTTTGAAAACAGAATTTGCTTTTTGACCCAAATACTTGAGCCTTAGCATTAGATAGATACTTTCATTTTACACCTATTGATTCCTATGTGAAGCACCTATAGAAAACACACCATCTGTACAGTTCAGACATCATAGATAGTCAGTGCTTTCTCCTGAAAAATACTTCTAAGCTCACAAAATTCACAAAATGCATCCTCTGCCTTTAATAAAAATTGTAACTGATTAGCAGCGTGTGAAAATGATTGCTAACAATTAAGTCCCTGTTCATATAGCCAGGCACATTGTAAAGGCAGTATAGCAGGTTTCCTGTGGTTGCCTATAGAAAACTCATGCATTCATTCTTAATTGCATAGCAGTGCTTAAATCAGACTTTTGCCTGCTACACTTTGTATTTCACAGGTCAGTGAGGATTTTTCTGTTTATTTAAAATAAGAAAGATTAATTTGCGTTATTTTTCAATCTCATTGACTTAATTTGGTGTGAAGGAAGGAAACTTTCTGCTTCTAAGGAAACATTAACTGCTTTTTTGTAATCTGACACTCTTGCTGTATCTGCCATCTCTTAAAATATTGCTGCTGACATTTGTCACCCTAATGAGTGCAAGGAAATGAAATTTAGTGAACTTAAAATAATTCAGATTCTTTAGTAAAAATTATGCCTGTTGCTGTTTTTTGCCTCTGTTGGGGCAAAGTGTAGAAGACCTCTAGTCTAGAGCCTAACTTGTCTGCAGCCAAACTCGTCTCTTGTTAGAGGTTCTCACTCTATGCGTTCCATCAAGCTGCACCTCCAAGCTGCTCTGCAGATAATGACACCGTGGGAAAGTTGGTTGGAGTTCTTGGCATTAAAGTTTGCTAACCCTTGTGTGCAGCTGCCACAAAGAGAAGCTCTGTTTTGCCTTCCTGAGCACCTTCAGGGGCAGCTGTAGGCGCTGTGTTTAACGACCTTGCTACACTGGCAGAATGATGGCTTTGATGGCTGTTTACAGGTGCTGAGGTAGTTCTGCTTCCCTATATTTCTAGATGCTGTTTCCTTCTTCCTGTTGATGAGCATGTTTGCACAACAACATACAGCATCAGAAGGCCAAGCTTTAGCCCAGATGGCTGTTTTTTCAGGCTGCCTTGCACCGTTCTGTTGCGATATTGAGACCTGTCTTGACTGAAGGACAGCCCCTGTCCAAAACATTCCATAGCACTTTCATGCTGTCACCCCAGAAGGCCTTGCTGTCTTGGAGGCAAACAAGGACACAGGCCCAGCTTTTGGCTGCTTTCACTTATACTAAGAATTGAGTTAAAATGCAAACAGATTTCTCTGCACCAGTTTCTTTCCAGCAGTAGAGAGCTCTATGAAGACTTAATGATTTGGCTGCCTGCTGAGAGGTGTAATATATGCAACTATCTCCCAATAGATTTCTGCCCTAAAAGATACCTCCTCCATTTCATTCTTTTCATTGTTATGTCACCTAACATGAAAGTAAAAAAGGACAAATGTAATTTTTTAAAGCCATTTCTTACTGCAGATGTGAAGCTCTTAGTGGCCCTTGTAAGTTAATACGCATTGAAATACATAATCAGACCATCAGACCCTGAGTATCCCAGGAACAGATTGTGTATTGACTGCTAAGGGCTAATCTTCATTTAAGGTACTCTGATTGCAACTGAATCTAGTGAAAAGGTATGACTCTCAAACCCCCTGCTGCTTAAAATGTTCTGGTTTATTCCTGCTACTATACTTTTTTTATTTCTTCAAGATTGGGAAGATTAAAAGATGAATGAGATCTCAAAATTGAAAGACAACATGTAGCCTTATGGAAATTAGATTTTTATTTCTTCCTGATAGCACTAAAGTTAAAAATTATTAACCTTACATTCCAATTCTTTTCTTTGGGTTTCCGAATCTGTGTTATCTCTTATGAATCTTTTTTTAATAAAATATGAAAATCCTGTAACTCCTTCTTCTATAGTGATAGAGTCTCTCCTGTTGTCTCAAACTAAAATAATAAAAAATAGAAACCACGTTTACAAGATGAATGACTAAATACCTCTGTATTACAGCAAACAAAAATGCACTATATATTTCTTAACAATTGTGAGTTGGAAGATATAAATTTTTACTCTGAAAAAACCTCAAAATTTATGTTTTAAAAAGTATGGTCTTTAACAATGGTATTTGTTTTATAATTAACAATTGTATTTAAGCAACACTCTACTACTTCCTTTTATAGACTTTTTCTCAGAACGCATTCTTATACTAGTACTTCCCATGCTTTTAGGGTAGGTCTTTAAGTTGTTTTAATGTTTCGTAATCCCTTTTGAGTCCTTCTACTTTACTTTGTTCTCTAATTTTTAACTAAGTGTTTTAAATGGAACTTCCAAATATTTTTTATGCTTCTGCAAGGTTTTAATCAAAAGTTTTTGCCAAATGTCGTGACTAGCAGAATACTTTCAGTTGTCTCCCTGTTATTTTTCTTTGATAAATAAATTATTCACAAGAAGTAAAAATAGTGTCAATCTTGGGGCTGTCCTGTGCAGGGCCAGAAGCTGGACTTTGATGACCCTTGTAGGTCCCTTCCAACTCAGGATATTCTATGATTCTATGACAAAAAAGATGTTTCTTAGCTCTTTACAAAGATTTCTTTGTAGTTAATATTGCAGAAATGCAGAGAATGATTTGGGTGAACTTGATGATCCTGAATGTTCACTAACAAGGGAACATAAAGACCAGAATTGTTCCAATGGGTTATATGTAAAACGAATCTCCAGCTTACAGTGAGAAAATAATGGCAATACTATTTAATCACAAAAGGAAATACCACTGTAGGAAATGAGAAATCATGCAGACAAATGGTAAGGCAGTGCAGGAATGCTTTACTGTAATGGAATTATGAGGCTGAATACATTTTGAAATATTACTTTTTTATTTAATTAAATGTTGTGGTTACTGTTTCACAGTCAATACCCCAGAAAAGGCTGTATAGGCTGTATCTGTATATAATTTGAAAATGCAGATATTCACCACTTTTCAGGTTTGAAAACATGAAAAAAATATTCAAGTGTCTTCTAAAGAAATGGGTTTTCCCATAGTTACACACAAAGTTATCGTGGTAACTTGAATAACAAAATTAATAGTGATTAACAAATGTAGTACAACTTCTTCACTGGTTCAGACTCATTGTAAATTAAAAAAAAAAAAAAGGATGTAGCTTCCAGTGAAGTACAGTTGTGTGTTCAGTCTCTTCTGTATTTAGGTGAATAGCATCCAAGAAATTGAGAGACAAGAAAGGGCAAATACTTGCCTTTCAGTCTTACCTCAAAACCCCTAGTCTGAAACACAATCTGCTGCTCTAGAATCATTTTCAGGACTTCATGAAGTATTTGGCACCTGAGTAGCTTAGTTTGGATCATAATTTTCAGAGGTTTGTTGTTACACTTGTGAAAAGTAATGGCTGGATTCATTTATCTTGGAGGTCTTTTCCAACCTTAATGGTTCTATGATTCTATAAAAGATCCCGATTGACAGCTCTGTACAGTGAACTCTTCTGTTAATTTCTCCACAGAAAATATGCAGCAGCTGGTTTGAGGTCTCTGCACTTCAGAACCACCAGCCTGCAGAACGGCCTGCAGGAGTAGGAGGAAGAATCTCATTTCTCTGTCTGTACCACCACTGGGATTAAAGGTATGGATAGTCACCCTCGTGTAAAAGACTTCAGTATGCGTTAAAGGAGAGCAAAGTGCTGAAGCAAAAGGTACCAGAAATGATATATGCTTTAGCAAACCTGCTTTTTAAGTGAAAGCAATTTGGCTTCAGTGTGAACAGTAGTAAATTACAGCACAAGACCCTGCAAGAATGTTGTAGTTAGCAGAAAGGTATTTACACATGGATTTTTTAAAGCCCAAGGAATTCAGAGTTAAGATTCACAAGCCATCAAACACCTGAAAGTTTGAAAATTCATAGTTAGGGTCCACAAACTTACTTGACTTACTCCCACGGATGCAAGCTGCCTTCCCAAATTCTCTTTTATGACCATTGTAATAAATAATTTTTTTTGATCAAGCATTTTAAAAATACTTTAGGAAGTCAGCAAGTTTGAAAACACTGTACTTTACTTGCACAGAAAATTCAGGAAAGGATCAAATTATGTATGTGTTTGTGCTTTTGGTTGGCTCTTCCATGTCCCAGCACTGCTGATGAGTTAATATAGAACATCAGGATGGATTACTAGGAACTAATCACTAATAAATTCTGGATGTGTGAGTTTGACTAATTGAGTCATGATGTATCTTGCTTTTTTGTCATGTTTTTGACATGAGAAGGCAAAAACTCAGGAAGGATGGTGAGGGTTTTGTTTTGTCTCACAAATGCTGAAAATCTGCAAAAAAATTCTAAATCTAGAAAACCTTTGGATTCCTGGAAGGCACAGAATATTGTAATAATTATTAAATTCTCTTTTCTGAATAACCACAAGCTTAGAGGAAGTTATGTCTTAGCCCTTGCTTTGAAACTTAACTTGTGGCTGTGAGGGAATAGCGGGGCAAATTTAAGAATGAAAGTATTATTACTGATAACTATGAAATTTTTAGATGAGACATCATTAATATATGGTCTCAAGGAGTATATAGAAATGAAGAATCTATTATGTGTGTTGAAAACACAACTGTTATCATTGCATAAATATTTTATGCAGTTTATTTGTGAGCTTTTCAGTTCCAATACCTGTGTGTTGTTTGAGAGTTATTAAGCTTGTACCTTTTATACAAATCCCAAAGTAACAGAGGCACTGCAGAGTTCAGAGCAGAGCTTCCAGAAGCTTAACCAATGTCAGACTTCACTGTTGCCCTTTCCAGTCATGTGCATCCTGCTAACTTTGCTTCTAGATACAAGTCAAATATAGCTGTCTGTAGAAGTAATGCAGAAATACATCACCAGTGTTTGTTTTTAATTCTCCTTGTGATCTGGACAGCTTATGAACAAATTTGGAAGCCTAATTAAAATAATTCATTGAAAGCTGTCACTGGATTTGAACAGAGTGAAGAGGTAGTGACTTTTTTTTTTACTTAAAAACAAAGCAAGTTGGGAATCAGAGTGAAAAATAAAACCCTCTTTATTTGATGTCTCTCAGAGACTAAAATGAGCACACAGTGGAGATGTTTGGAGAAGTGTCAGTTTTTCCATTCTTCCTTCCTGTGTATTGCAAGCACTATTATAAGAGAACTACAGGTAATATTGGCTGTATGAAACAAACGGCTGACAGGTTTCCTGGCTAGCAGCAGAGAATCCCTGCACTGCTCTTGGCTGGTGAAGAAGACCAAAGTGTTTTTAGTAGCTAACAGAGATAGCACTGTTTTGATTTAGAATCAGCACAGAGTATGCCATTCCCCGCTTATCTACAACAAGCATCTGTTTTAAGATTACAGTACTTTCTATAGAGCTGCAAAAATGTGTTGACACATTGTAAATTAAAGGGAGATGGAGCTCACAGTATAATCACACAGGATACTGCTCCTGCTAAATCCAAAAGCAAAGCTTGCTGTGATTTCATACAGTTCAAGGATTCAGTCCCAGCTTCTGAAACAAATGCAGTGAAAAAACAAGGCAGAGAATATAAGGGCTCTGTAGTAGCCAAGTACTGAATCAAGTACTTAAGAACAGTCAGTCAACCTCTGACTTTGGCCAGCCAGCAGTCCTTAAGTGGTTTAAAGCCAACAGGTTTTCACCTCTTCTGAGGAAAAGGAAATGTGAATGTCAGTGTTCAGCTCTATAGCCTCCACAGTGAAGTGAAAGCAGGTAGATTATGATGCATTTTGTTTGGCTGTGAGAGAACTATACATACTATGATGTCCCACAATCACCAGCCTCTAGTGTTTTCTCACAGATGTGTCTGTGTACTCATACTTTACTTTTTCTGAAACTAGGATTTTTTATTTAATGTCATCAAAATAATATACGCAGAAACATGCGTACACACAATTTGCTGTATGCTGAGGAATAAAATCTTCAGTGTGTGTTGGGTGATACCCAAGATTAACACTCGTCTTCTACTGCAGTTATAAACACCAATTAAGGTTTTCCACTGTCTGATACTAGCTAGAATCTCCCATGTTTACCTTTCTATTGACATATTGCAATGCAATTTGTGTTTCTCTTGTGATACTGTAACAGAGTTAAGGCTTTGTATTGATTAAAAGTAATCTTGAGGAAAAAATTAATAGTTATTTTTTTCTTAAAACATCCGGTTAAATTTAATGGCAATTAGAAGCCTGGTATTTCATATGCATTATTCCTTTAGAAATATCCACTGTGTTATATTTCTCCGCTTCATCAGCTCTGTATTCTACATTTCTTTTCTTGTAACCTTGCATACCAAGTAGACAACTGGGAATGCAGGGAAAATTTCTCAGCGAAACGGTGTTCACTGCTTTTGGAGGGTTGTAGGGATGTTGGACAGATTTAGTAGTGCCTTTCAATCAATGCAGACATAATCTTCTTAGTGTGATCCAATTTGATTAGGTGCATTTGTATTCTTGTGTGATTTGAGAATCTGTAGAGATGCTTCTGTAGGAGGTAAAGGTAAGCAGTAATGTGCCCTTTGTGAAAAGCCCATATAATTTACATGGATTAGTTTAAATAGGAAGGTCCTATCAGATACTACATGTCAGCTGTAGTTTTTTACATAAATATTCATAGGACAGAGATAATAGAAAACTCCTATATTTTTCTTTCTTTAGTCTTTATGCCTAAAGATATGGAAAGTAAAATCCACAAAAAATTGCCTTGTAACCTTTTTCCAATCACAACTGAGTAACTTGTTCTCCTTCCAGCCAGGCCTCGACAAGCTCCCTGGTTATGCATTAGTTATCTCTTGAATTGAGTTTCATGTGAGCCTCAATACCCTCTTGTGGTCCTCCTCTTGTGACCGAGGGTCGTGATGGCTGGTGCAACTTGACGAGGAGAGCTGACAAAGCAGTACCTGCTGATAGCTTTGTAGGGTGCTGCTGAGCACCTCTCTGCCTCAGACACCAGTGTTACACCCGGGAATTCCCTTCACTTGTGATTCCCCTTTTGCTGGGAGAAAGTTGGAAGTAATGGCTGCTCTTCAGGTTTCCGTTTTCTGCTCTCCAGTGTGGCACATTTGGCTTTCTGTTGTGAAGAGTGAGTGAATGAATGAACACGAAGAGAGACAGATGTTGTCGGTGGTAGTCACAGGTGAATCGGTTTCCCTGGTGATCATGATACCAGCCATGGCTTCTGAAATGAAACACAAAATAAGTTTCCTTGTTATTTTCCTCTACAGCAAACAAGACATTTTTTCCTCCACGCTTGATAGGAACATAACTGAGAGAGATTAACATACTTATAGACTGAAATAACAAAAATTTCAGGGGAAAGAGTTATGAATAGCAGTCAGTTATTACTTTTTTGACTGAAAATTGACGTAAGAATGCACCTTGACTTTGTTAAGGCTTGTCAAATAGCAAATGCTATTACTGAGGCTGACAGAAATTTTTTGTGAGACTTGTGTATTCTGATAAAGCAGTAGAGATGTGAGGAAAGCAGACCATGTCTATCAGAAAGACAAAAGAAAAAGAGTGGGGGCCTTCCCACTGTTAAGTTCACAATGTTTAGTTCCTTGAGGCTTGTTTCGTATCAGTTTGGGGGTTCCACAGTCCTCCTAATGTGTCTGTCATGACTAATCTTATAATTTAAATTTTTAAGCCACTTAGGATATGGAATGACAAAGTCTTACAAAAGGATGACCAGTGATATATAAAACCCATCTTAATTACATTATTTGAATCAAAACCACTTGCATGTAAGCATTAGCTGGATAATACAGCAAATTGCTGCTCTCTGTAAGTGTTAAACCAACCCTAGGAAATCTTTCACTGTTATGAAATTTTGTGATTTATATTGGCTATTAAGAAATACTAAAAGTCTTCAACTATGCAGAAGTGCACTATAGCTCAAGGGGCTCTGGAGATGCTTGTATTGTGAAGTGATCCTTTATGAGAAAAGCTCTTCTTTACTTGACAGCTGCATTGTTCACCCTATGATATGCTTCCAAAATATTTCAAATTGTGGATTAGTTGCACTGTTTTAATTACTAAATACAGGCTTTTTTAATCAACAGTGCTTCTAATGCCTGAGGAATTTGCCAGATCCTCTGGTAAATGTTAAGTCTTTGTTAGTGAGAGGCATTTGAAGAATATCTCAGTAGTCTGAATGCTAAAGAAAATCCATACACAACAAAGATATATTTTCATTTTTCTAGTTCTAGATATGAAAAAAAATGCTGATATGCTATAAACTATGCAGCCTTCTACTATTTTTCTAACCCTTGGGGAATGCAGTGCAGAATGGACACTTGTTCAGTTACTAAAACTTCTTTTCAGCCTCACAAAGTCTTGGCTTCCCAGCTTGATGAAAACATTCTTAGGAGTTTATATATAGCACTGACTCTTTGAGCAGTATTGTTTGGTGGCAATAATAACATTATTGTTTTAGTTTCTCAAAAGCTCCCTTCACATCAGTAGTTGAATGGTAGCAGACTAAATGCCGCAGTACGATCCTATGTGTTCTATCATTTTCCTCTGTACCCACGATCATAGAAGATGCAGGTGTTGGTTTCTCTCACCAAATGTATATTATTGCATAGGTTTCTCTCACCAAATGTATATTATTGCATAATGTCCATGGGCAAAGAAGTATCACTGCATGAAATACACCTTCACAAAATGTGAATGCAGCTTCATGATTTGTGAAATAGAATGAGAACAGTGGTATTTGGAGCTAACTCCCAGCTGATATCAATTAAATCAGATTTGTTGAAGTATTTCTTTTATCATATGCCCCTGTGTAGTTTAAGGGAAACATTTTGGCACGGTACTTTTATCTTGGCTTGGAATTTGTCTGTCTAGGGAATTTGACAGCCTTTCAAGTTATATGAAGTCAATACAGAAGTTGAGTGCTTTTTTGCCCAGCCCATTTAGAAGTAGACGTTTTTTCACTGCAGTTTACACAATAGAATATTTGAAGTGCTTTTAAGGATTTTTTTTCTACTTCAAACATTAAGCTTGAACTTCCAGAGCACCTCTAGACCGATAAGAGAGTTCTTGACTTGCTCAAGCAATTTAGCTCCATATTTGCTTGGTATATCTTTGTGGTAACATAACACATTCAGGTAACAATAATTTATAAATCAGGAGATTTCTAGGTATATAATTTACTGTTCAGAACCCATTCTTGTGTAACTGCCATTTTGCTTACCCAGAGCTGTGAGAAAACCCCATTCTCCCAAACTCAGATGTAGCATAACCTCATGTAATTGAGACAGTCCCTTGTGGCACGTTATAATACAATGTAATAGGCCAGCTGGTAAAAGTGGAATAATGAAGAAACGTAAGTAACTGTTGATGTCAAGATAGGACTGATGTCAGTGTTGTGCTCTGGCCAAATCCCAAATTAGAGCAGAACACAGAGTCAGCTGAGATAGGTATGGTTTGAAGCAGCATTCAAAATGTTATTATCCCTTAGCAATGTGCAAAAAACTCACTAACTCACTAAATTTCAGAGGAACTGAGGATTATCAGCACGTCTGAAATAGGCCTCTTCCTAAAGAATAATTCACAGTGAAGTCAGAACGCATGAGAAAAAGCACTTTGCAGAAATCCCTCAGCAAGGACAGCAGTGCAATTTGCATCAGTCATAGCCATACTTACATGCATTAGTTAAAACTCAGGCTCTTGAGGGTGCAGGCACATTCATACAGCACTGCTTCAGAAATGTTTGGCCACATCATATCAGTAAAAAATTAGTTGCACTTGCTTGATTGTGCTCAAAGATACAGGATGTGCATTAGTTAAAAATCATTGCAAGATACTTATCACAATTGACCTCTTGGGAACAGAGCTATACTTGTATGTGCAGCTGGTCAAAACATTTTTACAAATGTTGACTTAAGCACAAAATATTGGAGTTTCTTGTTCAGAATATTCCTGAAAGAAGAAAGAGAGAGTTTATTATTTAGAAGAAGAAATATTCAAGAAAACTTTTAAAGAAAGAACCATGCTGTGTAACTATGCTCCACAAAATGCAGGTTTCTTCTGTTCGCCTGTGCTAGTCTCCCCTCACTCCCCTCACTGCCTATGCTAGTCTTCTAAGAGGGTAGCTTGAGGTTTGACATTTACATTTAGCATCAATCTTGCATTATGGAAAATTCTCTAAGAGGCTAGTAAGCTTCTCTCACATTGTTGAACAAGTTCAAAATTTGACCCATAATGTTTGAAATACTTTGAATATGAATGAGCCCAGGAATGTTACTCCGTGCTTAGAATTTTTTTCACTTTGTGTTAAACAGATACAAGACCTGTCTCTTTAACACTCATTTTGTTCAAACTACTGAAGGTTAGACGGTTTCTAATTTGGTACCAAATTGATCTTGTCAGTGGAAATAACCAAGTGCTTAACATGTTCAAATAGGCTCTAGCTGCCAGAGATAAGGCTTTGTAAGCATCGAAAAATTGAAACTCTCATTCAGCTATAAAGGACCAAAAGCACAACTTATTGAGATAAATATTTGCCACATCCCTCTGTTTCCAAATGGAATAAGATGGCCAGCAAAGGACAGAAATATCTTAAAATGGGATGTTGGAACAGATAAATTTTTCAGATGGAACAGACAAGTTAATGGTCAGGCACCCAAAGTTGCATTCTTGTGACCAAGGGGAAGGGAGAATACAAAGACCCCTCAGAGAAAAGAGCAGTCTCCAATTATTGGTTAGATTATAGCGAAAAAGGTTTTTAGATGCTCTGATTACTAGAATGGGGGAAGAAAATGAGAGTGTTGAAATTAGTATAGACCAAGTTCAAAAACTTTCATCTGATAATGTCGAGATGGTAAGGTTAGCTGGAAGATCCTAGCAAGCTCATGTTTCAATAGAAAATATCAATTTAGTTTATAGGAACAGATTATTCTCTTTGATTTACCAAAAATGTGTCGTTCCCTCAGCTCTGCAGTACGCAGGAACTTAGTGTGAACTCAGTGCGGACTCGGTGTCGTGTTCAGGGAGAAAACTGGCTTTCACCACAGTCAGTGTAATGCTGAACATGACATGCCTCTGTGCATGTGGGTCATAACCAAGTGAGCTGTTCTCAGTCAGTTCTGTAGAGGAGACAAGGGGAAAGTAGAAGAAGATGCCACCAAAGTACAAAATTATGAAGATGACCGTAAAGCATCTGTGTGTTCTTTTCTCTACCTGTCACACAAAATCCAAAAGATCTGAAAGTCTAAGAAAAGACTGAGATGGGAAGGGGAAGGAAGAAGGCAATGGCACATATATTTTAAAGAAAATTGAGACATTGAAGACAAGATAACTTGAGAAAACTCAATTTCAATTGATGTTGAAATCTTGATTTGCATTTTTTCATAGCCATCAATCAGTTGCATGGTCCTCCTTATTAGAGAGTTATAAAAGCCACTCAAGTTTATGATTTGAGGCAGAAAAGAATAAAGAAAGAAAACAAAAAGCTTCTCCCTCCTATTTTCATATGGCCCACATGTGACTTAGTGCAAATCCGCAATGAATACTGGTTTGAAGTACAGTGTGGTAGAGAAATGAACAAAATTAAATACAAGAATTCTCCAGTTGTAAAGACATGCCTTTAAAGGAAAATCACTCTACTTACACAAGTCATAACTTTTTCCGTGTAATTGAAGAAATATTTACCTACCTCAAAAGAATTTATGAATTGGATCCTGATTCTGGTTTTACAGTCACATAAATGGTAATTTTACCAATGAACATTTTGGCTGGTAAAAAGACAGATTAAAAAAGAGTCTTTTTTCAAAATAGAGGCTTTTGCAGGTGCAAAGCAGTAAGCATTAGTATTTCTTTAATAGAATTTGTAACCACATAAAACTGTAAATTGCTGCCCATTCCTCCAGATTCTCAAGCCACTATGAACAATGATGATACAAAGAAAAGCTGTTTTATTTTCTGTCATGTTTAGGCTGTTAGCTCCATTTGGAAATTAAAAAGAAATATAACATTAGTGTAGCTGTATTTTCACTGCCTTGACAGTAGTGTCTGAATTTGAAACAGAGTTTACCTAGAAATGCAATGCAAAGATATGAAAACAGAAGTTTGAATGTAAAGTAGGATTAATGTGTTGAAGTTCTGAGTTCTTTATCATCCTAGTTGATGTCAGAAGGTGTCTTCAAATGTCTGACTTGGACGTGCTTCCAAATGTCTGTCCATGTCTGGTAAATTAGAAAAAAATCATAATTCATCAAATCCTCAAACCTTAAGAGTCTAAACTACACATTCTTGTCCGTTTGCTGCTTCCTGTCTTTGCTGCAAACCTTTATCCTTCTGGTTTTTTGTCACCGGCCATGCTTGCTTTGCTGTACTTTTAGACACTTAGGATGGCATAAAACAAAGACAGCTGCTCTGTGGTTGGACTAGATAGTTGTGTGTCTTGAAATGGTTGGCTTCAGATATAAGGAAACATCGAATCAGAGAATGGTTGGGGTTAGAAAGGACCTTAAACGCCACCGAGTTCAAACCTCCCTGCCATGGGCAGGGACACCTTACACTAGACCAGATTGCTCAAAGTTCCATCCAGCCCGACCTTGAACACCTCCAGGAATGGAAAACTGGTCACTGCTATGCCTCAAAGATTACTTTTGCTGCTTTATGAATTAGTTTCTCCCTGATGTCTTGCATATTTCCTCTTCATGAAAAAGTTAAAAATTGAAATTTAAAATCTTTCCTCATCCCAGACTTTATGCTACTTGCAAAGGAGGAAACACAGTATCAGTAACCTTGCTGTTTTCAGTAAGGCTTTTGAGCAGATCCAAACAAAATCACATAGGTCTCAATATAAAAAGCTTTACAAGATTTCCAAGTCCCTCACAGTCCCAGAGCTAGAGGAAATTATTTGATAGCTTTACGTGTTATAAATTATTGTGAAGGATATTTACAAAAGTTCCTAACTTCTGATGTATTTAGGAGCACCAATCACGACCATAGTTCCCTTCCCTACATTTATCCCTTAAAATATAATCTGGTGCTACCAGACCATACTGTGTCGGCAGTTCTGTTGCAGTATGAGTACAAGCAGCTGTGCTGTAACTTCAAGGAGGCCAGGAATATGCTCCAAAAATGATCTTAATCAAGGAGTCCAAAATACAAATGAATATAGCAGCATCCCTTGCTCATATAAGCAGTCCAAATGCAGCTGATGGTTGCTTCACTTTTTGAGTTCTTAATCTCTTACACCAGTGCATTTGATTGGAGATGTGAAAGCTTTAGTACCTTTGAAACAGCTGCAGCTTATCATTACGTCAGAAGGCAAAAATATCCCACTCTAAATGTCTAATTCTGTTCAGTTAAAGTAAAATTGGTCCTGAGATTAGGGATTCTGGCTTTCAGGTTACTAAAAATAAAAAAAAAAAAAATTCTGATAAAGTTACATCAGCTATAAGTTTTTTACATTCAAAATAAACATATTTGAATGGCAGAAAGTGACACATTTCCTTTAAAAGGTTTTTCTGGAATTCACCTTCTGTTCACACAGTCTGCCACAGAGCATATACATCTCTTCCTGTTCATGCTCTCTGTGGTTTACATGTGCATTGGTAAAAATAGTATCTTAAACAGCTTTTTATTTGTGTACTGAACTCCATGTGGGACCATATGTACCGAATCGTAAATGAAGTAATGGCAAAGTTTGTATATGCTTTCCTCCTGCCTTTCTGTCTGTCTTATAAAGCAGCTCATTTTTACTCAGTTTTACATGGCCACCTTTAAAACCATCACATAAAAATCAGTTTTCTAAGAATTTACAAAATGCTAACCATTTGTAAAACCAGACACTAAGGATTCCCTAATTATACCTCTAATTAAAAAGAAATCTCTCTCCTGGAATTGTAAATAATTCATTTATATTATATGCCTGGGAAAAGTACACTCTCTTTTTTAGGGGAAAAGAGTCAGAATTTCCTCTAAATGTTACCAAGCCAAGGATAGAAAACACAATTAAAAATGACATTTTGATCATAATCCTCCTTTCTGATATGGTATGTAAAAGAAAAGATATATTTAGTAATGGATCATTTCACAGAAAGGCTTAAAATGTCAATGCTGCTCATATTTTCTACCTTTGCTCTGTGTGTGTAGATAAGCACTTGTTCCATTTGCCACCTACACACTGATAAAACTTTAAGCCCCCTTCTCCGGGTGAAAGGATAATCCAGTGGTTAGTCTGAAATTTGAATTTGATGAGCAGCTTTGCCATGAACCTTTATCTGGTCACCTGCCACAAATCCCTTATTGCCATATGCAAACAAAAGGCAGTAAATGTTGCAAGTTTAGCTATTTTCTGGTTGTGTCTGTCTTGTGCAGACTTACCAGGCCTTGTTGGGTTTGTGGGACACCTTTCCTAGAGAGAGAGCCACCTTTAAATGCAGGAACACTCAGACTGGGGAACCAGGCTAACTCAAGGATGAAGTAAATCACATAAAATGACTTGCACAGGGTCCTTTGCTCTACCTGCTTGATCCCCTATCATTCCACTGTGCATATTAGCAGGATTGACATCTGACTATGTTTCAGCATCTCATCTTCCTGACTATGCATGGCGCTGTCTGCTAGCTAGACCAGTCCTGAGATTTCAGCTGGAATGGGATAACTAGGTCTCTTTCTGGACAAAACTGGCAACTGCATAGGGTTCGAATAAAGATCATTCCACTGAGCAGAGGATCTTCTGGTATTGGTGTTCCAACCAGTCTGGTCGGTCATCCACTGTGATTCCAGAAAGCGTCACATGGGCACATGACCTCCTGCAACAGCACAGAAAGACTCAGAAAAGTTTTAAATGTATTTAAGGTGTCTCAACCCAAAAGAGGGACCGCAAGGGATCTGGAGGAGAGATGGAATATTTATCCCAGTGTTCCTAAAGCTGTGTCACATGACATAGGAGAGTTCATGACTATGATATTGGTCACCTGCAGGGATGTGGTGTGGCTTCATCTGTAGGAATTTAAAAACAGCACTGAAACTAAATGTGATCTGTACTAAGGTTCGAGGCAGAAAACTGCCGTACTGAGCACAGGGCAGACAATTATTATGCATGCAACAAGCCACAGGCTAGAAATGCCTTTGACAGAGGAAAAATGGAGCTGTGTGAGACAGCTGTGGAGCCAGGGTCTGCATTAAGCGGTTATGGAACTGACAGGCTGGTACTGGGTGTGGACAGGCAAAGCAGTGACAACACGGGTTACTCTGGACACCTTGGCTAAGGCAAAGGGCCCACCCATGGGTGGAAACCACAAAAATTAGAAACTTATATACTTCAGTTCCCCAGTAACAGAATGAATATTTCACCAGCGTTTGTGTTGTGAAGTGAATATTTCAGAGGCACTTGGACATTATTAAGAAGAGTTGTGTAAGGAAGAACTGGATATGTGGAGGATGACTGTTGGCTCTTGAGTCAGCGACATTTATACGTTCTGCTAAACCAGGAAGGATTTAAATAGCAACATAATGCCAGAGCCCCCACCCTGTTACTTTCTTCTCTTTGCTTTAGACCCAACAGCATCTGCTGCACTGCATCATCCTGCTAAACACATCAGAATAGTCGGGACAATACTTCTTTAAAAGCTGGTTGTCATTTCATACTAATTTCCTGACAGGAATGAAGCTAAATTGGTTAGAACATTTTTTTTTAAGGAACATCAGCATTTGGNAATACTTCTTTAAAAGCTGGTTGTCATTTCATACTAATTTCCTGACAGGAATGAAGCTAAATTGGTTAGAACATTTTTTTTTTAAGGAACATCAGCATTTGGCAAATAAGGATGCATAAAACTAATTGAATACACTCTACATTTCAGTAGAACAGGCTTGAATAGTTCCTGCACTAAATTACATATGTGGATCCCACTGTTTCATCTGAGATCATCTCAGCAGGGATGGCTATGGAAATGCAAATTTACACTGCTGCTGAGTCCTTGCAGATTTTACACTGTGTGTCAATGATTAACTTAAGGATCTTGGCATGGTTTGCATTCTTTCTTAACATTTAGCAATTCAAACATTCTTCTCTCCAAATTAGATAAAATTATTTAAATAATAATAGCATTTTTAATTATCTACTCTGGGCCTCTTTTTGCTTGCTGCAAGAAGTTCCACATTTCCCTATTTGTCTTTTGTGCAAGGTATGCGTACATCCATCACTTCATCTAAAATATGAAGGGGACTTTATGACAATGATCTTTGATAAAATGACAAAATCTTCATTTGTCTTATAATTTTCTAGTTTACCTGAACCATAGTCAACACTGGTGACAATTTTGATGTTTGCACAAAATCCTACAGTTATTCTGCCATCTATTGTTTTTACAAAGCTTCCTTCAAATTCACTGGAATCTCTGCCAGGGTAGTGACTGATGAAGCTTTCTCTTTATGGAGGTGTTAGATATCCTGTTAGACTGACTGATAGAGTTGTTAAAAGATAGCCAAGTTCTTGCCTGTGCAAGTTGTTTTCACATAGTCTCACACAGACTATCACAACCAGTCTGACTCCAAGTCTGTAACTATACAATATTGGCAAACTCTTTATTGCATTAACCCTTGTACTAAGGAAGAAGCAGCAAATGACCAAGACTGCCTTGGTAAAAGTTAGAAAAGAAGTTACATCTCCTAATAACATTGACTTGTTTTCCTCTATTAGAAAAAATCATCTTTTCTGTAAGCATCAAAAGAAAACTTACTTTCCTATGAATTTCTTTGGTCATTGATTTCACAGCCTAAGATGCGAGGTTTTGCTTAAGTCGTACCAACAGTGGAGTCACTTAGAGGGGCTTGTGATATTGCAGACTTTCTGGTATCCAATAAACACTGCACTTTTTTCCCTCTTGGGAGGCACTGATAGCCTGACTCTCCCCAGCCTTCACGGAACTGGTAGAACTTAATGTCCCTGAAACTGCCGTCGCTCTGCCACACTTGCTCAAGCATATTATTGGGAACTGAATGGACAGATAAGCACAGCACTTAACAAGTCACAGGAGGGTAGGTACCTTACTAACAAGTGTAGAAAACAGTGTTGCTTCCAGCTAGGCTGGTTAAACTCACATTTTGGGACACACCTGGTTATCAGGGGATGGCTAACTTTTCTCCAGTTTACAGTAAGACTCTGATATATGCCTCTCCATCTGCTGTAATTCAGTTGTGGAACAAATTTTAGGGTTTAAAAAAAAAAATCAGTCATTCTGAAATCAAATTGCACTTGGAAGAATTTTCAATATAAGCTGGTCTTTCTGGTATCTCTGCTCCTTAGCACAGTTTCTGAGACCAAAGATTTTTGGCAGTCACCGTGAAAGGGATAGAACACTTGTGTGGCATTGCTGAAGGTGCTTTTAGCTCGAAAGTAATGATATTCCTCGAAATGAGAGACTCGTGGGAAATGTGTTTGGAGGCCTAACTGGCTGGAAAGTGCTGCTCTGGTCTCCCTAGCTATGGTTGTGTTTTGCTGTAGGTCAACGAACAGGAGGAACTCTAGGACAGCAGAATTTCTAGAATTTCTAGCCTTCCCAAGAATAAAATGGGTTGGATATTCTCTGGTCAAACCATCCCTTTTTCTTTATCTTTTCTTTTTTTTTTTTTCTTTTTGTCAGAAAATGGTGACTCATCACATCTGGAATGTTTTCTGGAACTCTGTCAGTTTAGCTAACTGACAGAGAACGCTAAGAAGGTTTTCATCATTTCACGCTGTTTGCCTGGCAGGAGGTTGTAGAGCCCAGCAACAGCCACTTCTTCAGCACCACGGGAATTTCTATGGGTTTTTGTGGCTGTCAGGGTCTCTCACAGGCATTTGGATGCCAGAAACCCAAGGAGCTTTTGGTAGACTTGGAGTTTGGCCCACTGTTGTGCAGCTGAGAGCTCATGCTGGGAACCTCTCTCAGGGCTTTCATGCAGACGCTGTTGAAATTTCCCAGAAATGAACTGTCCCTTTTTTAATGAAAAAATAGCTGTTTATATCCATACGAGTACAGACACTTTGAGTGAAAAAGAGAGTCAACACCTGATGACCTGCATTTAAAGTTTAAAAAAAAACAAAACCCACCATAAATTCTCAAACTCCAGCACTTCATTCTGCCCAGAACAGTCTTCCTTTCATATTTGAGAGAAAGAAAGGTTTAGACATTGTTTTCTAGCTTTTGATGGTGGCTTATATAGAAAGCAGGACATTAGCCAAGTAAAAAGCCTACTCTTTGTGAAAACCCTGCTCTGGACACCTTTGCCAATGAGCTGGAATGCTGATTCCTGTACTTCTCATGTGCTGCCTCACTCATGGACTCTTGAGGCTTTGACTCCCTCTTGCTACCCTAGGAGCTGGGCATTAAGCAAGAGTCTGTCATGGTGTCCAGTTTTAGTGTCATTTTAACTATTTCAAAACAAAATATTTAGAAACTTCTCACTTTCACAGGAAACTCTTGAAATGTCTATATTTCTATTACAAAGAAGGGAAAAAAAACCCTCTAGAATTTCCTACAGAGAAGAAATATCAGGCCTTAATGTGATGTTCCCGGGAATATCCTTGCTAGAGGCTACAGCATTGTAGCCTCAGGAGCAATAGAAGCTGGATAAAATAGCTGGAGGCAACCTGAAGTGTCCATTTTCTGTGATGTCATTTTATTTATATCTAAGAACAGCAGAGTGTTAATGTTTTGACAGCCAAAATCACAATAAGCTCTAGCTCTGTTGAGTGTAGGGATGCAGACTTGCCTGCAAATCATGAGGGGTGTGAATTTTAAATGCCATCTTCTGTACTGCCAAACCTTACCCACATGTTGTGCTGCTCTCTCATTGGGATTTTTCTACCCTTGGCTCTATTAAGGAATATCATTGTTCTCAGAAATGGCAGAAAGTAATCCCTGCAACCCCCTCCCTAACATCCCATTGACACCTTTCCCTTCCATAATGACTTGGAATAATTAGAGCTTTTTAACAAATCTGTTTATCAGTGAGAGACACTATAGCCCTTCGATAGCCCTTGTTAGCAGGAGGATGTTGATTAGCCAATCACCTACAGATTCTTTCCTTTCTCAAATTTAGGAAACGATCCTGGTGAGATTAAAATTACATTGAATATGCTGTTTTCTAAAGAACCTTTTGCCTTCTGGCCCCATGGAAGAATTGCCTCTTTCACTGTGCAGTCAAATCTTGTCCTCTACACTTCCAAATTAGAATGAGTCATTTTTGCAGAGCACTGAATATTTGTCTGCTAGTGAGGCTGCAGGTGTTGGGTATTATTCCCAGAGTCCTCTTCACATTCCATGCTAGATGTTCTGTTCCCCAGCACTGCTCTTCCCTCTTTGCTTGTGAGACCAAAACATGCATTCAATTCTTGCTAGACCTTTGTTGCAGGGAATAACTGATCCTGGTCTTTTCCAGTAACTTCTAACACTAAAGGTGTCTGCATGCTCTTTTTGAAAGCAATCAAAAATCGAAGGGAGAGGCCGTTGTCTGTATTAGACCAGATGAAACACTTGGAGAACAGAAACAAGTCTTCATGCATGCAGACCTTTCTTCTGGCCTGAAGGAAAAGCAACAGACAGACCCGAACTATCCAGTATCGCTCATGTCTGCAAAAACACCACTAGTGTCATATTGTCATCCTGTCTGTAAAGATGTTAGAAAAACAGTAAATAGAAACCTGGGGAGGCGTACTTTAAATTTTAAGTGTTCTGCATGAGTAACAGTTCCCCAAACTGAAACAATTTTGTTTGGCATTTTTCCTAGATTTGTATTTGCACAAGTCTGACTCCAGAGTGAATACGATTGCTTAACAGAGTCACAAAATTATTTATCAGCTGGCATCTTTAAGATTGTCTACCTCTCTTTAGCCTGTTTTAAGTCTTCAGGCCATACTCCCTCAGCCCTGCAGTGCTTCATTTTCCTTCCAGCCTGAAGGCTGGTTCTCTGGTGTGTATTCATATGCATAATAATGTCTTTATGTCTATGAAATATCAGGACCAAGCATAACACTTTTCAGTTTGTAAATAAGAACAAAATTTATTCGGTAAGCAAGGAAGCAAGAATCCATGATTTAAAGAATGGATTAGAAAGAGTGGGTACAAAAAGCTGCTTTAAAACTGTATCCTGCATTAAAAGGAAAAGAGAGCCTGTCATTTACACACTGAAACTTACTTTTTTTTTTCCTCTCATGCAAGAAGTGGGCTCCAGCACATGGATCATACTAATTACATTTTAAACTCATCCGTCTTAAATCTCACCCTTTAATCTACAGGAATTATCTTAGTTCTCTCTGGTGACAGAGGAGCAGAGACAGGGACTAATTCAACCCAACTCTCTTAAGAGAGGATGAGTTGTTCTGTGCAACTGTCTCAGATGCAACTGTCTTCAAGGTAGCTAAAGCTGGCTGAGATGAGTTCTATTTCCCAAAATGAAACTCTAGATTTTTCCCCATCCCCTCATCCTGTTAATTGACATGTTTTTCTCAGAAAGAAAGGACTTGCCAAAAGAGAAAAAAAGGTGGATATAGAGTCAGTTGGCAGGACCCCTGCAGGATGATGCCTCTCTTCTAATCATATATATATATATATACATATATATATATACACACATATATATACATATATATATACATACATAAAAGCTCCAGTTATATTGTACAATCTATAAAGAGATTGTATATTTGGCAGAAATAAAATGTAAAGCATTTGTCCCTATATTCCAAAGGGCCCTAGGGCTGCAGTTATCAACACTTTTAACAGTTAAAGTGGTGTTCCAGGAGGTGCACTGTAAAGCAGAGCCAAACTCAATGACTATGCAATCCCATGTCTGTGGTGACTTTGATAAAGAAGGAAAAGTGGGGATCCTTGTTCCACAAGCAGGTTTGGATAGCTTAATCCTGGGAATCCTAGTGGTAAATGCAACATGGTTGGAGAAATTTAGAGTTGTATTAAAGCCTAGAGAGCATTCTCCATGGTGGTGGAACTAGTGGGACACAGGGAGGCTTGTATTTTGCAGAATCAATCCCTTATTTATTGTTCTAGCTAATAAAGAAAATGTTATGAGATAAACTTCATTTTCAAGACCAGTGAAATATGACCAGGACTGTTCACTTTGAGCGCAGTCTTTAAATTCCCAGAAGTATTTACCATGGTGTGGCCTGACCCCAAAATGAGTTGGGGAGCTGTTGTTCTTCAAACTGTGTGGAGACCCCCTGTGTAGAGTTCCTGTATGGTCTCTCCAATGTGGATCTCATTACCACCTATCCATGGGACTCTGCAAAAATGTTTCCAGGCAAAACAGAATGCTAACATTTATTGGAGCAAGATACAGTTTTGCAGATCCCATCAGAAGTCTCTTTCCTTCAACCTTTATCAGAACTGGGGACTGACTCATTTCAGTACGTGAGCAGAGTCTACTCTGCATCTCACAGGCATTTAACCACTTTCCAGGACCCTCACAACCCACAAAAGTAATTTCTGGGTAAACCCTAATCTAGATGCTTTGAAGAGGATGGGGGTTTTTCCCCAAAAAAACCATTGGTTATTCTACTCTACCTTTGTATTTCTCTTCCTTAGAAAAGTCTGTAACTTCAATATTTAAACTGAGGGTTTTAAGGATAAATTTACCTGAAGACCCTTCTACAGATACGAAGTCATTAGATTTTGTCCTTTGCTTCAGATTTTGCCAGGAAGCCACTTCTCCTTACAGTCATCTCCATTCAGGCAAAACCAAAAGTGTCACACAGGCATGTTCTGCAGCTGGATGAAGTGCTTGGACCAAATCTCATATTCAGTGATTACCTCATATCCCTCTGTTGACTTTAATGAATTTGATGTGCAAAGAAATGGAATTGATGGAAGGTCAACCTATGCTTTCAAGCCAAGACTACAGGCAAAAAAAATCCAAAGGACATTGATTTAATGTGTACTGATAAAGCAAATGTCTTGGTACCAAAAATAAGTAGTGTGCTTGAATGAGCAAGATTAATAGGTTTATGTGTGCATGGTTCATTACAAACAACTGCACCTGATACTGGCAAAGCATGACTTGTAGGAATAAGAAATCCAAATTCTGGTAAATAAACACCAATTTTGTTGCACTCAGTAATAGTGCAGCAAGCGCAAAGGAAGAAAAATGCTAATCCCTGAGATGTTCAACACTAGTCCTGCTAAATTTCAAGCACTCTGATCCCACAAAATAGACAAATGAACTTGGTTGCAAGTCTCTGAGTAGTCACATGAAATTATTAGCTCCATTACATTTCCTTCAAATGGATAACCATACCTAAACTTGGAGCTTCTTTACTGGCTGACACACTGCACCTAAGGGTCTACCCGTGGAGGTACTTAAGGACTTTCAGAATGCTGGTCACCTAATACAGGAAGGGAATATGCTCCTAATTCTGGGTCCTCACTCAAATGCCTGGATTTGGAGGGAAATAAAATCCAACTATTGCCTTTTCAGGAGGATATCGAAAGCCAACTACATGTCATCAAGAGGCCTCAAGGTGTCCAAAGTAGGTGTGGAAAGCACAATGACATATCACCAGTGTATGTGACGTGCCCTTGAAGTTTCTCATCCAGAAACACGATCTGTTTCTGAAGTGGGGAATGGTGCTGGGAAGCCAGGCTGCAAAGCTACATGGCTAAAAGAAGCAGTTAAACTGCTGTGTTGACTGAAAGGCATTTGGGAAAGAATGAAATAGGGATGCCTGAGTGTTAAGTGGGAAGTTTTACAATTTCAAGAGGAATGAAAATAGACTCTGTAAATCTCTCCACTGTGATGGCAACAAATGTAAGAGGAGGTCAGTTTTCTGGAAGATAGTAATTTGATAGTTGTTCTTGATCTGCATCGTCTCATTAGAACTTTACTTCCCCTTTACTTCCTGAAATGAGTGAAGTTAGTTTTTAAAATAGAAGATGGAAAAAAAAGCTCTGAAAATCTCATGTCACTTGGTTCTTTTCATTGGTAGATCTATTGTTCTATAATCAAACAGGAACAGAGGAAAAATCAAATGGAGAAGAGACTTTTGGAAGTATTCTGAATAAACTACTGCTCAAAAAAAAGCTAACGAAAAATTTCAGGATTTCTAACTTCAAAATCTTTGCTGGCAATGCCATAAACTGTGTTCTTTGATTTCGGTCACTGTGGTTAGTGTAGAAACTGAAGAAAGAGAGAGATTTTTAAAGCAACTCTTTGATTTTCCTGTATTTTTGCGCTCTTAGGTCTGCCTGGCTCCCACTGTAAATTGAGACCTCTCTAAAGTATGTTTTGTTAATGGGCCATGAGAAAGAAAATACAGATTTAGCATTCCCTACTCTGCCTGTGCCTTTTGTTCCCATTTTAGAGGACTGCCATTTCATAGGGAACTGAGTGAAGAGCAGTAATAGGGTCATTCCCACAACCTGTGCTGATGGGGGAGGCTCCTTTGCCTGGTCCCACAGTACCTTTCATGCTGAGAGATAAAATGTAAACCTTTCTTACATCTTTTGCCATACTCAACAAGATAATACAAAGGACCCATACATTTAGGTTTCAAATAACTCTGTTTGCTAATACACAAGGCCCAGATGCATACAAACCTCTGCTGTTTGGAGAGAGCTGGAATCCATCCACATCTGCTGAACTTCAAATTGGCACTTTGCACATCTCTCAGAAAACCAATAAGAGGAACATAAAGAAATGAGTTGTATGTTCCAGATCAGAATTTCCCTGTAATTAGAAATATTTCAAGTCCTCTTCTTCTATTTCAGTAATCTAAAGTGGAAAAACTCATCAAAAGCAAAAGGCAAGTGATTTTCAATCTTCATTTATCATTAGGAGCTCTGAGAGCATGACCATTAATTTTTCACCAAGTCTTTAATATCTTGTGATTTTTAACTCACTTTTGTATCTCGTTTTCAAATGATAGTGTTCAGTTCACTACTTAGGCATTGTTCTCAAACATGTTAATATAAACCATATCCATACAATATTGAAGGATCTGACTTAAATTAAATCTACAGAAGAAGGGATATTCAAAGTTCTCTGATTTTTGAGTGTATCATTCATCTTCATCTGTCAATGTTGCTCTGTACTGTAAGACTGTGCACCTGTCTTGTCCATTCTAAATTGCTTAGATATCCTTGAAAAGCCAAAAAAAAGATCAGAAGCAGTGAGCATTTTGTAATCAAATTCATGGATTTAAAAAAAGCTTTTAAATTCAGCTTTTAAAAAAAAGCAGAATTCATCTTTTGAAAAAAGCCGTCCTACTAATATAGAAGTCTCTGCGCAGTCACCACAGAAAATTGAGCATCATGTGTGAAAGGTTATGGAAATGATGTTCTCATTAGTTACGCAAGTGTTGATCAAAACTATTTTGACTTAATGGATGACTTTACTCCATGGATTTAAATGAAGGTGCAGCAAGGTCGAGCAGCTGCCCAACAAGAACTAGGTTCATCAAGTGTTAAGGGAGTCACTTTCACCAATTTTCCAGACTTTGCATTCTGCCATATCATTGCAGGGTGAGTAAAAATCTATAAGCAGCAGTAAATAATATAATAGAATATGAAAAAAGTAGGGGGAAGGTTAAGTGTAACCTTCCTGTGAGATGTTTTCCTGCTGTGTGTTGCCTTACCCTGCAGTTGGTTTGCCGCCCCAACAGTGTGTTGTAAGACACACTATTTCAGCACATCTGTCAATTCTCCAACCAGTGATTGCTTGATGAACTCTACACATGCAACCTGGCTTCCACGTACATCTAAGAAGGCACAATTGCATATGAACCTGAAATGTTGCTCATAGAGACTTTCAGTGGTATGGCACCTTCATAGACACAGTAAATCATCTGATATCTGTGCACCACTTGTGTAGGAATTGGCTTCTGAGAATACTTTCAGAGTTTCAGTGTTTACTAGAGTTTCAGTTCTAAAATTTATCCCTGATCAGAAGTAGGTTGTACAGTGTCTGCTACTTAGAGTAATTGTGCACTCTATGTGCTCTGGAGAACATTTGCATGGTTTTGGTGTAGTTTAGAAACAGACTGGCAAAACAAAATATAATCCAACATAACTCAACACTAGCAGCCTGGTTAAGTTTTAGAGCTTAAGTACTTATTCCACTTCTTAAAATGCAAATACTTGGCTCTCTTCACTATGCCTTCTCTCATGGAGAAATGCTATCATGCATAGGTCATGCTACCTCAGCTCACAGTTACAGGAGCATGATTGGATATCCATCAACAATATCTTTAAAAACTTGATGTCTCTTAAGATCACTTTTATATTAATGTCTAACAAATTATTATTTGTTATAGGGACTGTAATTATTAGAAATTTTATTGAGAGTTTTTTACTTTTTAGTTAATTTAAAGAGAAAGATAGAATTTTCTTGTTACTTTTGCAGCTGTAGCTCCATTGTTTTTAGTGTTCCAGGAGCCAGAGCAATTCAGATGATAATTGGACTTTTTTTCCATAAGTTCATCAGGAAGTTAATATAAAATTTCACTTCCATTTCCCTTATTCCCAAATAAGCTGTCATGAGAAAATACATTCAGAGCAACACCATTTGGTCATGGCATATCTTAGTATGCTTATATCTTCCAAAAGCTTGGAATTCAAGTGAAAAATAGTCAGTAACTGCAGGTGACTTTTTTTTACTATTCCCCAGTATGTCACTGTTCTGCCCTGGACACTGGTGAGTTTTTAATATTCTGGTCTGGACACCTGCAGCTATTCTCCCTGTTAACAACTTCCGAGACTCCAAACCCTCAGCAAGCACAAATGTCTGCCTGCAGAGCTGTGTCCTTGCTGCCCAGCTGGGGAAAGCTCTACTTGACTTTACCATCTGCCTCCCTCCAGTACTTCCAAGAACACCGTGCAGTGGGGTAGGGTGCTCTTCTGGGAAGAGTTAGCACAAAACACAAGGAACCTGAAAAGAATGAACTCACTCTGTGGTTGGGGGGAGTGTGTGTGCATGAAATTCAAAACAAATGTGTTACAGAATTAAGAGTGGTTTGCAGGGAGACCTCCTGTGTTAAGATTGTAAGCTGATCATGTTCTGCAAACAGAAAGAGATGAAAAATTAGTGTTGTGGGCCCTGCAAATTTGCAGTCACCTGGAACTTGGGCACATGTGAAGCTCCTGACACATAAGCAGCCACGTTGGAGTTGGTGCCCACAATTAAGCCTCTTCCTGAATTAGGATCTGATTAGGAATTACTGGGTTAGTTCTAATTCTTGCCACACAGGACTGCTTTTAATGCTTAATTAATGTTTAAAAGGTGCACTGAGATCTTCCAACATGTATGGCACTATTGAAGTGTTAAGCGTTGTTACAACTCACGCTTGCAAAAGCAGCTGAAGATGAATTTACTTTTTGTGACAGGCAGTAATGGCTCACTTGGAACAGTTACACATTCTATTGGGTAAATAACAGGAGTGTTACAAATTGTAGCAGTGTTGTGTTTACATAATAGACAGTAACCACTCCAGAGGTACCATAACAGTCAGCTTATAACAGGCATTTTGAAAATTATGTAAATACATCTATATGTGAGGAAGCAAGATGGCTGTAGGAGATAGAAAGCTGGCAGTTACTAGTAAATACCGCATGTTTTCAATGTTTTCAACACTCTAATCTTTTTATGCAAACATGTCCATCCAGTAACTTAACATAATAACAGAGCAGAAAAGGGGTTGAATTCCACAGGCTGTCATGAATGTATACACCAGTGCCCTTAGATGTGCCGTAGATGGACTAAACTGTGGTCTGCTGAGCCTGCGAGTCAGCCAGTGCTGCTAAAAGCTTTCAGGCATGTTTGTACCCCAGGACAAGTCCCTCCATCTCATCCTCCTTTTGGCTGCGTACCTTCACGTGAACTTCTGCCCACGCTTTAAGAAATGCAGCCACTTCATTTCTGCCAAGCACGTTGCCCGTCCTCCGACTTCACTGTGCATCAGGAAAGAAAGTCCTCCCAGCTTTTTTCTCTCTCTCTCTCTCTAGCAGTTACTTGTTTGCTTCTTGCCTTAATTTCTAATATTCTGGACAGAAAAGTTCTGGTGAGGAATGCTGCTTTATGAAACAGTACGAAACCGTGTCTTCCACATACCATAACCACGCTGTTAATGGTTGTACTCACTACGTGTGAGAAGAAATAACACTGTAGTATTAACTGTAAAAATGAAACCAAATTCTTGACTAGAGCTAATTTGTGGGTGTTTGTGAAACTCTTTTTCAACAAGTTTTGGAAGGGCATATTTTGATCAAAATAATTAATGTCACAAAAGGAAAAGAAGAGGGACCATATGAAAAAGGCTTAATTTTAATTGAAAAAAATGTAGTAGGTAAATCATTATACTACTATTTTTTCTCCAGAATATCCTGTCCAAAATGGTCATATCTATCTGTGTTATTCCATAGCTCTAATGATACACCTACTGTTATGTATTTCATGTCAAATATTTCCCCACAATTCTTCCACCATTTTAAGAAAAATACCTGTATCTCTCTCTTTGATTTCCTTGTCTGTTAAAAAAAAAAAATTCTCTAAAATTTTTAAGTATTAAAGATAAGCTAAGAACACTTTAAAACTTATTTTGGTATTGAAACTATTTTTAGCACCCTAAAATAACAAGCCTAAAGACAGGAAAATTTGTCAGCAATCCTGTGCGAATCCTGTGTTAATCCTGTGCTGCAATGGCTGTATGACAGTCCAGGAGACTTGTGTTCTCAGTAAGAATCGTACGCACTTTTCCATATTCATCTGGCATCTGTTTCTTTGTAAGTGTGTGCAATTTGAACCCCCACGATGTGTTTTCCTCTGGGGCAAGCCACATGAATTCCAGAAATCAAGCTGCCTTTTCGGATCTAAGCAGCACTCTGCAGGAACACAGCCTGGTGTTGTTGGGTCTCTTGGTGTGTGCCAACCTTTCAGCCAAGCTCCTGCTGTGGGGGCACAGCAAAAAGCCGTGTCACCTGTGGAAGAGTTCTCTGGTCCTCCTTGCCCTGGCTGACACAGAGAATGTGATTCCTCCCATTAGGTTATCTGAGGTGACACCTGAAGAGGAAGAAATCTGGTGGAGCTGGAGTAAGGCATTTTTGGAGGTGTAGTCCATGGACAAACTGGGATCAGTTTATCAATTTTTTTTTCTTTTTTTGGCAGTAAAAATGAAAAATTTTCTTAGGGAGATTGGACTGGGAAGTGCCTCGTTCTCCAAAAACTCTTGTGCATCCAGTTAATTCTTTAGCCATCTCCCTTTACCAGAGGATGAACCTAGACTGCAGCTTTAACACACTCTCGCAGTTTTAGTCTCAGGGTATGCTCTGTGCTCCCCCACCTCTGCTGTGCAGCTCTCAAGACTATTCCACTGCATCTGTAGCAGGAAGCCAGAAAAACTCTGGAACAAAATGGTCTGGGCACGGGTTTGGTGTCAAAGCTGAGCAAGCAGAGAAAATACGGCTTTCCATGTTCCTAACAAGGATTATTCAGATTTAGACTAAAACTAACTGCAGAAGTTTGATTTCTTTTTCAACCTATTGGCCTTCAGTAGTGTCTAGGAGCTAACAAAATGTCTATTATTACCTACTTCAGTTGCCCATTTTAAAATCTGATATAATACTTTGATCCAAATTTATCCATGATTTTTATAAAGATTTTTCTTCCTTGAGAATTCTATTACCAATCTACAAGTAATATGTCAGCGTTAGAGTAGGTGGCAGGTCTAGAGCTTTACAGTCAATTAGATGAAGCCCAGGGGAGGTGGGGAGTCAGGATTTCATTCTTATCTCCGTGTACAGCAACTGGGTTAAGATGAGGACATGCTCATAAGATTGATTTTCTTTTCCTGTAAATACAATGGAGGGATGAGTCTTTACAACTACAGAAAAACACACCCTGCCATAACAGGATCCCCACCCTGTCTCTGCTCAGTCCTTTCGAAAAAAGTCCTGTGCTGTGGGCAATACAGAGTAGTTTTAGATAAAGCAAACTGAAAGGTAAGGTGGGTGGGGGGCAGGGGTGTCCTCTGACTTGCGATGCTGTCCGGTCTAGTTTTCTAGGGAAATATCTAGGAACCACATCTCATCTTATCCCAGAAATTGCTAAAAGCTCCGTGTCTCATCAATATTCAGTCTAGCTGTGGGACTGGGACAGTTTCGCTTTTCATTTGGAATGGTTCTATCTCTTCTCAGAAACATGACTTTAACTGAAATGTGGTATTTACAGTATATCCTTTTCTCATTTATTTTGCAACATCAGCCATCGTTTAAAAAAAAAGAGATTTACAGGAAATATTAGGGGGAAAGGCAAAAGTACAAGAATTTCTGACAGCAAGACGCTGGCAAAGCGAGATACCCACAGACCAAAAAGGAAAAGAGACATTACCAAGCAAACCCAGCTGAAAGGGACTGACATTATTCTTTCTAAAGTTAAAATGTCATGGCAGTAGAAAGGAATGATATGTATAGCATGATATTTTAACTGGGCTGATTTATGATAAACTCACAAGAGTTGCACAGAAACAACCCCAGTGACAGATTAATTTTAATCAAGGTTAAAGTAGATCTCTCTTTTTCCCCTCTTTAACCTAAATGCATTTCATTAGCCTAAAGAGTGACTTTTGTTTTCTCTTTCTTAATCAAGCAGCAAGAGAAGTTGGATAGGGGAAAAAAAAAATCTAATTTATAAAGTAGTACAAGTTCCTAAAATTTGGATTTTGGACAACATATTTGGAAAATTAATTGGGGGACAAACTTCTAGAGTTTTTTTCTTGCAGGTCCTTTAAGGTCCAACTCACTAGTTCCAATTAAGCTGTAAGAAAAAACAGTTTCTCATGACCAGAGAGTCTCAATATCCAGTGAGGAGTGGGACTGACTAGTGCATATTGTCTAAACGCTTCCTCTGAATAACAAAAAACCCAATTTCTCTTTGTTCTCTTCCAAATGTCCTTTTTGTCATGGTGACTTGGTTGTAGCCCAAATTTTGCTTGTAGCATTTTTGGTTGGGAGTTTCAAAATGCTTAGGCAAGTCTAATACTTCTTGCTACTGCAATGCAGTGTTAACTGGGAATCGTAACAATTTTTATTAGCTTAAAAAATCTGGTCTTTTATTTTTCCATCGGTTATTAATTTCTTTTAAGAGATTTCATTTTTTGAGGTGTGAAAAAGGCAAACAGATTTTATAGGCTTTTTTTTTCCCCTGCAAAACCTGATTAAAAAACATCTTTCTGCGCAGAATACACTCAGCCTTTGACACTGTGGGTGCGGAACTCTTCTGAATCATGATGTAACAAGAGATAGATTTAGTACATAATTCACATTTTAGTATGGGACATATTTTTCTTTCCAAGCTACTTGGAAAGCTTCTTATGGCTTCTAATAATTTTGGTGGCAGCATTTTTCACCAAAAGAAATATATGCAGTACATGCATAGCTATATGTGCATGTGTATGTATATGTTAGAGGTCATGGTGCTTTATGCTATCTAAAGGAACTGATGTCTGCCTTGTAAAATCTAAAAAGAAGGTAAGTTAGCTCTTGTGACACCGAGGGGGAGTTGGCAGCTCAATAGCTAAGTACTTCCTTGCCTGCCAACCTGTACAAGGGCAGCAGGGCTGGTGTGCTATGAGACTGAGTAGGACCCTGTGGTGGTGCTCCTTAGTTCCTAAGGCATCTTCACCTTCATTCCCTTTACTTATTTCTGTGTTGAATATGACAATTTCAAGTTTGGATATGTTGTCATCTTCCTTTCAATTCTTAGAGGAATTTAAATAAGTGCCTTTTGAAGAAGCTCTTTGGCCTGGCTACAGGAATTGTTCCTTAGAGGAAGACAGCCAGTAAAATACCCTAGAAACAAAAGAAGAAAATGAGAAAAACAGCCCTGATGGGAATGATTTACAGGCAATCTTGGTGAGATTAGCACATGAATTAAAAACCAAGGCTACAAAAGGAGGCAATGCAGAATTGAGATACTGATCTCTCTGCAAGAGACATAGTCCCAGAATTTGGGTCAGCTCAACTGAGCAGCAATGAACAAACAAACAAGAGCCAACAGAGCTTACAATAGTTCAGATCATAAAAAACCTAAAATGATTCTGAAAGTCATATTAATACTAAGCCAACAGGAGAAACAACAAAACTTTTGAATAAGCTACAGCACACCTCATAAGAAAATTGCCTTGTGCACCGCTGAAGATCCAACATGAATACACATTATGTTATCAGATTTCCTTAGCACTAGCTGACCATGTCTTGGTATTTGGCAAACTACCTTACATACTGGGCCTTATATCTGTTGGGTTCTTTCTGGTAGTCAATACCTGTGTTTGCTTGCCATCCTCATCCCTTCCTGAGATACTTGGCCTCCAAATCCACTCAAGTTTGCTCTTACAAGGTGGTTTGCAGTCTTCCACTGATGTTTTTGGCTTTAATTTTTTATTTGGTCAAACTAAAATTTTTAAGAATAATGTGTCATTTATGACAAAATTTTAATTGGAAAATGTTTTTCAGTTCCAGCAACTTGTGATACTAGTATGAGAATAACATTGTTTCAGGCTAGGTTTCAGTACCTCCTATTTGAAAGAGATCACAGGTTTTCCAGATTTAAGACATGGTGACGGTTTTGGTTTCCTGATCTGTTAAAAGAATCTGAGAGTGGCATAGGACTAACAGGGAACTTACTTCAGGCCTCTTGGTGTAAACTGTGAACACGACTGAACTAATATTAACAAAATGCAGTCAAGTCATCCAAAGCAGTATTTGGCGCAGCACCATGATGGACATTTCTGAGCTACCTTTTTCTCTTCCAGATCTGGGCACCCTGCACTGCTGTTATACAGCAAACACATGACAAGTTCAGGCTTTGTAGATTCTGCCGAGGTCCAGGTCTGTTATGTTCCTGATCAGAGTTGTTTTCACACTAATAATCACCGCCCACTGGTTACTGCTGGAGCCAACTCTTGAGCAGTTCTAGTAGGTTGCCCAGGCCCTATTCATAATCACGTAGGCAAACGCTCCTTAGTTCAGTAAAAATAAAACTGATCCCCAATTTACAATCAGCACAGCCATTTCATATTTTAAGAACAGATTGTTCGGTGCAGCAAGTGCTATTTATGATGGAGGCATTTCCCACACTACTAGCCAGGATCTTTTAATTAGACCCCAGGGATTGTTGCTCCCTGGCCTGCTTTTCTAGCTCAAGGATATGGTGAAGTTCAGCCTGAGAAACCTATGTGGCACCTCACATTCATGGCAGACTTGAAAGCCTCACTTTCAGGGCCAAAACCTGCACTGTCCTCTGGTCAGTTCTGACTCTCAGCATGCTAGAGCTGGATCACAGTTGTGACGTAAGGCATAAAGGGACATAAAATCCAGCTTATTCTGGTTGGGTTGGAAGGGACCTTAAAGAACATCTGGCTCCAACCTGCCTGCCATGGGTAGGGAAATCTCTTCCGTGTAGTGGGAGAGAAAAACAGAAATGCATAAAAGTCAATTTAAAATTATTTTCTGCATGAAGCAGTTCTATAATATGCACCTAAAATACAGCATTGATAAGAAATCACAACATGGATTTCTTTTATATTCAGAGTGAAACTCATCACCATCCAGTAGTTGGAATTGCTAAATAACTGTGACTCCATGTTGGAAGTGGGTTGATATTACTTTAAAACAAAGGGAAAAGGATAAAAATCAGTGAAATATAGTGGTTTGGAAAGATTTTTCCTGAAAGAGAACTATACCTTTTAGGGTATTCCTGATCCAGTGAGACAAGTGTTAATTCTGCTGCTCTGATAAATGACCTTTTTTGCTGCTTCAGAGTCAAAGAGAGAGCTGCTTTCCAGAGTGAATGGAGCTGGGTGAATCACATGGTCTATGGCAAGCTCTGGAGTGCTTAGCAAATGAAGTCATCCAGACAGGATTAAACACAGTTATGTCTCCGTAGCAGAGCCTTGTTTATGGAAAATGAGTTTGGGCGATTGGCTTAGCCTAAGCACATACTGTTCTTTTTTACCTACGCAAATAAGACTTTCTTCCATTAAGTGGTCCTGTCCCAAGCAGAAAATGTTCCTGAGTTTGGTTCATAGAGATGCAGCTTGGGGGAAGGAGGCTGGCCTATCTGTTCCTCTGATTTCCCATAGCCTTGGCAAGCTCCTCAATATATGCAGCAGTCTCTTTGCTGGTTTTTTTTTTTTCCTAATGAAATCCTACACTTTTTGAGGTCCCTGTGTCTTTTCCAAATGAAGCTGCCAAGAAACACATGAAGCATATATCAGCTGCAATTAGAAAATGGTGGTTTAAAATTATGTTGGTGTTTTAAATCATAAATATTCCTATTCATATGCATCTAAAATGCAAAAATGCACCAGCTGTGAGGTTTTTCCTTTACTTCAGCTTATGAAAAACTCCAGGGGATCAGGAAATTTAGAGCACAAGAATGGTTTATTTTTATACCTATTTCCCTTGTCATTTCCTTTTCCCATTCCAGTCCCTCTGAGAGGAACCAATTAACTTGAGACATTTTCCACATTCATTAGTATCTTCATTTAAAAAAAAACCGGCAGGATTGTTTCAAGACTGGTATTTTGTGCCCAGTAAACTGTGATAACATTGCATGCCATAGTGTAGCTAACAGCAAAAGTGCTAAAGATGTAAAATCTGTGAATTAATAAACTGTTAAATTTTGCATCTGCACCTTTATCAAAATGGAACAGACACTATTACTAAACAGCAGGTTAACAAATAAAATGTACTTTAAAGAAGCAGGTTAGTGGCCATAAATTAAAAGGTGATCTTCAATGCTTTTGGAGGTAGTTGCTGAAAAAGAACCTGATTAGCAATTTGCAATAGAAGAACAAGGTGTTGTGACTTCAGCAAAGTGCTTTAAAGCTATCAGGCATATAAAGAGTCACCAAAATGTCACTTGGGCTACATGCCACAATCTGAGAGATGGGAGTGCCCCGTCTGGATGCTGTCTGGGGAGTCACGGACCCACAGAGCCTCTGCTGCCAGTACTGCTGCGTGTTTCCTCTTCTCCCTGTCCCTTCTCTCTTTCCTCCTGACGTTCAGCAACGCCACAGCCACCCTGTGGCCATGGTCACAACCAGCAGCAGAGGCAGGTGATGGGGAGAAGCACACTACATGGAGGGGAGAGGGAGACCTGGTGCCTTGACGTCTGTGGTCTTCTCACCCGATTTGGCTGGTTGGGGATATTGCTCTTGTCCCAGAAGGCCTCTTACATGCCTGCTTTGATTTGGGCTTGAGGCTTTGTTCCTTTGCTTCTCGGCCTCAATAGAAAAGCAGTAGGTCAGTAACACTGTAGGAGAGAGTTATTTGCTGTGTACATACAGTTCTCCATTGTTTATCACTGTATTTCTATGGGCATGCCATTTCTTTTTGCATACCACCACCTCATTGCATACCACTTTTTCATTGTTGTTATTTCTAGTGAATACACTAGCGAGTCCTTTTCCGCTGCTTTTTTTTTTTTTTTTTTGCTACTGAGGAAGCTGGAATTGGCTCAAGCTGTCCAGCCAAAATTGCGTAAAATATTCAGAAGTCCTCAGATTTCATAAGACCATGGTAGATGGTTCTTACAACCACTTTAATTCTTTGCTATGGAGATATAAAGTCCAGTGCCAATTTTTCCCATCCTTCAAAGATCTGTCAAATGCTGTAGGGTGAATATTAGGTGCTGAACAATAGTATACCTTGGAGCAACTCCAACAAATTTTCCTTTAAGGATTAGGAAAGCCCATGCATCAGCAACATTTCTTCATGATTCTCTCTGTATTCTTTGCTTCTTGTCATGCTAAGCAAGTTGTCATAAAGTTATCAGTTCTTGCTAGACTGACAGCAACCCTTCTCTGACCCATTTACCACAAAGCACTCTACAGTCTCTTGCAGTGACAGTTGCCCAGCACAGACACGTCTGACACTACTTTTTGGTGAAGTTCCAACAATTTGTTCTATAATTCCTAGCTGAATCTTTTTCCTTTTATTAGGGTTTTAAAGTTGCCAAACACAGCCAGCGTTTAAGACCTAGGGTTTGGGGCTGAAGTCAAATGCAATCAATTCTGAAAGCAACTAAGGTCTAGTTGCTGCTTGAATGAAGTGACTGGGTCTTTTGAGGTCCATTTCAACTATCAGAGACGGAAAGAAGAGGGAAGGAAATTTAAAGCATTTCTGTTGAAGCAAAAGTGTCAACTCAAATATAAAATGCAGGAACTTTTCATAATTTTTAATGTGATCTCCCCAAACCCATGGTAAGTTTGGAGAAGCTTTTTAGTTTAAAGTGTTTAGTTCCCAAGCTCCTGTTTCTTCAAGACCTCACTCAGAAAATTCAGTGTGCTGGTATGTGAAGGATTAAAGTTTTCCTGGCTAAATTATCAAGAAGTTTGCAGATGCATTCAGCAACTGCTTGCAAAATATTGTTCCTCTGGGGGAAAAAAGGACCCAATTTTAGGGAAAGGGCTTTGCATATGGTTGATACTCTGTAGGTTCAGACATAGAAATGAGAATTTTAAATGCAAAATTTAATATGGGAAATATAATAACTGTTTGAATTCTTGATAAACACTATACAACATCACAAACAGTACTGAATACAACTTCCACCTCTCACTCATATTTGCTGCAGTAATTTAGTATCTGTTATCATGTTGCTTAAAAGATTTCATTACACATAGAAGATAAACCTGAGCCAAACATCTCAAGCATCTTTCAGAGTCCATAAGCACAATATCTTATCATAGAAAGCTTTTCAGTGTCAGAGTGCTGCAAAAATCTCATGCTTAAGAATGTTATGTATAGGACAGTTCACCTCAGAATTATGTTTAGCTTTTTGAAATACTCTTTAAAACAACATTTTTCTGATTTTAATCAGCTTAATTCTTCAGTCTCCTGCACTCAAAAATACAGGAAACTAGAATTAGACAATGGATAAAAGAGCTCATAATAACTAAAACAACATTTCCTCCCATGAAGTTAGAGATCTGAACCTTGCAGGAATTTCAAAGTGCTACATATATTTTCTGTGCACTAAACTAAATATTTTTAAATACCATAAAGGCTTTTAAAAATAAACACCTTAGAGCACGATTCCTCCTAAAAATATTTTCAAGAGACACAATTTTGGTTTTGGTTTCTATATTGTTCAAAAGAAGAAAAGAAGTTCTGATGTAGTGGAAGCCAGAAAACAAAGCAAATGCTGTAGGGCTTCTGTAGAAAAGTAAATGAACAAACAAACAAGAACCACTGTAGACGAAGAGATACTGAACTATCAGATTGCAATGGCAGTGAAGGGAATCACAGACACCTCGTTAGGAAAGGGGAACTAGATGTAAAGCCAAGTCAAACCCACTATATAGAATAAAAAAGATAACCAAAGCATACACGTGCATTCTGTTGGCTTTACTTGTCACTGCCACACCTCTATGGATTTCAGTGGTTGATTAAGGATATAGGAGGTTTTGGCATTTTCACGTGTCATGTGCTGGCTTGGGAATACAAACTCCCTCCTTGACAACATACTGTACATGAAAGATGGATGCTTGCAAAAACAAATGCTGAGTGTCCTCAAGCCAAGCTTAGAGCTCTGCATTTCAGTGTTTTCCATGGAGTCAGTTGAACAGTACTCAGCCAGCTCTAGTCAATAGAGATATTTATTACTTTTCCACAGGTGAGATGGAGTGATAGAGCCAGAGCACTTTACAGGAAGAAAAGATTTCTAGTATTAGTGAATGTTTTCTAAACTGTTGAATAACAGCTGAAACTGTTCTCATGGTACAAGTGCCTTAGCAGTGAAAAGGTCAGCAAAAAATTTTACCCATTGATTAGTGACAGAGTAGCTGCAACTAAATTTTGTGAGCCTTTTGTCTCCTGAATTATGACTTCAATGATATGATCATTGATCCAGTTCCTACTGAAGTCAACAAGAATCTTTCCACTGACATTCAAGAGAAGCTGGTTATAAATAGACCTACACAGTCAGTAGTCTTCAGGCAAGTCTTCCTTGGCTTCAGATGTAGAAAAATGTAGCCCAATAAGGTTATAAATATTTCAGGATGGAGTTATATACTTGTACTGGCACAGTAGACAGTTTCTTTTTATCTGGACATAAAGAGCATTTCGGACAGCTTTTTGATATTAGTTGGTTAGAGCAGAGTTTTAAAATTCACTAAATACTGCTTTACAAGTGGCAGATGTATTCCTCATTGCTGTGGGTCAACAGTGGGAAAGTTTTGAGAGAGCTTGAAAGAATTTCTCACTTGCCATGTTGATGGATATTCATTGATTTGCTGCATGTTCTTGGGGGTTAGTTGTAACTTTAGATTTAAGCACTTTGGCACATCCATGAATCAGCAAAAACTCTGATGCAGCCTTTCTTGGAGTTATTGCAGGACTGAACTTGCATTGTGTGGATGATTGAATCAGAGAGGCCAAGCGTCCTCCTTGTGCCTGAGATGATCCTTTAGAGAGCCATTTTCCATGTTTGCTCAATTTCCCTGCAGAGATTAAATTTATGGAGCAAGGCTATTACTAGAACTAGTGAAGTGAGGGTGAAAGAACTTCACAGACCTTCACACACAGAAAATTGCTATGGGATTCAAGTTCTTCTGCACAAGAATGTGTTAGGAGTGGGCCAAGAACAAAGACGTGAACAGATCTCTGAAATCCTCAAAGAGACTGGAGGGAATTTAACTAAATGGACATTGAGCTACCTACATCTGAAAATAAACACACTGTATGGGTAAATAGAAGTATGTGCACAGTGGGGTTGGAAGGAAATTCAGTTTCCCCATTAGAAGATCTAGAAAAGTGTCATGCACTGTCTAAAGGTAATGAAGCAGACTGTATTTTCATCACTGCCTGATAACCCTGGCCATGCCAGTGTATGTCTATGTTTTAAGTCTGTGCATGTAAAAATGGACATTTTTTTCTATCTTTCTGCACCTTCACTTCAGTGGACAAATCTGGCAGGAGGTTATTGTCTTTACCTCTGCTTCTGCATGACCTCTTCTGAGAATAAACACTGTATGTGAAAGCTTTGCCCTGCAAATTTTTATAGCTCTACTGAAAATACTGTACACACACTTAAAAAGATGTCTTATCAGAATACAATAATGTGGAAGCCCTTTTAAAGCAAATTACGGTAGGAAAAATATATCCTTCCTTTCCTCACACAACATCAACACATACCATTATTACGTATCTGTTCCTGTCTTGAGTCCAGCCATGTGCACTGCTACATATTGAAACATCTGTACATTAGACAGTTACTTACTTTGAGCAGCTTCAAAAACTGCAAGCAAATTTTAAGCACATTCTGTGCTCCATCCTTATGGCCCAGTTCCTGTTATCCGTCAAGCCTGTTTTAAAATAGGACGCGTTTTCGGTACTGCAAAGTCAACAGTGCTGGAAAGTTGGCAGGTAGGCTTGTTTAAACAACATTCCCAAGTAGTCTCCTGGCAGGTGTTTCCAGAGTACTTTGAGCACAATTCTGTGGATGGGATATCTGCCAAAGTACATAGCAACAGGGAAAGAAGTGTTTTCCTTTTACCGCGGTTGGGACAGTGCAGTGTTTTAGATGCTGCGCTGTGCATCCATTTCAGGAGTTTATTTTGGCACCGAGTCAGAACAAAATACACAGCATCTTCCTGCCTGTTTAATGCAAGTGAGTTCCAGAATATCGACTGGTGGGTTATCTTCCTGGCAACGTGCCAGCCTCTGGCATGCCTCTTGCACCAATCTAGTCTTTCAGCTATATAGAACCCTTTCACCTTAGAACTCCTTTCTGTACACTGTCATGCTGCAAGGGTTTGTGCAAGTTCAGAGCAAATGTCCATTTCATAGCTGGCCAAAAATGCAAAATGGGAAGGGTGGATGGGGCAGGAGAGGGAGCAGAGAAGCCTTTCTACCTGGCATTGGTTTCTGTTACAACCAAGCCTAGCTTTGCTTAATTGAAACCTGTCCTTTAGATTTGAAAAACACACAACTGGTTTTATAATCCTCCTGGCAGCCTGTCCACTTCTCAGTATGTGTCCTGGACCTAAAATTACCCTCTATAATATCCCTGCAGAAATAGTCTCTCAGATATGTATACTCTTACCTACATACAAATGCTCTCTGACCTAAAATAGAAACAGGTATGTGGAACAGTAAACAGACATCAAAGGCAAAAGGAAACATTAACTGAGGGATATGCTGTTTTGAAATTTAAACTTTAATGCTATGCTGAAATAAGCCCTGTTCAAAGACATGGTCACAGCATGTTTGGTTGTTAAGCAAGTTCTTAGTAGTCTAACACCAGAGCTGCAGCTGCAGGTGACCTGCACTCATGCAGCCTTGGCACAGGCTATGGAGAGTGCTCTGTAACACAAAACTGGTTTCCAAAGGGCTTTAATCTCAAATCCAATTCTAGCTCTTGGTTATAAAGAAAAAAAAAAAAAAAGAAACTGGGTCAAACCAAAACACTTGCATTTTCCTGGATATGTAGACAGCTTAACGCAAAGTTTCAGATGTGGCTTATTCCAGTCACTTCAGACGCTTTCACCCTTGCAGCGACTGTGTCAGCACCCTTACTGCCAGTTATTTCACTTGAGCTCTTACTGCGCAGGTGTCACAACTCCACACTGCCTCTGTACTCACACCCGTACTCATCCCTGTACTCACCCATCCCGCTGGCTGTGTAATGAGCTAACACCTTCACCTCTCTCATCCGTAACTCCTGCAAGTTGGCATAGGGGCAGAAACCTCTAGTAAGTACCCTGTAAGCTACAGGAGACAGTATTGTGTGGTGGCAAATACTGTAGGAAGACAAACAGACTGGGTGGTAACTTTTTTCTCTTTTATTTTGTAAAAATCTTCATTTCCCTATTGAAATTGCCTGGCACAGAATTTTCAGGTTATTGGAGCAGGCTGCCATCAAATCCAGCTGGCCTGGCCACAAAATGTGTGGACTGGCAAGGGCTCTCCTCTGTCCTCTGTAACTGCCAACCTTCCTGTTTCACTGAGCCTGTCCTGTATCCAACCCAAAATTCACCTTGGCCTAAGCTAGAGGCAGGCTCTTCTCTAGGGGCTTGGCTTCTCCAGTGAGTTGTGCCTCCTCCTGTCTTCAAAACTGACTTCAAAGCTCTCCTCTTATCAGTATTTTATATGTGACTGTTTCCACTACTTTTCTTTCTCCTTTGCATATAAGGGGGAGTTAGAGAGCTTAGGCATATGCATATAGGCTCTGTGCAAACACAACGCAAGACACCTCATTGTCCAGGTGTGGAGGGTGGATGAGCAGGACAGCACATGGACAAAACTAAACACTCCAGGGTCACATGGTAGATCTGAGCAGCCCTGCCTTTGTTGCTCTGCACCATTGTGAGCATGTAGCAAACGAAAGTTTTCAGCAGAATTTATAAGAAAAACTGACCAAAACAAAGAACAAGTGATTACTTCAAGGGAGCCCAGCCCAGACAAGATACTTAAATACAGTATTGCAGGGGAGAATCTATGGAGTCTCCTTTCTAATAAGTCCTTAATAAATTGTTTTCCATTACTTTGTGTAATAAGAGTTTTAATTAATGAATCAAAGAAACACGAAACAAGGAAAATGTACAACAGATTCAGGGGTATCAGGTATTCTATTCCTAGTTTTGGAGTCTGACTTTCAAAATTACTTCTCAGTGGTACCCATTGATACTTCAGCAATACTGGGGCATTACAATCACACCAAGTGTCCTTTTCTCTTGCTCTGTAGATATAATGTAGCTATCTATCATTTCATATTCTCAGAGGGTGACATTTACTCTGATGCTAGCTCTCTCCACTGGAAAGAGAGTAATCCAAGAAAATAAATGGAAATGTTCAGAGTCTGGGTGAAGCAAAATTTGAGTGACTACCTCCAGAAATGTTTATAGCACTTGCCAGTCTATGCTGTTCAGATTAAAAATAGAGTGAATAATACTACTATGTCTTGTAAAAAAAAAAGGAAAAAATACACTATATTGAGATGTTACTGGAATCCTAAGCATTTCCAGGTGTTGTGGATCACTTACAATAGTTAGGATAGAAATTTTCCCAGCCTCTTTTTTCCTTTTTGTTTTGACTTTTTCATATGTTGTGGTGGATACTAGACTGACAAGCCTAGTGAATATTCATTTGTCTTGCCACAGACCATATATGCTCCTGATGATTGCGCTTTTCCATTCTGCGATCTATGATCATATTTCTTGTTGGACTTGATTTCTTTTTGTTGGAGCTGTCTACCTTCTCCAGATAATGGAGTGAGACTATCACCATTTTCCAATAAAAAAAATCCTAGTCCATTCAGGTTGCATAAAGCCACCATGGGCATCAATGTCAACACAGTCACTTTCAGTGATGATAATACTTTTTAGTGATTATCAAAGTAAGCTAGATGTAGTCTAGTAATCTAAACCCCTCAGATTAACTTTATAAATCCCATAAATCTCTGGATTCCTCAACCAGAAGTTAAGTCTCTTGCATCTGTCTGATAGTCAGGCTGATAGACCTGCCTATTCGAGTCAATAAGGAATTTTTACTTCCCTAATAACTGGAACTGGGCGCATGTTTTCAAACAACTTGCCTTTCATTTCTGGAGTTTGCTGAAAACTATTACTTTTAGCTAGTAAGTGCTCCTGTAGGGGAAGATGCATTATCGGTATAGTTTTTTAAGGAATATATTTAAACGTATGTGATCTCACAATTTGCATTAGTCAAACAGGCTCTTGAAAATGGAGATTTGGAAAATGAAACAGAAATGTTCAGAGCTTTTCTAAAACTTAGGGGACATTGACTGTCATTCTAACAGATAATTTTTGAAGGAGGAATGTTCCTGGACGTTTTCTTCCTTTATAGTTCTGGATGTAACTTTACTCCAGTGCTGGCAGAGCTTTCTCTAGTGTGGGCAAAGGTCTTGCATTCAAAATGGAATTTCTGTGAGTGTGGTTACAACATGCTTCCTCTAGAGAACCTGACAAAGAAAACACAGAAGAATGTGCTGAGTTATCAGTATGGGGGTTTTTTTTGCCAAGCACGCTAATGCCTGTCACCCTCTTTGAACGGTCACTTCTGAAATTTGTGGGAGTTTATCTGTACCACTGCCAAATTACCCACAGGAATTCAGTATTAAATCAACTTTGCAGAATGCGAAGAAATAACTTCTTTTCCTCTGTTGAGTGAAAGGTGCATAACAGTAATTCAGTGGACATCTTCCTGCAGAAAATAGAAAGCACTAAATAGCCTTAGAACAAGATGTTTTCTGAGTCTAGTTGAATGGCCACCAGGTTGTTGATTTATAGCCAGCTTTCAGACCCTTGTTTGTTTGGACCTGTGTCTAGGCACAGCTGCTAAATCAGCTTACCAGCACACCTCTGTGGAACAGATCCTCCATCTAGTATCTCTCAGCAGCATGTGCTGCTGTAGCATTCAGCTGCCAGAGACCCAAGTGCAAGTTCTGACACATCCCATTTCCTTTACTCACCTCAATAATTGAAATATTTCCAGTGCTCTACCCTTTGGATTTTATGGCCAATTCATAAAGGGGATAGACAATATCAGTTGGCTAATTAGTTTGTTCCACTGCAAGGAAGACAGATTAGGAAATCTCAGCCCACATAGGACAGCAATATGGAATAACAAAATTTAAACATAGGAAGAACAAGAAAGACAACTCACTTTCTAGCAAGGCAGGAGGACAAGGCTAGGCAGGCAAAAGAGATTCCAGTTTTTTTGGAGGGATGCTGTGGCCAGGACTCTTAGAAAAGGATTTTTGGTGAAGACAGTAAGAGAAGAGCATTTATGTGACATAGGTTGTTTTCTTACAGGCTGTTTTCTCCTGAACTTTGTCAATATGACCTCTCATTGTAACAGTTGTTATATACGGGTTCTGTTTTGTGACACCACCCAGTTCTAACTATTCCAGCCCTATTTTAACAGTAACTTTGGGGAAGGACCCAAGAATTTGATTCCCAAATCAAAACCTGAAATTATCTTCAGACTTCAATATGCAAATGAGAATTGCTAGACTTGAAATGACCACTCCCTGATAACATCTTAAACACCAGAGACAGACAAATGATTGCCAATATTTTCTTTGAGGAAAAATATTATGGCAATAATAGTTCAACCTTTCCTTTTTTTTTTTTACCTGTTGCTACTTCCATGTTAATTCTCAGGTTCTAAGTTACTGAACAGAAGTAGCTAATATATTTCCAATATATCCTTCTGCTCTACATTTTTTTTTCAGGAATATTTTCAGCAAATAAATTCACTAATAGCATTCTTAGAACCTATGGATTTTCAGCATATATTAGAGTTCATCTGCAGAAGATAAATTTTCAACTCATAAGCCCTAATTTTTAGACAAGATAATCTCAATCATATTTCAACATCTTAAAGAATTCCAGCTCAGCTCAAAATTATTGCCATGCCACTGAGTCCTTGTAACAGACCATTGCCATGGTATTAAACCAGTGCCAAGCAGAACGAAATTAGTTACTCCAAATAACCTCTACTTGCTATTCTGCCATAGAACAGGAAAATTACTCTGTGGTGAACGGATCCAAACCAGACTAACCCACAGCCTTAGAATTTTAAGTATTAATTTACCCAACTGTCTGCAAAAGATGCAGCCACTGAACTTTGAAAAGCATATACATTGGAAGAAACTTGGAAGGTGCTCACTGTTTTCAAAATTAATTTCCAAAATTTTCATTTCATTGAAGAATGTGATTTGTTGCAAGTTATTTACTGGTTCCATTAATGAGAGAAAGAGAGAGAAAAGAAAAGGAATTCTTACAACAGCTTCAAAATAGAAAATGGAGATAGTGCTGAATGTCTTAGACTACAGGGTAAAGAAGACATTTCAGTACACAGATCAGGCTTCAAATGGTGCAGAAAACTATGTAAGATGGAATTCATATCATAACACTTCAGTCATCTGGAAAGTAGATGTTTAATTTAGTAGCAGCCTCAGTATGCTCTGTAGCCAGATGCAACCTCATCCACCTCAGATGGGTTGAAAACTCCTCACCACTGATTACAGAGGAATCCTCAGTAACCAGCTCAATAGCTCAGACACCAACTTTCAGTAGGTTGATGTTAAGTGAGAGGAATCCTACTTAGAGGAGGGACAAAATTGCAGGTCAAACTTTATTGTGTGCAGTTTGCATTTTGTCGCAAGGGCCTCTGGTTGATGAGGGACAAATGTATTCATGACATGATTGTCCTGCCCCTGGAGTGGCTCTTGCTCTGAGAAGCACAACAGCCCTGGGGCTGGCAGCACTGGGAAAGAGCAGCTCCAGGAACAATGGGCTAGCAGCTGAGCTGTGCACAAATGAGGAAAGGAAGCCATTTGTCATCTCTAGGCCTTAATGGAGAGCCGCTTCCTAGTAATTAGAGAAACACAGAAACTGAAAAAAAGAAAACAAGAAACTTACGTAATATGATCTCAGAGCTGGCTGATTTGCTAATGTAAAACACAGGGTGGAAAAAAAAGGGCTGATAATGTGGAACAGTAGGGCATGACTGCTGATCTCATAGAAAAAACATGCGGAAAATACTATTCAAAACACTGGCAAAATGACTTCATGTGAAAGGCAGATTTCTTCTCTTCCAGTGGGCAGAATGTTCCAAAGGAACCTGCATGCATCTGCATGTGTGCTTTTTCCATCAAGAGGCGTGCAGAAGGCCTGGGTATCGCCGAGTCAAACGGACAGTGTTTGGTTCACACAATGTGTGTACCTTTGTCCGAGATTAGGGAACTGTTAGATTGTATCTGAGACTTTTCCTGCTTGAGCCCTGGCTGTAAGGCTGCAGCATTTTCTGAGGTTTCAACAGTTTGGGGAGCAAAAGAAAGTTCCTTTCCAGATACAGTCCCTCACCTCTAGCTCTCTAGACTCAAATGGTAAGAAAAGCAGAATTAGCAGCAGACCCTGCCCAGCCGCTGCTTTTTAAAACTGGAGTCTGGAGCATGGGCTAATGACCCAAGACATTCCCTACTACTTTCATTTAGTAGACATATACACTTTTATTATTTTCTCAGTAGTTATGAATGACTGAAGAAATAGGCATTTGTTCATGTAGAACAAAAAAACCCTTCATGACACCATAAAAAAATGACAATTTATAAGACAAAACTCCTCTTTCACATACTGCAAAAAATACTTAACAGTGACTGCTTTAGGAAGATATAGTTTATTGCATTAAGGATAGATGTCCAGTATTTTGCCTAAACTGTGGTGTTCAAAATCATTAGTATCTATTAAAATTTTAGGAGGAATTTCTCTAAGTGCTTGTGAATTCTGACTCTACTATTACATACTCAAGCATACGCTTTTGCTTTTATTGGCAGGAAAAGGAGTTTGACAGGGGCTGATCAGAGACTTGAGAAACAAAGTTGTTGGCCTCTGTTTCTCATGGAGTTTTTCCTTCTGTCACAGAATCTATAATAAATCTGGACACTGAATGAGATTCCACACATGCTGAGAAATGAACAGTTAATTGAAAGAGACCCCAGATGTCCCTTGGAAGGTGAGCATGGTCCTCTCCTGAACAGGCATCTCTTCATCACTTCCCTGGGGGTAATTGTGCCATATCAGCACTACTTGTATGACCACAGTCTCTGTCACACCCTTCCTTCCAGGCAAACCTATATTTCCTACCCACGTCTTTTTGGAAACCTCTGAGTGAAGACGAAACTGAAGTTTTAACCCTTGTCCAATTAAAAAAAATAAAAGCTGTCAGATCGCTTACTTTGGGTACTAGGTGCTTGTTTGGGCACTGGTGTATTATTTTGTCTTTAGTTACCAGCTTCTCTAACAACTGGTGCTATGACACAGAGGCACCTTCTAATTCCTTGACAAGTGCAGTGGCAAAATGAATTATTTTATTGCCCATAACTGTTACATGCACTGTCTTGCCTTGGTGATGTTATCATCTGGATTAAATGAGTCTGCTTCAGGTAAAATCTACTAGAAGCGTCCCATGTTAGGCAACAGTATTTTTGTTAGGTCAGGCACTGAGCTCACTCAGATGTAGCTTACATTGGCTTTGGGTTATTTTTAAAGAGCTCTGCAGATGCCATGGCAACTGACCCCGGCTAAGGGAGGCAGGCAGGGCATTACTAAATGAGACTTTGAGGTTTTCAGTACAGTTCACTGGAGAATAACCTGACATCCATATATATGTGGCACTCAATCAGGTTTTTAAAGTATTTTATTCATTAAGAAAATATTTTTGCCTAATTTCTGACCTGAGGCAAAACAGCCTTGGCATTTGCAAAGGCTCTAAAGATTGTTAATATTTGACTATTCCCTCTAACTTCAGCAAACTCAGTATCGAACATCATAAAGGATATGGAGTGTAACAGGCGTTTGTCCTTCTGTTATTCATGTAGGAAACATACATTATTCTGAGTCATTGCATTTACCAAGAATAGATCTAAGAGCTGCAATAGTCCACAACAGAGGTCAGCAAGAAAGATAGGCTACGTGACCTAGAGGTAGGAGCAACATCACAAAAGAGAGATCTGTAAAAGGCAACACGTCCCTGCTTCTGTTTAAATTTAAACAGTACTAGAAACCATTGTCTCATAAAGAATTGAAATGCCATCGGTAAAACATTCTCCCTTGGAGATGCAACATGTCCTGGATTCTGGTGATTTTTTACTAGTCAGGTTTTAATCTCTATTTCAGGTGAAGAAAATTGCACCCTGATGCAACCCTTTCAGGTAGGCTGCTGCCTCCTGACATAGAGCACTGGGCAAACACTATATTACCTAGATAAGGTGAGTTTTGTATCTAAATTGTGCCCCACATTTTCTTCTAAGAAAATGTTCTTCACTCTCTCTCTCTCTTTATTTTTCAAACAGCTGAAAATATGAGATGTACCTTAATATAGGGCTGAAATCTTAATCCCAGTTTTATGAGGTCTATTAAACTGATATGTATTGTGCAATGTGGGAATTAATCCCAGGTGGCCTCCAGAAAAGCCTGGTGTCTCTAGTTCTCAAGTGTTTGTCTCCTATTCATGTGATCTGTGTGTTTTCCAGTGTGCACAGTGTATTCTGTATTACAATTTAATGAGATAAAGACAAGTGGAATGTGCACACTTAATCAGTTCAGATGATAGTATTTCCTAACCCATATCACCAAGAAAGGCTCACAGCTGTTCGGGCTCATTCCAGTGAGTAATAGCTTTCAAAGAAAAACGAACCATAAGAAATAGTAGAAATCAAAATGTAATTAGAGTCAGCTAGTAATCATTCTGTCTTAATTACAGCACTGCAATTGTCCTTACTTCAGAGAGAGGACTCCTGAGAGAATTTTGCCCACTGGATTGTTTAGAGGTAAAAATGGATAGCCTGTAAATCCTTTCATCCATTTTCTCTCTTGTGTGGTTTCTTCCTTTATCCTAAACACTGTCAGGTTCATGTACTTTTAATTTCATTGTCTGGGAACATATTAGCTGTGTTATGGAAATGACAAAGAGAAACTGTGTGGTTCTGAAAGCTTGTGGAAGAACTGGGCAAAGTTTTAAGAGATCATTCTCTGCATTGTTGCAGAAACTAGTGCTTTATCATTTTCAAGGGAAATTGTTTAAAAAGTACTTGAGACCACGTTTATGAAGCGGGGTGTATTACTTCATGTATTTTGAACTTGAAACATTTTACATGTTTCTCCAAATTAGACCTAGCTCCCTCTTTGCTTCTCAGACTTCATATCCCTTTTCCAGGACGTGTTTCTCTAGTGCCTGTTTTTGTCCTGTTTAGCTTGTCCACATTCTGAACAAAATTCTTCTTCTTTTTCCCCTTTTCATCTTCTCTATACTTATCTTGTCTTTCCTGTCTTATAATGAGCTGTTTAATCCCATAGCTTTTCTAGAAGAGAATGTTGAGAGCGTACTCTGATCGTCCTTCCATCTCAGCTGTCTCTCTGCTCACCAGAACCCTTCTGCTTCTTCATTTGATGGTGAGGGGGCGATTCACTCACCTAAACATATGTGTCCAGAGACATTTCAGTGCTGTAGGGTATTCCTTAAGGCCTTCTGCTGTCTGTCTTGAAATCCTTCAAAGGGCCTGTGTCATTTGAGGCTGTCTTGGCTATGTTTAGGTAACTGAATGGTTTTCTTTTAGCCCCTATTCCTCTACTCTGGCAAAACAACTTGTTCCCTGTGACAAATACACAGCCTGCAGGCACAAGACAACCTGTCAAATGTCTCCTCTCTGGCATATATATTTCCTGGAAAGCTCCAGCTGTTGTTCCCCTTGAAAATTTTTTGCACAGTAGCAACTTCTAATACTGAAAGGGTTCTAGAAAAATGAGTAAGTCACTCTGTCACATCTAGGTTTATCCCTTGATGAACCATATTTACCATCAGGATATTGAGGAAAGACAGACAAATTATCACCCATACTTGAATCCACACTCTGATTTATCTCACTATATGCTTTCAGAGGAGGCTTGACAGACGGAAAAGCATTCAGGATTATATCCCACTTGTAGCACTAAATCCTGATTTCTCAGATTGTGATTTTCCCTTCCCAGTCTCTGACAGCCCTGTTTCGGTTTACATTTCCCACATGAATTTCTGTGAAAATGCAGCCCATTCAGGAGTTTTGGGTGCAAATCTGAAACACTGAACAAGCACAACACAGGGTTGGAGTCTGATACGTTTTTTATTGTCCCATACCATAACTCCCTACAGAGCCCAGAGAGTGACTGTGAAGCTCAACAGTACTTCATGTAAATAGGGCTTTGAAAATGGTGGCAATAGCTTAATTCTACACCCACTAACATCTTGCAAAACCCCAATGAACTCCACATAATTATTCCATGAATTCAGCTAAATATTTGACCTTGCATGTCAGATGATGAAACAAATTACGGAAAATGCAATGTTTTTCTAAGAAGTTAATCCAGTGTAACTGTAGAATGTGTATTGTCAGTCTAGAATATGTCATTCTGGGTTTTTCTTACATGTGCAAGTATTACTGGAAGGAGTCTAAAGAATTGATCCCTGGGAACCCTTTTTTATGGGAAAAAAAAAAGCCAGAAAACACAAGTTTTCTGAGAGGATTGAATGGTGCTTCTTAAAGACATTTTTAACTGAGGTGGGAAAGCATCCATCTGAAAGTCAGTCCTTTGGCCAAGTTTTGTATCTCCTCCTCAATGCCTTTGTAATGACAGGCTGGGAAATCTGTGGACAGTCGTTACCAGCAGTACAGACTTGCCATCCTGCTTTCAGACACAGTTAACAATTTGATGTAAGTTAAGACAATGAACATTGACAGGTATTTAATATTGTTAGCCAGATATGTACACTTAGCCAGGTGCATAGTATTGTTCTTGTACTTGTGTGTGTGACAGGATTCCCTGTTGGTCTCTCTGGCCACTACCTTCTTCCCTGAAGACTGACTGAAGAGAAGTAACATTTTTAGGTCATGGTCTTATCTCGTCAGGTAGTAGCGCAAGAGGGTAGAAAACAAACACTTGGCTGTGGAGACAAGCAATCATGCTTCCTTCTAGGTTTCTGTCTCTTTTTTTCCATTTTTTAAATGTAATTGTGAATCACTATTTTGTGAAGCATTGTCAATGCCTGTGGGACATATTTGTGCTAAAGAGTCTGGGAGCTTGGCTCTTTTAAATTGTGATAACACAGGGCAAACATGAGAAAGCAGAAATTACTTTTTTTTAACATAACAGCCTACTGTTAGGGACCTAGACAAACTTGAGAAGTGGGGCCATAGGAATCTCACGAGGTTTAACAAAACCAAGAGTAAGGTTCTGCGCCTGGGTTGGGACAACCCCAGTTACCAACACAGGCTGGGAGATGAACAGATGGAGAGCAGCCCTGTTGAGAAGGACCTGGGGGTGCTGGTGGGTGAGAGACTGGACACAACCCAGGAATGTGCACTCACAGCCCAGAAAGCCAAATGTGTCCTGGGCTGCATCAACAGAAGTGTGACCAGCAGGGCAAGGGAGGGGATTCTGCTCCTCTGCTCCTCTCTGGTGAGACCCCACCTGCAGTGCTGCATCCAGCTCTGGGATCACGAGCACAGGAAGGACATTGACCCATTGGAGCAAGTCCAGAGGAGGGCCACTGAGATGATTAGATTAGATAGNGATTAGATAGATGGAGCACCTCTTCTATGAGGAAAGGTTGAGAGACTTGGATTTGTTCATCCTGGAGAAGAGAAAGTTTCGGGGTGACCTAATTGAGATCTTCCAGTACTTGAAGGGAGCCTACAAGAAAGCCTGAAGAGAGAGTATTTACAAGGGCCTGTAGTAATAGGACAAGGGGGAAAGGCTTCAAATTGAAAGACAGTAGGTGTAGATCAGATCTTAGGAAGAAATTCTTCGCTGTGAGGGTGGTGAGGCACTGGCACAGTTTGCCCAGAGAAGTTGCGGATGCCCCATCCCCAGAAGTGTTGAAGTCCAGGTTGGATGTGGCTCTGAGCAAGCTCTCATGACAATATGGAGAGCTGAAGTGAGCCTCCCTCTATCCCTCACCCTCCTGCAGATCACTGGCCCTACTTGCTCAGTGATAACTTGCTATCATGGGGCACCTCCCCAGTTTCTCAGGTGGCCAGCAGTCAGTCAGCGGTGTCTGAGAAATCAGGCAATTGTGTCTCTGTGCTGTTTGATAAGTGAGACATTTTGCAAAAGAACCCAGAACCATCAGGGTAAGTATTTATAAAGCCATTGGAATAACTTCCCTGTAGTGCTTTCCCAGACTTTTCCAGTCTCACAGCTCTCTTTCCCTCTCATCCATTTTCATTTTCTCAGGTACTTGGGGAGCCACTTCTAAAGTCTACTGCTCAAAAAATTCTTTCTGATTTGCAGGGGTTTTATCCTTGTGCATAGCACAAAGCCAGAAATCAGTCTCTAGTGAAGGATAAAGTCTGCCCCTTAATTGCCTTTTAACCCTTTCCTTAACTTGGGCTTAAAAGTGTAGAGGAGATACGAAGAACCAAGTCCTGAACTCTTAAAAGGATAAAGAATGCAACTTTGCTGGGAAAATACATTCTACACACCTCAGCTCTAAATACAATGGTTAAGAATCAACAATATTTTTTCAGTCACTCTAACACCAGAATTAGGTAATACCATTTAGCAGAAACTTCTCTCTTATTGATTGTTGAGTCAAAATATTTACTGTGACAGGTCACAAAATGGTTTTGCGGCATTTCCACACAGCTGGAGAAATAATCATACAAGTAAAAGGGCAGCAGCTGTGACATTTCAAAGTCTTACTAGGTAAGGAATTCTGGAAATGTAACAGATGTTTTAAAGTCCCCATCATCTGTCCAGTTTCCTCCCCGCCCATCTCTTTCCCTTTCTTGCCAATGTATGTATTAAACAAGTAAAAGAAATTACTGATACAGCATAGTTCTGGTTTCCAATTTATATTATCTGATCTTTGAAAGAAAAATCTATCCATTAAAAAAAAAAAAGGTAGAGCTCTTTGTCTTAGGGATTGGATGTTTCAGCTTTAAATATTAAATTGTGCTTTAAGAATGCATAAAGTATGGGCACCCATTTGAATCCAGTAATTCCAGACTGTGTTGTGAAACAAAGACAGAAGGGAAACCTCCAAAACTGGAAATGCACAGCAGCCATTGACTAACTTTCAGCCCACCAAACAACTGAATGGACAGCTTAACTTTTCAGCAAATTCGTAAGTCTCAGACCATATGGCTTACAACTACTGTGAAAATTATTATCCTGGGACTGCAAGTTTGAAGACTATGGATGAACTGCAGGAAGAGAAAATTACATAGTAGACAAGTGCCATCAGCACAGTGATTTTAGGAGCAAATTTTTCAGTGACTTCCTCTCTGTCTTTGGGAATAGTTTGAGTTAGTGCAGATTTTCTTGAACCATTCCAATCTAGAGCGTTTTTCCCCACACAAAAGGGACATTATTTTCAATAGTTTACAATTCTTCAACTAAAGCAAAGGAATAATTTATTTAGCACTCTTCTATGCTATTATATGTATATCATATAAGAGCATTCGTATTTCACCTCTATTTCATCCTCTCAGCAATAGTATGATGCAGAGGAATCCTGACCAGCGTATGTTTTGTTGTTCTTAAACATTGATTTTCTTCTTCATTATGAAGCACATTTGCACTAAGTGTGCTCAATGTACCATCTTCTGCAGGTAGTTTCTCCATGGCCACCTTTAACAATAAACTCTTGACTTCAATGACATCAAGAATGTGTTTTAGACAGAATCAAAAAAGAGCACTCAGAAACCAGAAACCATCGAGCAGATGGCAGTTTTAGATTTGCAATCTGAGAATCCACTGCTTTCATTAATATCATATAAAATAGCTAAAGGCAACTAATGGTGATTTTGCTGTACCAAAGGCTGCAGCAATGAAGGATGTATTCTGAAGGATTTAGCAGCCCTGTGTAGAGCTCCTGTTCTTGGACCATCTTAGTCACAGACTGTTCAAGATTCCTATTGCTCTCATTGGCGGGGGTTTGGTTTATTGAGTTTCAAAAACTTCCTTCTGGTTCCTGCATGACTGCTGGGGCTTTTGAAAATCTGCTGATTTATTTGAGATGTTCAGCCCTTCGGAATGGCAAGCTTGTACTGCAGTGATCTGCATGCATGTTCTTATAGGAGAGAAGTGTGGGGGGAAAGTCTCTCGTAGCCAGCACAGCCTGTTTATAACCTACTGACAACACAGGGTAGACACAGCTATGCCGAAGCAAAGGGAGTCTTCTGATGTACCTCAGGTCACAAGGCATTATCCAAAACGGCTCCCGTAGAGGCCCTGCCAGTTGATCCCCTTTAGCCCAACTCAGTTCAGTCTTGCCAGATGAGGTCCTAGCAGGAAACACAGGTTGCCACCTTTTCCTAGAGTACACGGTGAGGCTGTTGATGCTGCTCGGGTGTCAGTGAAACACCCAGAAGGGAATTCTGCCTTAACGTAAGTGACCTCACAGTTACTGTGTTGACCCAAATTTACCTCGTCTTCTTTGCCCTCCTGTACACCCACTGTCGAACAATGGAACCACCACCACTTGTACCGTGTCTAAACGCCTACTTGGAGCTATGTAGATGAAGCACAGTCAGCTCAGGCTGAATCCAGGCAAGATTGAAGTGTGTCTGGCTAAAAGGAGAAACACTTTGAAGAGTTGGCCAAAACACTGTCGCCACCCTTCCTCAAAGATATATAGCCCTTATTCATCAAAGTTATGGCTAACTCCTCGTTAGACATGGATGATCAAATTTGCAGCAGTTCCCAGAAATCCTTTCTCTCACTTTCAGCTCAGTAGGAAACTCCGTCATTTCCTTGTAGATGGACGTGTTGTCCCAGTGATTCATGCAGTTGTCACCTCCATTCTGAACTCTAGTAACAGAAGTGGAATCCGAAACCTGTGAATAGACCCAGAAGGTAGCTGCTGAGTTTTTCCATAGGGTAAGGTGCTTTTAGCACCGAATGTCTGAACTCAAGTCCCTCAGCAGGCTTCCACTTTCTCTCAGTACCTGTTACATCCTTGGCCATAATTTTCAAAGTGACTGAAGAAATGTCAGAGAGAGCTGCATACCTCTGATGTGCTTTAGGTCAGGGGGCTCAGGAAAAAAATGTGTAAGAACTACTTGCAATATCAATCTGTTTTTGCTTTGCGATGCCTGTGCCTCTTGCCAAGGTAATCCTGCTATGGAATACTCTTCTGGATTCTGATCATCTTGATGAAATATCTGCGTTTTCCCTATGTGATTGGGTGGGGGAGGGAAGGAGCTAATTGCCACATATGACACAATTCAACAGCTGGTTTTTATTCCATAATCCTCTCCTCTCTTCCCTCCCACAAAACAAAACTAAGCTAAAAAAAAAGAAACAAGCCCCAAAAGTACCCCACAGCTTAGTGAATCTTGGTCCCACAGACCATATGCAGATGCAACCAAGGACTTTAGTACTGCTTTTGATGTCCTGTGTAAGAAATTCAGCTAGTACCTTGTTCTGTTTAGGATTTAACCCTTAGTAGCTCATTTTTTAACCTTCAGGCTCTTTCCAACTCAAGTTACTCTTATTTCAAGAGAGGTCATAAAGGTTTTCAAGTACTCTGGGGTTTAAAAGAATTTGAATTCTAGAGTTCCATGAGTGAGATCTTCTGAGTGCGAAAGTCAGTTCATGTGACTTACCCACATGGAATAGAATTTGTTTCTGCTTAAATACTGAGAATTTCTCTACTGCTTCAAATTTGATTTGAGGTTGTTAAGACAGGGTATTTCTGATGTGAAACCAAAAATGTTGGAATTAGTCAAGTAAAGCAACAGTTTTATTCAGAATGAAAACAAAGGAGGGTGGAAGGAGGTATTATTTAGAAATAGCTTTTAAAACACTGAAATAGTTTAATATTTGGATTTATTTTGACAGGTGACTAAATACAAGGGAGTACATGTTAAACCACTGTAGAGAGGGAGGTTTTCATATGATAGCAAAGAACATGAGTAAAAGTAAACTAAACTGAAAGGAATACTCCATCAAAGTGCATGTTTTCTTTGGAAAAGCAGGACAGTAAAGGCTGACACAGAAAGCCTAGGTGAAAGTGAAGATACACAGACTGCACTGAGGCCAAAAGATGTGCAAAAGCAAATTGCATAGCAAAAATGCTTTTGGTCCTCAAATATAAACCACCCTTGGGTCAGTATTCATGTCACAAACAAAATTCATAGGCAAACTGGCTTGCCTACTATCTTTTCCATTTTAGAATATCTTATAGAACTAAGAGGCCAATGGTCAAATGTTTTACCTAGCTGTATGGACCAGACTCAGGTTTTGGAGATGTGCTTGAGCCTAAGTTCTGAAGAACCAGTTGGGAAACAGGCGGCTGCTTTGAATCAAACTGAGCAAGAGACCGACTGGAACTGATGACAGAAAGCCAGCTATAAATCTGTGGCTAGCACAGATTTCTATGGAGAAGAAGATTAAAAGTTCATTCACACCAATCAGGAGTTGTTGTCTTGGTTGTTCACATGTCTAGAGAGTAGCATTCGTTGCTGGCTAAGAGACATACATTAGCCAAACAAAGTCCTGCTGTGCTTTGGGACAACCTCACAGACTAAACTGCACGTCTGGTGAATGCAACGAGTTCACAGAGTAGAAGAAATAAAGGCTGGTAGAAAATATGTATTTATGATGACTGTAAAGGTTTTGGAAGTAGAGCCTGCTTTTGGCTTTGTGTGTTCAGTGAGTTGGGTTGGATGATCTTTCCAGGTCCTTTCCAACATGATCTGTCCTGTGATTCTATAATGAAATGAATGGTTTGCTCTATCTTATGTATGTAACAACTGCAAGAAAAAGGGAAATAGTCATCCCAGACTTCCATTCTTGTAGCAAAACTGGGTGGGCAGGCAGGCAGACACATCCAACACAGATGTTACTGATGGGAGCCACTCATGGAAAGAGCCATTTTCTCATTCACAGTGACAATTGCTGGGACAAATGAACACCCCAGAGAGTATAGACAAGGCATTGGATGTGCAGTTAATTAATAAAATTCACAGAAATACTTCAGCATAAATTGCTACATTGCTGTCAGACTGAAGGCAGGGATGTTTGCCCCAAGGCAGACCCCATGAAGCTGAAACTATGGCTCTTCCTTTCTGCCATACACAGAGAAATTTCTACACGAAATTCAAATTTATCTGTGTAAAAAGAGCCTGGTACAAATGGCAAAAAAGCTCAGAGGGAAAGAGAGGTCAGTTCAAAACAAAAAAGCAAAAGAATCTCACTTTCTTAGTAGCCATGGGTTAGAGAAGTGTTCTGTCCTGAGCCTGCAGCCAGTGAGAAGAAGCACTTGGAGCTAGACAAATAGAGCTGCTGCCCACAGTTTTCCTACTATTCTCAAACTTTTTCAGAGATTCCTGTAATTTATGGTCAGCAAAGACTATTAATTAACTTAGTCTGACCCACTTTTTCTTTAATTCTGACTTAGTCCAGTAACTTGTGTTTAGTTACAACACATTTCCTCAATCTGAAGACATTAAGAAATGCAGAATCTACAACTGTCTGGACAGGGTTTTTTCCCAACGATCAGTCATCCTTCCAAGTTTTAAAAGAGAGTATGTAATTTCACAAGCATCTCCCTTAAGCTTCTTGTCATTTATTACATATGATTTTTTCCCTGGTATGTTCTCTAGATGAGCATAATTAACGGAGAGTCTTATTCTAGGCAGCCATCTTCTACTTGTGAAGATGGCTTCCCACCTGAATTAATCTATGGCAACATAAACCAGGAATAAAGCTGTCTAACAGTGTCCAGGGAGAAACAGCATTGATTTAACTCAAAACTATTCATTTCAGTTTTTCATTTTACTCAGCACAGAAGACTCTTGCCCACCAACATCCTTCTTTAGAGAGCCGGGACGTTGCTGCAATACAGCTAATATGTGAACGTGGGCATGCCATTCTGTGCCTCACCATCCAGCCAGCCTTTTGTTATCCAAAAGCTGTACTTTCATTGTACTTACACTTATTTTTGTACAATAGTTAACACAAATGTCCTCATCTCATCTGTAAGTCTTTGTAGCAATCAACACTAATAATTGATGGGAAAGCTCTGATGAGAACAAGGAAACGCCACTGTTCTTCAGTCTCTGCAGGTGGGAATACAAGGCAGTTGCAATGCCTTGTAAGCACCCCAAATCTAACAACTGGCCATACTTTTCATTTACATAAGATAATTTTTATTGGATGTGGAAAACTTCAACAAGAAAAATAGCTCAGGAAAACAAGCTAATGTGGCAACCTTTTTACAGTTACCTATGTCATTGTTTCCATCACCAGCTGTTCTGATTAATTTTTTGAACCCTGCCAAAAAAGCTGCTGTGTTCTCTGTAATAGGATAGTAATAAATGTCACCATAATTATTGCCAGTGCATCTAAAATCTGAAAAGTTAATAAATAAATAAAATGTGTATTTTCTCTTATTATAAACTTGCATTATTTTGAATATTATATTTTATTATTATTATTCAAATCTGGAGAAGATTCAGCAGGGCAGTCTGAAATTAAACTTTAGTGTTTTTCTGATTATTCCTTTATTCGATCATTTTAGTGGCAAACTGGGGTGTACAGGGGAAAGAGGAAGAGCAGTAAAACCAGCAAGTTAACCACTTGTGAAAATTCTAAATATTTTAAAAATATTTTAATGGAATGTGCATAGGGAATGAAATTCCATTCTCTTTCAAAGCTTAGGAAACATGCATTTCTTTAGCTTTTCCAAGAATTCTTCACCAAATCTTAGTCCTTTCTAATGTCATGAATAAGGAGAACTCCTGGGGAATATGGAACTAAGCTGGTTTATCCAACAGATCCTCTTAGGGAGATCATAAAGAATGTTTCTTGTGCAACTTCCTTAGATCAGGGAAATCTGCTATATTTGCTGCTTCCCTCTTTTCCTTCCTTTGTGGAGCAGTAACACAGTGGAGTCATTTCTCAGGGCTGTCATAAAAAATGAATACATGGACCGATTACTATAGCTCACACTGAAGAAAAACAACATTCCTGATCAGCTAAGCAATATGAATTGTTTAAGCTTCCAGCACAAGAAGAGTTCTTACCATCCAGTAAGACTACAGTAGTTTAGGAACAATTACATTAGAAATTTGAAGAGCAATCAGAGTACATAGCAGTAAAATAATTATAGTCCCTGAGAAAGGGTTTAGCTTTTTTCTTTAGTATTAAAAGCAGCACCTGTTAGGTGAGCTAAAGAAGAACTAATGCCTCCACCCTTTCCAGATTATTCAGGCTGAATCCTGATTGTCCAATGTAGATTGACATTAGTGAAGGTAAATAAATCCAAAGATCTCTCTCTCATTGATTTAATCTAATTGGCTCTGATTACAAATCAAGAACTTCTGAGAATGTCATGATCTGTTCAAGGAAGAAGGTTGGACACCTTTGAATTTGACTGCCTATATTCTATTCTTGACCACAGCTCATAGGTAGACCCAGTGACCTGTGCTAACTATTTTGCAAAAGTGTTTGAACTTGAACACTAACCTTATTACAAATATCAGTCAGTTTTAAACAATGCTTTTGTGTGGTGCTCCACCTGAACAAGGCATATGTGTACTGCACTCTCCTCCCCCAAAGGAAGGCCAGGTGGCACTGTTGCAAAAACCCTTGCTAACTCTGTAAACTGGTAGTCCTAGAAGAGCTGCTTCTTGTCAGGCATTGCTTTATAATTCTCCCCAGTAAAAATTGACTTCCCTGCTTTAATCTCTCTGCAAAATCGTTGTAAGTAAGTTTGCTGTCACAGTAATCAAACAAAATATTGTACAATGCCAAGATACTATGCTACGAATGAGTTATCACCACAGAAATCTCCAAGAACATATTTTCACCCAGTTAAAAAGGGGTGGCACTTTTTCTCTCATTTCCCTTTGCAGTCTCTTCAGCAACTATTTAATTAAAATAATTTCATTGTGGATTATTTTGCCTGGACCTACTTTACTGAAAAAAATGATACATACTAAGAGTTTTCAAGCAGATTTGGAAGATTCTGTACACAGAAGAAAAGACATGCAATGTAAAAGGCAGGACAAGGTGTGGTCTGTGAAAGAGAAAAGGAGCTAAACATCAACTTGTATCCAAATATCCAGCAGCTCACATAACTTTAAAATAATTTTTTTTTGTCTTTCAATTTTAAGCTAGGGGAAGAATTTCCCATTAAATTGTATGCATACTCATACAGAAACGTTGCTATCCGTCTGAGCAGTCTTTTTGCTGCAGAAGATGGTAGAGACACTGTCTCTTCTAGAAAAGGCAATGTACAACTGAAGGACAAGCTTCCTCTCCCTCCGCCATGTGCTGCTGGGGGTTGTTGTGCAGAGGTTACCCAGAGGGATGTTGATGGATTTGGAAGGTGTGTACTGCTGTTTCTCTTGAAGGAACAATTCACCATCACAGTTTCTTACAGAATTCAATTATTCCCTTATTTAAGTACTGCTTCATCTAGACAGAAAATATACTAGTCCCTTGAATGCCAAAGAGAGTCCTCATGTACTGTGATAAATATTTACATCACTTGTGTAGGCACCATAAAGAAGCTGTTCTCTGGAAGACAGCCCAAAGCATTTCACTGTGGCACAGAGCTAGGGAGCTTCTGCTTAAAGAAAAGCTGGCATGTGGAAATAGTTAAAAACATGACCTTGGTAACAAAGGATGTCACTTTAATCCACGTACTTCTCTGCACAATTCCCAGTGCTGGGAAGCATCCGACATAGTTATGAGAGCTTCACAACACGGTTATACCGTGAGGTTGACCCCTTAAAAAATTATTCCTGCCCCTTTCATAAATGTGAAAGCATTCAGAAGGTCTTATTTTCCATCAACATGGACACTTAGTAGCTTGTTCCTTTCAGAACCTTTCTTTTTTTTTTTTGATACGTTCAAATCTTAAATCTCTGGCCTATGCTCATAGGGTAAGAGCAGTAACAGGACTGGGATGGGACTATAAGTAACCACAGGAATTTATTTCTCTTTCCTTCCTTATGCAGCCTAACCTACATGAATAGTAGCTTGACATGACAGGTGCTGCTGCAACTGCAGATTTTCCCAGGGCTCTGTTCTGACCTCTAACGTCTGAGAGAGTCTTTTTGCTCTTGCTGATTTGCTAAGCACTTGAAAAACAGCTGTCATTATCAGGCCTCTGAAATGAAATTCAGATAGATGAAGACTTCCTTCATCCAACACAATGACGTTTCACACAGAGACTGAGCAGAAAGCACTGGTGTGTTTCAGAGGACGACAACAGCCCGGGAGCAATGTGCAGGAGTGCTAGGTTAGTAATCTAAGGTCACTGAGACGGCTTAGCTGTGACCACAGCCACCCCCTGCTACTGATAGTGTTTCTTTGTACACTGCTGGAGAAGCAACTGTTTATACAAATAATCTTTATCACACTTTTACCAGGAAATTGCCTAACATGTATCAGAAGATGAGGGTTTTCAAGTTGAGCTCGTTTTGTTTCAAGCCAACTGCTGTTTCTGTACTGCTCAGTGAGCACAACCCATTCAATTTTAATTTTGTTACAAACAAACAAACAAAGATAACTAATAACATATGCTTTAGAAAGACTCTTTTTCCTAGAGCAAGATATTTGCCAAAACCATTTCCAGTATAGAGCTAAGAGGAAAAACTGTTCTAAAAACTCATGTGTGACCCTGGGGAGTGCTGTGCTTTGCTTACAGCACTGTCCTTTCCTGTGGATAACAGGTGTTCTGAGCTGTTCAGTGCACCATCAGCTCTCACCTACCCGGGTCCAACCTGGGGTTTACACAATGGCAGAAATATAAAAATCATTTCCTTGGCAGCTTGGTGGTTCACTCTCATTTGTTACCCTATCTCTGCACTAAACCTCTTAGAGGAAATAACCCACCACCCTAGAAGAAACTATTGGAATGTATGAGGTCAAACTAAACAGGGACTTTCTTTTGGGCATGTTTCTTGAGTTACTACTAGAGACATCTATGCATCTAAGGTAATAAAATAAGATCACAAAATGAAGATTTCTACAGACCTAAGGTAGCTGATTTGCAACCAAATGTTAGGCCTATAGGAAAATTTCTGAATATTCCAGTTAGCATTGATCTTAGCAATATGACCTAAGTGCCCTTTTAAAATCAGTGTCAAGAAAGCAAGACTCTACTGACTTCAATTAGACAAATGCTGGCCTTAAATTTTCTACATAGAGAGTTTCCAAAAATAGCTAGAAATGGAGCTAAACCAGAGCTGCAACCCCAGACTCCAAAGCTTTGAGGAAGTTTTGGTTGGAAGACAAATTTTGCAGCTGGTCTTTGATCTGAAAGAAGCAAGACCAAACCTAGCATATGATCTCCTGTGAATGCTGAAAAAATCGTGTTTGGATCCAGATTCAGTCTTCACAACGTGGGGCCCAACTCCTAGTGGTGTAGGTGAAGGCCAGAAAGGGCTGCCTGCTGCAGAAGGAGGCAGCAAGCCCCCCAGCAGCTGCGTGTTCCGAGCAGCATAGCTGCGTGTGTACAATAGCATCTGCACGGCAGGGGTGAGCCCACAAAAACTCTTTGTGGTAAACCCGTCTGCAAAAGCTGAAAATGGTGTGCACCCTTTGTAGAGCAATAGCAGAGGGTTATTCTGTGGGTTCTGCAAAGCAACCTCTAATTCCTGTCTAGGGCTGCAAATGCAGCCGTTGCAAAATGTGTGTTAGGCTCTGAAACCAAAGTTCACACTGGTTCCCACTTATCGCATATGGGCTTGCACACTCTATCAACACCTGCAGCTCTCAGTTGTCACCACTTCTTTCACACCTGGAAGCTCACACTGCCAGTCTATGATTGGTTCTCTGCTACAAGTAGTAAGTGGCAATGTTAGCAAGCCTTAGACAAATCCCATTTGATACCGCAGATATCTTGTTAAGAGTCATCAACACGAACACTGGAAAGAGAGGGATGTTTGCACCTGAAAGGCTGTGTAGAAGAAAACATACTCGAGTTATGAAGTAACATATATCACTTAGGGTGTTTTACACTTGGGAAGTGAAGTCTGCCTTATAAACCCTACCAGATAGATCTTATCCACACTGTGGGGTACTAATTATTACTTGCATGTTGCACAGAGTTATGAGTTATCCTCCAATTTGTCCCTTCATGTGCCATACACAAAAGTAAACAACAGAAATAAGAATAAATACACTTCCTTGTTTAAAACTCTGATCAGTGCTGTAGGCAAAGCAACTGTTTCTCTTAGGTCATAATGTTCACTCAAGAGAAAAGAAATTTACCTGTGCTTCCCAGCAGTCTCTTTCTCCACCATGCATTCCAGCTGAGAATCTTTGTGCACTTCATAGGGAATAGTATCTGTCTTCATGTATAAGAATCATTTGGTTTCCTCTGATTCTTAGAAAACTTTCATGGCTCCCTGAAGAGAGGAACAGACTGTTGTCATAAGTGCTGCAACTGTGATAATTCGTACGTTAAGGGGTTTACTCCAATGCAAAAATTTTGCAAAAATTAGCAGGGAATAAAAGAGACTCAGGTTCCTCTAGTGATTACTGCCAGTGGAAGGTTGAGTTATACTTATGTTTGCTTGACTTGCAATTCAGTGAAAGGGAGGTCTACATGTCTACGTAGAAGAGGCAAAATGATACCTTGCTCTCTTCATCACTTCCATGACCTGCCTGCCTTCTGGTTGCCAATGAAACTCCTTCAAAGATGTGGCTTCTTTTGCCTTGTCACAGGTGTACATTGAGCAGAAAACAGGAAGGCAACAGAGCTTGGCTCTGTTCTCCAAGCTTCATGCAATGTGACTGCATCTGGCACCATTTGTCATGACATGTGGAAGGAATTGTGACTTCCAGTGCATGTTCTGTGTGACTGAAGACTTTTGGAGCCTGTGTTCTAAAAGATTGGGCTGACAGCCATATCTGGCCTGGTGTGGGGAAGGGAAGGAAGAAAACTTGAGCTGTCTGTGTAAATTTGTTCCTTGGCAGATTCTTATTGTTCTCACCAACACCCAAGAGGATGAACAACATCAAAATTAATCAATAAGTAGCAGCTAGATGTCTAAGTTCTTAAAGATTCCAAGACAGCACTTACTCCACGTTTTTGTGGGTAAAAAGTAAGAGATGAAAACCCTCTTGTCAACGATTATTGATTATATGGCTGTGAAACCAGCAAGCCTTAGTCACAGTATTAAAGTGCTAAAAATCCTTTTTTGCCTTTTAAATTCTCTTGCCCACCGCAGCTAAGCAAGGAAATTAATTTTAAAAATGACCCAGTAGGTATTTCAGGTAGCTTTTGTCCTTGAATCTTTATTCGGTTTAGGAAACTTTACAGGAAATACCATGCAAAATCTTCCACAAGAGCAATGGAGTGTGACCCATACAGGATGGACAGAGGCACGTACCCTAATATTGCTTTGAAGGGCACAACAACCCAAAGCAAATATGTCAAACCCTGCCAGCGCTGGGGGCTGCTGCCCAGCAAGCCTGCAGTGTGCTGAGTGGGCTGAGCAGGCAGTGCCAGCTGGCAGGAACTCAGAGGGGCTGGAAATAGCTGCAGGGAGACTGTGAGGGAGGACTCAGGGACTGGAAGGAGCAAGTGAGAGAATGCACTGACGGCAGAGGGGAAAGCAATACAGAAAGGAGATGCTCTGAGGCTGAAATCCTGCTACAGTTCTGAATTATGGTAAAAGTGCTGGTGTTTTAGCTTCCCAATTAGTTACATGGAAGACAGGTCTTCACTGCAGTCAGCGTAGGCTCTGGTAACCTGAATCTGGGTGTGTAAGTTAGCCTAATCTACCTTTGTTTCCTCTGGATCTTCCAGGAGAGTGTGTCAAACAAGACTGGGAGTGGATCACAGTGCAGCATTCATCTGAGCAAGTGATCCAGTTCCTGGAAAGGGTGGAAGAGCTCGCAAACAGGCAAATTGTGAGACAGCACCAGCAGACATTCAGCACTCTCATGGGTCAGTTTTTGTTCTCAGTGCAAATTAAGCACATTTTTACAGTGAAAATAAGATACAAATTCCCCAGTATGCCACTAAACTTCATAAGCAAATCAGGAGTGGAAACAGGTTCTGCACACGACACCAAGCTCATTCTGCGACACCAACCCCAGTTCAGCGACCTGTACCACACACATATGATTGCACTGTTAGAAAATGTGGGACCTCTGCGCCATGGTGTTTTTCCAGGGCTTTACGTATCATCTTATCAGTACATCTGAGAATACCTAGAAATTCTTGAGGGTGGTAATGAAATGGAGACCAACCTGGACCAGGACTTTTTATTGTGGTTAACAGGGCAAATAAATGAGCTGTAAAGTATGTTATGCCACTCTCATTTCACAATTATTAACCATAGCCCTTTATTCAGGGCTTTGACTAAAAGGCACTATATGAGACCCAGAAGTTTTGCCACTGATAAATTAACTGAGTGTGGTTGCTGCTAGTTGTGAAACTAGTAGTCAGGATTTTTCCTCAATGAAATGTTAATGTGCGCACAAAAACACACAAGCAAATACACTTTTGAAGAAGCAGCTTGTTAAGTCTAACATTACCATATTTTGACATAGCAGTAATAGCAAAGATTTTTTAAAATGTCACTTTTTTAATAGTGTTCTGTAATTGACATCCAAAGGAAAAGTCAATGGGGACAGATTATAACACTTAGAACAAATAAAGTGAAAGAAAAGAAGGAAAGGTGTAATAGACAATAGGAGAAATAAGAGGAAGAAACCCAATGAATGGAGGGAAAAAAAGGCAACAAAATGAAGAAAAGAAAGACATGCCAATTCAGAACAGCATGCCCTTTAAAGGAAAAACATTGAAATCATACAAGAATAATGTCATGCAGACAGCTGTAAATTATTTTTCATTTGTGATGGAGATTACTGAAGTTGATTTTTCAATCTTTTCTTATTTCTGAATCACAGTAAAAAATGATCAAAGAAAGATCGAGATGAAAATGAGGCTAGTATTTATGGCAAGCAAATTCATGCATCAAATAGCAAGTACTATAAAAGCTCTTCAGGAAATTCAGTCTGATTTCAACAGGATTTTCTCTCTCCCTAAGGAGCATCACCACACTTCTCTGCACAACATCTTTCCCTGCTGCCCAGCTGTCTTGTTTACCTCACCATAAAGCCTACAAATCCGTCAATCTCTAAGCATTTTTTTAATATATATTAGATTGGCAGAGGTCCTTCAGGACAGGAAGGCTCCAACTGCTGCATTATTCGGAGATCAAACTACGGTAGCACTGGTCAGGATGCCTCCTTGTCTATACAAAGCATGTGAAGAGACGCCAAATACTCATGTCCACTCTCATCCTTCATCATTCTCAATTGCACCTCAATTTGTAGCAGGCAGGAGAATTACCAAATTATTTTCCCCAGCCATAGGTCACCAAAGACACAAAGATATTCTTATAGATGGGGCAAAGTCAAGCAAGGAATGTTATACACCTTTTTATGGAAGGGAAAACTGACTTTGAACCAACAATGTGCATTTTGTTCCCTCAGTGAAGTCAATATCTGGGCATAGAACTTGGGGAACTGACACTCCAGAACTGCCAAATTGACAGAAAATGCATAGTGTTATTTCTCCATTGCCGGAGTCAATCGTGCATCTTTCATTAACTCCAAAGCATTTACTTCTCAGTGAAGCTGAGGACTATGTATAACACTTTAATATTGAAAAAGGGCAATAAAGTAAGTGTAAATTGCACTAAAGCTATCTCTAGTAGCCCCTGTATTGTTCTAGTGGCGCAGGAAGTGTTGAATATCACTGAAGCTGTGGATCTCTCCTTGATCCTTGCAGAGGTATTTAATGTCCCCACCTTTTGTCCCAACTTACCAGATGAAGTACATGAGCTTCAGGTGAGCATGATGTAATTTTCACTGCTCAGTATTAGACTGCTACACCCAGGAAATGAAACCACTGATGGTAGCCTGGCTAGTCTGGCCCAAGATGTGAGGGGAAATGCCTGCCCAACATTCAGGGCTGGTAGGATTGAATGGAGAGCATCTTTCAACTGGGGAGAGGTCACACCAGCTGGAAGATGTGTAAGACTGTGTGTGCACAGCCTGAAAATGAGGCTCGCAGGCTAGTTTGGTGAAGGTCTTAGTCAGAGAAGAGGAAAACAGCAAAAGTGAATTTTATTAGCTAAGTTATTTGCAAGCCACAGTTAGCTCATTTGTTACAGGGTCAGCTCTGTTGGAACCATATCCAACTCCCAAGGCATTCTGGATCCTCCTGAACTGCTTATTTTTGACCTCTAAAACACAGTAGCCACCTCCTGTGACCACAGATCATAAAGTTGCCTTGCAGATAAAAATTATGGAACCATGCATTTCCTTCCTGAGAGGAACAGCTGTGCTATCGCAAATAAATTTGTTTAAAGATCGTGGTCAAATGAGCCAGTTTAACATCATCAGTGTGCTGCATTCCTGAATAACACAGACATGATCTTCTGCTTTGTGGGGTGGGAGGATGCTTTCCTCAGTTCTGGGGCCTTGTGGTTGAAGTATTGAGATTCTTTCAGATTAGATTTAGGGATATATTCTATCATAGATTCACAACTCCCTTTTGTTCCTGTGGGAAAATTGAAACAGAAGGGCCTCTGTGCTACACCACTGAGGTTCTTTGATAGTTCCAGATATTTTCTGAGGCTTGGCATCCAATGTTCAAATTCTTTCTAATGAAGAGCCTATAAAAACAAGCTTTGATGATAGTAAATAGTACAAATTATGTGGTAATGGAGACAGGTTCTATGGGTAGCCATACTTTTGAGCAACTTAAATTATATGCAAAGAATAAATGTAATAATTTGTTTGAATGCCTTTTAAAAATGCCGCATCATCTAGACTTAATTTTACTAGTTTCTTTGTACATGGAAAAGATTCAAAACAAAACATACAACATGCTTACGGAAGGGTGCAAGGTTTCCCCCCAGCTCAGATACCCGCTGTGAGAAGTACAAGGAGCTGAAGAAAACAGTGCAGAGTCTCCAAATGTCCTTTGCTTTTGGAAAAATAGGATGGAAGTTTTCATTTTAAAGGTTGTGTAGTGAGATTAATGGTGCTTCCCGCCAGAAGCACTGTGGAAGGATATCTCTTCTGACACTAACATACTTCTGCTTGCACTGTTGCAGAGTATTTATACAATCACAGTAAACACAGAACAAGCCAATTCAGTGAAGCTTAAAAATGGTTGATTTGCATTATATCTGAAAGTCAGAGATCATGTGAACAGCAGAGCCCTGAGAACCTAGTGCTAATTTGAATAATATTTCAAAAAATTATTTTGCTAAGTGTCATTCAGGAGATTTGTGCAGAAAGCTTTACTAAGATAAATCTTGAAGATAACATTATTCTTGTTGCCTCTGATGTATGCAGGAGTTGATAACAAGCTGATTTCCTCTTTCTGACGGATGATTACACACAACAGATGTTTTAATTTGATTATATCTATGAGATAAGCATAATGTTGTGTTAAGTCCAAACGCTTTTTATAAGTTTTTCAAAACATTTTATAATGAATGCAACCTTTTGTAAATGTCCTTGCTTGAGGCTGCGTGTGTTCACATAATGGTGCAAATTATTGTTAACAAGTTGAAACCAGTGATTATACAAAAGAAGAAAGCTGCATTTAACAGTAGCTGTAGTTCTGCCCTCTCTGATAACCTAAATTAAGAGAGAAATATGATTCAAGCAGTGATACGAGGCATAACGGTTTCACACTACTCCAAAGAGGACGATGTGTTCTTCAGCAAATGATACACAAGACAGGCAGAGCTTTTATCAAGGATGCTGAAAGGCCAATACTCCATGCTAAGCACCCTCAATTTGAAAATTAGCAGGCAAATATCAGTTTTGTAAACAGAGTGCTGCAGGGAACAGGGGTTTTGATTTTCAAATAATACAGGCTTACAAAATTTGACTTTGATTTGAACAGAAATGCCAAAATTTCTCTGAAAAATGAATATCTTGCTTCACTGCAGTGGAATCAAAGTGTTGTACGTTGTTCCCATGTCCTTTTTTTTAATATGTAACATGGAAAGAATGAAAAAAAAAATTCAAAACTAACAGTCTGCTTCAAAACAAAACTCAATCTATATTATAACAAAAACATTGAAATAGGACATGTCAATTTTTCAAGCAGATTTCCTATTTTTATTTTGATTATGACAAAACTTTTTCAGAGTCATCAATGTTTTTATTTGGGTCAAACTACTTATTCCAGTTATTTCATTAATAGGCTTGACAAGGCAATATCAGCATACTATGTACCTGATTGCCTTGTGTCATTCCAAACAAAAATCACAGGCAGTAACTCCAATGATTGCCAGAGGGTAAAGCATCTTGTAGCTTACTTTATGTGATTTATACAATTCAAAGAGTATTTTCCTTAGGATTCATGTCATCTAACATCAGATACCTAAAAAGTAGATGTCTGGGCTAATTATGATCTCTATCATCAGCTCATTGTGTCTAGAAGGTTTTTAAAATATCTGAACTCCTTTCCATCCTTGGATAAACGAGGGAATGTACATGACCCAACAGCCTGCTGCCACCATACTGGCAGTTCTGTTCATCCAGCATTTGTCTTCCATCCTTTGGTTCTTGAAGCTGATCTGGGAGCACCCCATCACAGTCAAACAAAGACTGTTCCATTAGATGGCGGGAGATCTGGTGGGTTGTCTCAGCCGTCTCCTGGAACCTCACTCCAAGGCTAACTTCTAGGCAGCTACAGTAAGGTGAGATGTCTTCGCCCTGCACCACATGTGTCAGCTATACACAGGGATGAATATGATGTTGTGTTAGTACAACTGTACAGGCCTTGCTTAATTCTCAGTCAGTGGAGCTGGGAACTATCTTGTTCTGGGCTTCTTAAAGCAACACTGGAATTAGTAACCTAATTAAAATAACTGCTTTATTGGACACACCAGCAGTTTGTGTCTGTGAGCAGAATGATTTTTAATTGAGTCTATGTTAAGTGCAGTGACACAACAGTTTTTAGTGATGATGCAAGTTCTGTAGAAGCTTGAAAGAGTTCTTCTATGAGAATACTGCTGTAGGTCACGTGATTTTGACAGAAACATGGTATGTAAAGCTAAAAAATAGCTGGAATAGCAAAGAGAGATAATTTATACTCAGTAGTTTTTATGGACTGTTTTAAAAGCTTTACTTAAAACCTGTAGCAAGAAGCAGGTAGCTTGTCTTCACAAGGGGGCCCTGAGATACAAGAGGTAGTAGCTTGTTTGTGTTCTGGGTATATCGTTCTAAGGCTCAGAAAGAAACACATTTTAATGTTTTGTGGAAATATTCCACATTTTAATATTTTGCCTTTCTAAGTGAGGAACTGAAAGTAGCTGTCCCTTCCTTACCAAGTCAGGCTAAAGCTGATTATTTACACTTTCAACCTGCTGCTCTTTGAAGGGGCTCTTTCTCTACCTCAGTCAGGATGAGGTTAAATATTCACAGTTTCAATCTAGAAGTAATAAACTGTAGCCTGACAATAGGGAACTGGGAACTATGAACAAGGAAATGGAAAGAAATGACCAGCTTAGTCTTGTTTTATATATTTTGATTGCTCAGGGAATCTGATTAAGCTGCATTTGGGCCCTAACAGGGAGGCTTATAGTACTCAAAAAGGCAGAACATGAGTTTTTGCTAATAAGCCTGTCTGGGACAAATCTGTGAACCAAACTAGGCTTTACTTCAACTTCCACATAGGCAATTGATGACAAAGATACTACTCCTCCACTGAGAATATCCAGGTAAGATTTTCCTTCCACACAAAAACTTTCTAGCAGCACTTACCACTCCCATGGGTTCTCCGAGCATCCGAAGCGCAGCTGTGGTACAATCCTCACTGCATGATGTATCTGTGAAAATAAAGGCAATGCTTACATGGAAATATCAAACCTCTGAAGTCCACTTGTAGTAGACTCTTCACTTGCTGGGTAATGGGTGCCACCTCACCTCTTGTGAGAGAGAGGGGCTGTGATGCCAGGCTGCATTCAGGGATGTGAGACTATTGGAAACCTGAGGACAGCCCTTCCCAAGGCCTCCGTCTCCTGCAAGCCACTCTCCTACTGCCAGACCCTGGATGAGAGAGACTGCTCAGAATATGCCCATGTGGAAGAAGAGCCATGACACTCCTGTGAGGGAGAGAGGTGCAAGTGAGGCAGAGGTGAGCTTGCCAAATCACTCCTGGATTGTGACAGGTTTGAATAGTAACATTAAATCTGTATCTAATGGCTTTTAAACTTCTTTATCATGTTAGTCACCAAAAACTAGCAAGAGAGCTCAGCACACACAGCCAACTTTCTGAGCAATTCTTTGGCACCTGCAGCTTGACAGCTACAAGGAGAGAGCAGTGTACAGCACACTGCTGTGGGTGTGGAGGTGGAGAATGGAGTGGAGAAATGCTTTTGCTTAAGTGGATACTGAGAACAGTCACCTTCTAGTACAGAGCTGGTGCACAGAAACTGATAAGAACACTCCAGTCTGTGCTCTAAGGGAGCCCATAACTTCTCTTACCTACAGAAGGTGGTGACTGAGTTTGAGTAAATCTTGACTATATTAAAAGGGGATGGGGGAGAGGAAAATGCTCTTGGAGAGGTTTATGAGACTTTGCACCATAGACTGAGACTTCAAAGGGAAAATATGCATTTAGGGAGCATTTAAAAGTTTACATAAAATCACAATAATTTTTTTAATGTCTGTTATAGGCTGATTAAATTCTTTATGCAAACATTTCCAAATTCAAACAGAGTTGATATGGGACATTGAGAGTATGATTACATATATTCCCCCTGAGAGCTTAGCCCCTTTTCCTGAAATACCCAGATCTGTATCTCCAACTAATGTTGTAACCAAGACAAAAGTGAATCACCAACATTTGAACAAACACCCTCAAATTATCCCCATGTGCATCAGTTTACCCCCTTCAATCCATGCCCAGCCATTTAACTTAGAGAGGAAGGAAGACTGTGAGCCAAAAATTAGCCTCAAGACAACTGCTGGCTATGCAAGGGCAGGCAGAAAGCTTTATTCAAACTTTATTCAGGTTGAAAGTCTCTTGGTTCTTATAGTCTCTGACTGGGCCATGCAAAGCTGGCATCACCAGTCTGGTCTTGCTCCCTGAATCCTGAGTGCAATTTCTTCCTTGAGGAGAAGGCAAAATCTCTGGTAAAAGCTTCTTTGGAGACAGATGGAGAAGAACTCGATCTGTGTCACATACACAATGTTTGAGATCACACAGCGCACAACCAGCCCATTTGGGAGCAAAACAAGAAGCAGGTGACTAGTTGTACCAGTCAGCTTCAGGATCTGCAAACTGAGTGTCCAGCTAGTCTGTGAACATTTCCTGCTATTACCCTGACTTCAACCTCCCCTGCTCCCTCCTTTAGTTCATCTGGGGATCACGTCTTTCTTTCTGATACCAGTTCTGCAGAAGGGGAAACAGGCTGCAGCAGCATCTTTAAGGTCAGCGATACGGATGCGAGGAGGAACCCTGGAACGTCCCCATGTCCCAAATGACACGACTGGGTCTTTTTCAACTCGTAGGGAGAAGGAACCCTCCGAGCAGGCGGTTTCCTGTCGACCTTGAGCCTCCTCGCAATCCCCGGTGCAGCTCCGGGCGGGTGGCCGTGCCCGGTCCCCGCCTCGGAGAGAGGCAGGCGTAGGGATCCGGGCTGCACGTCGGGGCTGGCCCCGACGCGCTTCTGGTGGGAGAGCCAGACCTGAGAGGGGCTGGCCTCTGGCAGATGATTGACATCAAACTGGGTGAGGTTTCATGTTAAAAGAAAAAAAAAAAGAAAAAAGAAAGGAAAGAAAAAGGGCGAGCGCAGGGGAGGGGGTAACTGTGGGAAGGGGGAGAAGGAACTACTGTAAGAGTAAGAAAGTCCTGCCCAGCTGTTTGCGAAGTTTAAGATTTCCTGTTTCCCCTGCAGCGCCGAAGTGAAGTTTTCAGTGAGTCACCCGCGGTCCCGAGCAGCGGAGCGGCGCAGCCCCGCTCCCCGCCAGCCCCGCCACCGCCGCCGCGGCCTCCCC